>JAQIUQ010002549.1:205000-526826 GCA_030378365.1 Hybognathus amarus | reverse complement strand
GTTACTTACGATTGTGGTTTTTACATCAGCTAGACCCAATGAGAAGCTATTGAGGATCTTCCTTCCTCGGACTGCCCCATTTTCGCTTGTATACTCTTCATTAAACCCCAGTTTCACATCACAAGGCTTAAGCAAATCCTAGACTAAAATGCATATTTTAATTGAAAGCAACATGCACTGACATGTCCTATATGTAGGTGCCATTGTTACGGTCTCAATATGCACGTTTATAAAAGCTACTTAAATACAGTAATTAAATAGAGGCCTAATCCTGGCTTAACCTAAGCCCTGTCTGTGAAACCAGGCCTAACAACTTAAACTTAAGTTCCTGTTTTTGTATGAAGCATTTTTATATTAGAGTGAGGTGAAACTTTGCATATCTGGTAAAAAAATTAAATAGTATTAATCAAAACAATAAAACATCATACCTGTAATCAAACTTGAGATTTAGAAGGGGAAGCACGAGCATCTGCAGCATCCGCATCAATAGTTCACCAGGAAGGAGAAATACTTCACTTCCCTGTATGACATCTTATATGGCCTAAGAGCAAATCCCAGCGCAATACCTGAATAAAGCATAAAACTGGTGAATACTGGTAAAACTGGTGGTGTGGTGGTTAAAGATCTTGTGTGGTAACCTGTAGATGTGTGTCATTGAGCAAAACATCTAACTTCAGTTTAGATGGTTGGAACTTTCACATCATCTCTATGAAATGAATGTAATTTCAGGTGCACTGACCGAAGACCACAGCTCCAACGGTGAACAGCACAAAAGCATTTTTCTTCTCTCAGAAAGGACTTGACGTTCTCTCTACCTGATGTCTTCGACTTTCTTTCCTCGCTTTCAGGGAACGCAATAGTCTGCATCTCTGCGCGGAACTGCTGCACGCGACTGCGCGCGTGGCTTCTCCCCGGTGGATCTTGGTCATGCTGCGGTGTCACTCTCGCTCTCGACACACTGGGATCAAGCTGGGCCTAACCTGTGACCCAAACAGACCCAACACTTAAAAAGAAAAGAATGAGACGAAAACTGGCACCACTGCTCTAAACCCTAAAGTTAAAATGGGACAGAAGTCAAAAGAATATGCAGAGATTAATTGCGATTAATGATTCAAAATAAAAGTGTATCATTATTTTGCATATATAAATACATATGCATGCATGAATATATTTCAGAATTATTTGCACGTAAATATTGTGTATAACCTATATTTAAATACATAATCTATATTCAGGCTACTATATAAAATGTTATATATGAATAACACATTTTGTTTCAAACATATACCAACCTACATGCATGTGTGTATTTGTATAAACAAAAATCATTTATATGCAGCACACACAAATATATTGTCAACACAAAACTTTTATGAATGCGATTCATCCACAATTAACTCTTTGCGTCAGCCCTGAATCTAAACAAATATGATATGCAATTCAATTTCTTGTAAATGAAAGCTTTTTATCAATGCAATACAATCCAAACAAAGTAAAATAAATAAAAAATAAACATCTTGACTTACGCATTATAAATAGAGCTACTACTTTAATGTAATATTACAATTCAAGTAAATGAAAGGATTTTTGTTCAACATGATCAAATTAAATTTACCTCCATTCTGGTTTTTCGATTTTCTGAAGCTTAACCACATGTACACACAATCTCTGTGCTATATAATTATGTCAATTTGCATAAAATATTTACCCAGCCATAACTTATTGTTTAATGATTTCTCCAGGCAAATGCTTCCTCAGGCTATAAAAAAAAAACCCTCAGCTAGCTACAAGTAGCTGCGAGATACTAAGAGCTGCTTACCTGCTTCCCAGTGAGCTCTTGTGCTCTGAGACGCCCTGAGTGTAGCCAGTCTGTGCTGGGAATTAACAACCTTCCACCAGTAAGAAGCTCCTGTACACCTCAGGATCTCAAAGGGGGAGAGAGCTTGCAAGCTCCTGAGGGAGGAGGTTCTCAGAAGACAATGTGGAGGGGGCCCAGGCTGGTGGTACGTGATGGCAATGAGCACAGGAGATCGTTGCTTGTCTTCTCCCATGAAATGACAGTAAAAGATGTTCATCTCCAAAAGCAGATGCTGTCGGCTTTCCAGAGCTTTCCTTGAGAATGACACATGAGGCCAACCTTAGTTCTGTTTCTGTGGCATTCAACCACAAGAGATGAAACTAGCATTCGTGTTTTCCCAGCATCCTGAGAGGGTCGACTTCAATGGCTGACACATGAACACGATTCAATCAGTTTGATGGGAAGAAATAAACATCTCGACTCTCGGCATATGGCAAGCCGTTTTAGCTTTAAAATTGTTACCAGGCCTTACTCCTCGTAATTTACATTTTTACTAGTAAGTAAACTGGATTCGATAAACTATTACCAATTCAATTATTACTCAGTAGTAAGTTCTCATCGCAAAGCTATATAATTCAATTCCTTTACTACAGCTTTACTCCATCATAACTTCCACATTCATATTTAATTACAGAGTCTTTAGGATTTAATTCGTAAATTTCTACTGAGTAAAAACATGAATTAAATATATAATTGCGGATAGCTCTGTAATTGAATTAAAGAGCTCTGCGATCTAAGAGTGTTACTCCATAGAAATTGAACTATTAATCTCTGTAATTGTAGATTCTGACTAACAATTTCAATTATAGAGCTCTGTAATTATAAATGAATGGAAGTCAATGGAGACTAGTGATAAAATTCATTTGTAGAGCTGTCTAAGTGGAATTGTTACTATTACAAATTGTAAAGCCTCTATAATTTGAATTCTTGTACTAAAAATGAAATTACAACGTAGTAAGGTTGGGTACAATTGAAGCTAAAACGGCTTGCCACACTCGGCAGGTCTTCGAGCTCTTCAGATGACACACGCGATGGGACTTCCTGTCGGGGTGAAAGTTGTTTCCAGCACGCTGCACCTCTCCCACAGGCCTGACAAACAGAACTTCCTTCATTTGTGAACTCCGCTCCCTGTCCAGTCGGGTGGCGTCACCCTGTGTAAATTCACGGATTCAATGATCTAACCCAATTAACGGTTTTGTGCGTCGTGCATACAGAAATTGCGACAGGCTGAAAAATATAAAATAGGGCGACACACATTTAAACATTTTGGTACCTATATATACATATATATAGTATTCTTGTGGTGGCAATTAAAGCTGTATTTTTCAGCAGCCATCACTCAGAAATCATTATAATATGCTAATTTGATGCTTATAAGAAACATTTCTTATTGTTTTCAATGGTGAAAACTGTTGTGCCGCTAATATTATCATGGAAACCTGAGACATTTTTGCAGGATTTTTTGATTAATGGATAGTCCATAAGAACAGCATTAATTTTAATACTTTTTTGTTGCATTATAAATGTTACATTGATTTAATGCATCCTTGCTGAATAAAAATATCAATTTCTTAAAAAAAATTTTTTTAAATTCGTAACGTTCCCAAACGATAGCTTTCATAGTAGGCCTATTTTAGCAGATCCAGAATGTTGTATTGAGCATCAGCATCCAGGAGCGCAAATGGCATTTATATGTGACTGCTCAATGATACAGAGGCATATGAAGGTTTTACGTGTTTCTTCGTGCATATGAATGCTGTTATGATGTAGGTCTCTGTCTTTCTCAGAATGAGTCGGTCCTCTTCACTGGGCTCTTGGATGTCTCTGCTTTCGTCTGGCCTTTGTGAGAGTAATCATAAACAGTGCTCGCCTTGAATGTTTAATTTGGACCAAACACTTCCAGTAACCCCTCTCCGACACCCGTCACCCTCCCGTTCTCTCTCTTCGCAGTCGACAAAAGAGATGAAGCACAAAAGAAGCTTTCAGCCTTTCTGATTACAGTTTTGAGGAAGACTCATAGTTTTTGGCAGTCGGCAGAGTGCACTGGGTTCCTGAACTTGAGAGTTCGGATGGAGTAGAAAACTGAATTCAGTTTTACAGAAACATCTTAACTTGTTTCATGCACATTTCCTCTTGACCTTCAACCATCAGTCATGTGACAAAGCCCATGGACGATAATTATAAACAATAACGATAGTTCTAAAAATTGATATAAATAGAATAGTAGAGTCCTCACACCACAAATATATCGATACCGGCACAGAGAAAAGATATTGTTGGAATAATATAGTTGGCTTCTGTTTCTATGGGCCGTGATTCAAAAGTCATCGCCATATTGAACAGTTTTCCGTCTCGAAGAAACAAAAAACGTTTTCCTTTGGTTTTCTTCTTAGCATATTGAGAAACACATTAGGCAAAAGACGTTTGACCAGACAGAAGGAAGGGTTTTCCAGTTTCTGTGAGATCAGGGGCTTTTAGAGTCCCACTGCGATGAGCAAACTCAGTGAGTCTGCCGGCATCAATGGCTTATCACCCAGCAACCATTGAAGCCATTAGCAGAGATTCTGCTCATTCACACACATTCAGCAGGTCCGCAGGGATGCCGCTTTGAGCAAAGAGGCTCTTTGGCCTCACAAAACAAAACATCATATTGAAAAACCACCAGATGATCAAAATGGAAGCAGGAAGAGAATAACATATGTGTCACTGTGTCTTTATTTATGAGAGTTTTATGCAAAATACTTGCTCAAAGAATTGGTTTAGTAATAATGCGCCTATCCAATGCAAGTTAATATTTGGATATACACAGGTCCAAAAATGAATCAATTTGAATTATACTATCTAACTGACAGATTTAACTAAATAGTTTTAAAATAACATTTTCAACAATGGATTATTTCTTTAATGATAATAATTTTAATAGATATTAAGAACTATATATATATATATATATATATATATATATATATATATATATATATATATATATATATATATATATATATATATATATATTAATATATTAATTAATTATATATAATTTATATATACATGTATATATATATATATACATACAAATAATTATAGTTTTGCATAATACTTCAACTTCATTCTCCTGAACAAAAACTTTAACTACTTTGAATGCAGTTAAAATGATAAATATAAAATAAATTTGGTTAATTTCAAAATACACACATACTTACACACACACACACACACACACACACACACACACACACACACACACACACACACACACACACACACATAATTTGGTAGATTTAATTTGTGAAAAAAGACAGTATTGTGTGTGTGTGTGTTTTGTTCTTAAATTGAATGAAGTTAACAAAACTTCCTGCATCTCATTCAAAGAGGGCAGAAGGGAATTTCCATCGCCTGTAATCTTACGCTGACCTCTGAGTGGACACTTCCCACTCATGTGACCACGTACACCACTCCGATATCCATATTCACACATCTACAGCACTCAAAGGGGCCGGAACATTCACTCTCAAAGCATTTTGCTGCCCCTGTTCCCTAAAGGACATTGGGGGACCGAGACTCAAAAGAAAACAAAAGACACTTCCCAGTTCACACACTTGGGGAGTGGTTCTTCGCAGATAGAAGACAGTCACAAAAGGGACTGAAGACTAGTGAATGCTACTAGATGTGAGCGCAACCTTTAAGTGGAGCTTGGATCTTAAAGGATAGTCCAGCCAGAAAATAGAATATCTGTCATCATGTTCTCACCCTGAAGCTTCTGTCTTCTGTTGAACACAAAATAAGATATTTGAAGATTGTCGGCAATCAAACAGGTTGGGCAGCCATTGACTTCCATGGAAGAAAATACTATGGAAGTCAGTGGCTACCATCAAATGTCTGGTTACCATATTTAAAATATTTTCTCTCCAACTGGAAGCAAGAAACTCAATAGGTTCTGACGTGTCCTTTAAAGAGTTCTCTCCATCATTTTATCAAAAAATAGTCTCAACTCCCTTTGTAAAAATACTTAATTTTAGAGTATTGTCAATACGGGCCCATGCTAAAAGTTACTTTAAAAATGTAACTTTACATTAAGCCTCAAAAAGTTAGGCTATTTTAAAGTTATACGCTTTAATGTGATTTTTTTAAAGAAAAACATGTGAGTCTGAAATGTTTTGGAGGTTATTGTCTCCAAATAAAAAGATTTTGGATTTAATCATCAAGCTAGTTTCTTTATAGGCCAAATTCAGAGAAGCTCCACCCTCAGGCATATTGGTTCCTCCCATTACTCTCACATGTTATCATCTATCGCTAACACTCATTCCTTCTTCTACAGACTTGAAAGTTCTGACATGTGTGAGGGCTGTTAACATGCTGAGTAGGAGCGGCATTAGTATCCAGCTGCAGCCTCTGCGGTAACGAGTAGGTCCTCTCTCACAGCTGGTCTCTCATGAAACCGTAGCAGAACTCATAACAAATATGCTAACAAAAAAAAAAAAAACTTCTCCGTCCTGACCCAAAAATGAGATCCTGAGAGAAAGACTGTCGAACAATCGCAAAAAAAGTGCTGTCTGTTTAGTTTTGGTGTTGTCATGGTGATGCCACTTCACCAATGTGGGATCAGATGTGTGAGACAGCACGGTTTTGGGAAAAGCTTCAACTAACAGGAATTCCTGCAGAGAGTTTTGAAGTGAATGCCAGCAAACTCAGAAAGGATAAA
Organism: Hybognathus amarus; assembly: GCA_030378365.1. Lineage (NCBI taxonomy): Eukaryota > Metazoa > Chordata > Actinopteri > Cypriniformes > Leuciscidae > Hybognathus > Hybognathus amarus. The sequence goes on along the minus strand of JAQIUQ010002549.1, from coordinate 520,266 downwards.
ACATGAACTGATTGAAGAGGAAAGCAGCCCTGACTCTTTCTCCTGGGTTCTGAGCACTTTTCATTCTTGGGAGACTAGCCTCAAATCAGCTAAGATCAGAAAATAGCTGAGTCTCACTCGTGTGCTACATCTCACTAGATTGGCAAAGAGCTAACTTATTATGTTTTAGCTTAAACTAGAACATAACAAAATCATTATAGCCTACAATGAAATAAGCAGGCTTGGGAGGGTTACTTTAAAAATGTATTCCGATACAGTTACAAATTACTTCATAAAAAAGTATTCAGTAACGTAATCCAAGTACCAGAATATGAAAGTAATATAACTGATTACTTTTGGATTACTTCAAGGACAGATATTATAAAATATAAAAAAACTTGTACTTATTAAGAATTTCACATCCCTGAAATATATTTATTTAAAGAGCTATAGAGACATCTAGTGGCTACAGTGTGGTTTTACAGATTATTATGCATTATGCAGGCTACAAGGAATTAATAAAACACAAAATTTACAAATTCTACACAATCTACATATTAGTTTATTTTAAAATAGGAAATACGTTAACTAATGCCGTGATCTTTCTTAATTTGCCTGACTGAACTTGGACCGTTGGCAGGACTCCCCTTATGTTAGCAGTAAACATCTCCTTAAGTGAGACTGACAATGAAGAGATTATGAAAGGACATTATAGGTGCTAAAAAAGCTACTGTCTTAATTTCTACAGATTCCAGTATCGCTTGAAAACTTACAACTGTGATCAAAACCACTGAATTTTAAAGCAGTAAAACGCTACGCTAATAACAAGGCACAGTTTGTTTGCCCTGTAAAACCATGTTGTTAGAATTTTCCTCTTTAAAAACAGAATAGCAGCGGAATTTCCAAGAAATGAAAGCATTTTTACCTGTGAGCAGCATCGTTTCTAGCAGAAGTGATTCGATCGGTGTCTGAGGATTGTTGTCGAGAGCTGAACGCAGTCACCAGCGGGTGGCACACGTGACTCGTGTCGCGAGTCATAATATGATTAATTAATATTATTATGCCAAAATACAGATTTACTTAGTTTTAAATGACACCATTGTAATCCTGAAAGTATCCCCCTCTTTTTCAAAATGTAACTATAATCTGATTACCATGTTTTTTGATGTAACTGTAACGAATTTCAGTTACTGGATTTTTGTATCCTGATTACATAACGCCATTACATGTATTCCGTTACTCCCCAACCCTGGAAATAAGTTAAACAATAACTGAAATAAAATGTTTGTTTGATTGTTTTTTTTTTACTTATTTTATTTAATTCAGTTACCAAAGGCAACATTTCAATGGTTTAAATTAAAGTATTCAAATAACGCGAATTAAACTACAAATAAAATGTAAAACTTAAAAACGAAATAGGCATAACAAATAAAATGACAAAAAAATATAGACAAAAACTTTAGAAAAATAAGAAATTAAAATGAAAACAGAAAAAATTAAAATATTGTGTAAAAAATATCAATATAAAAAAATATCGGTCAATAACCGGCATGGTGACTGACACTTGTTTTGTGATGTTTTTTTTTTTTTTTTTTGCTAAAATCTATTTGTCTAGCTAAACTGATTTCAGCTAATACAATTCATTTCGTTGGAAATAACGTACAGCACAGTAAGGAACTTCAGACCGAACTGAAGTCTAAAATAAACGTTCTGTTGTCTTCTACTTTCACAAATTTGACGCCACCATGTGGTCACAATGAGAATAGAAGATTTACCTGAGCGGTTCAAAGGGATAAGTTCACCCAAAAATGTATTTACTCTTCCCTCATGTTGTTCCAAACCTGTGTGAGTGTATTTCTCCTGCGGAACACAATTACTGTGGGTAATCAAAACAGTTGACATTGTAGCCACTGATTTCCATATTATATTTTTGGCTATGGAAGTTTCTGACCTGCCACGAGGTCACGTCTTTTAGCTCATATAAAAGCATTACACCGTCATTAAACAGGTTTCATTTCATTTTTATTATGACAAATGTACAAGATAGTAAATCATATGAAAGAAACTACAATACAGTTAACAAAAACATCAAAAAGAACAGACGAACACAAAGGACGTTTCTAAAAGCTAAAACCAGACGGCATCTGTCCATCTGCTGTCAAACTACATCAGCCAATTCTCTTACAAACACTGGTGTCGACATCCTTCATTACAGAATATCAGACTTTTTAATGTGAAATACAAATATATACTGTTTCATTATAGGCTGGGCCTCAATTTTAAATCGATGTCTGTACCATTGATTTTTATATTACACAAGAAATAAACATTGGCCCAATACTGTCAATAGACCAAAATGCACTGTGGTCTAGTACCTAATGATGCTCTTGATTTCAGCAAGTCAAATTATATTCTCAAGTTTTATTCTCAAAATCTGATGCCCTAATGCCGCAAGAGCAAATGAATCAGACTAGAAGATATGTGCATGCCAAGCAAAAAAAACAAAAAACATTAATGTACAAGACATTTTTACACCGCTTTTGTCTATCAATGCTGAAATCAAAACAATAATCCTGTCTGTTGGGCTTTTTTTATCGAATGCTTTTCCCTCTGAGAACAGATCATTCTTTAAATGTTTTAGCAATCAGTGGAAATTGGACAGAGAGACTGAAAACCCTCAGAAGACGAAAACGAAAAGAATGCACTGATGAAAATGAGACGGACGCACGTACAAATGTACCCACGAAACAAATTATAAACAGACGCAATCATAAAAGGACTGCTATGTATACTTTAAATGATTTAAAAATGCTTCTAATATGTTACAGCAAAAACTACAGATATACACACCAGGATAATGCAAGACTCGGGCGTCTCACATCACGCTGCTCTCGGAAATCATTTTAATGTCATGAATTTCAACCTTTAAAAATAGACGAAACCAGGAGATGAAGAATCTCTTCCTGTATGTCTTGTAGGAAAAATGTATTGCTTGTAATCGATGAAAAACAAAAAACATTAATGTCATACATCACTAATATGTTTTTAAAAAAAAGGAAAACATTACAATGAGTATATTCATATATTTATATAAAGAAAATGAATATAGTGCACCGAAAAACAGACATAAGCAGGACGTGAATCGAGATGAACAGCACTAAACGTCAAGGAATCCCTCAGAGAAACACATCGGTGCGGGTGAGAGTCCTCAGCATTTGATCAACTTTGAGAGGAAGATTTGGCATTTGACGCATTGAAAAGCTGCCAGAGTAAATAGTGTTCAACTTCAAATTAAAACATGGTGCTAAAACAGTCCGAAGCAACGGCGTTAGTAGGTTGGCATAAGAAAACGAGCAATTTTTCACTATTAGACATTTCTTAGAAACTTCCAGGAATCTTTTGCTCTAATGGTGCGAGCAGCTCTACGACCAAGCCATAATTTCAGGTACAAATGACAATTTCCGTAATAAATAGTATAACAAAACAAAGCTTATAATGACATCACTTAATAAAAACAGTTTCCCCACTAAATGAAACCAATCGCTAGAAATTCAACTTCCACTCCAATTAGATTATAAAATATGAACGTTTTAAAAATGGCATCTGAGTGGAGCCGAACGTGTGGAATTTCACTGAAATCTGGTTTGTCTCTAGCCCCTCCTTTTTTGTACTGACTCCACCCACTTCCGGTTCTCTCTGAAATGTGCAACTGACAGTAGTGGAGATCAAATCACAAGTAAACTGGACAAATGTCAGACGGGTGAGCGTGAGCATGGCTGTGTGATTAGTGTAAAAAGAGGTTTTAGAGGTTGTTTCCAGAGAGGGTTTGTTGCTTATTGAACAAAAACAATACTTTAAAAGGAATATCTCGGGGAGTCTCTCGGAAGGATTGCGTTTTCCTTCCCTCTGATACTTCTTGCTCAGTAAAATATTTACAGCTATTATTAATGTGCCGCCGCCGCCGAGCTGTCCCTGATCTGCTCCGCTGGCACATTGAACGGGGACTGTTGACATGATCCGTGCTGAAAACAGGATGAGGGAAAAAAAGGAGAAAAATAAAAAAAAAAGAAAGAAGTTATAGCTGTTCACTGTTGCAGACATAGTCTACGAGGTCTGTGACGCCCAAAAGGTCGTCTTCATCTTCGTCCCTGCGCGGGGATCTCCAGGCCATTCGGCGCTGAGGATACGGCCGATGGGGCACTGCCGTTTTTCGGTGTCACTCCCACCTCGGGTCGTGGCACGAGGCCCTCTAAACCCTTCACTGGGCTTTGTCCGTTAGTGGGAGGAAGCTCCACCAAGTTGTAGTCTAGTGGACTGGTCCCTTTAACAACAGTTTCCTCTTGACTCTTTCTCCTGCGGGCTCTTCTTCGACCTCTCTCTCCTCATCTTCACTTTCGTCAGAGTCGATGCGGTTCACGCGCTTCCGGACGGGCCGCTCCTCTTCCTCGGATTCGCCTGAATCGTCCGTCGTCTTCGTCATCATCCTCTGACTCCCTCCTGCGTTTAGGGACAAGCGTCTGCGCCGTTTCCTGGATTCTTCCTCGCACGAGTCCGCTCTCAGCTTCTTGGGCTTCCTGTCTTCTTCATCAGATTCAGCTGAATGATAACTAACTGGAGGAGCAAGTTAACACACCGTTAGTCCTGAACCATTCCAGTTAAATCACAGCATTTTTGGCTACACTTTGATATATTGACCAGGCCCGATGAGTCTGATCTATATTATTTTATATTTTATGTACTGAACATATAATCATATATTATAAGAACATACTTCTGTATAATACTATATTTAGTAATTAAAGTTGGTAAGTAAGATGTTTAGTTTTTAAAATAAATCTTTTGCTCCAAGTTGCTCAGAGAAAATAAAGTCGCAATTATGAGAAATAAGTCGCAATTGCGAGATATAAAGTTGCAATTATGACAAATAAAGTCGCAATTGTGATGCAAACTCGCAATTGTGTTATAAAGTCAGAATTGCGAGATGTAAACGCGCACTTGTGAGAAAAAGTCAGAATTGTGAGACTTTTTTCATTCTCTTTTATAATTGCGACTTACTCACAATTGCGATTATTTCTCATAATTGCGACTTAATATTTCGAAATTGCGACTTTATTTCTCATAATTGCGACTTTATATCTCGCAATTGCGACCATTTCTCAGAATTGCGACTTTATATCTCGCAATTGCGACTATTTCATATAACTGCGACTTTATATCTCACAATTGCGACTATTTCTCATAATTGCGACTTTATATCTCACAATTGCGACTATTTCTCATTATTGCGACTTTATATCTTCGCGAATTGCGACTTTATTTCTCATAATTGTGACTTTATTTCTCATAATTGTGACTTTATTTCTCATAATTGTGACTTTATTTCTCATAATTGCGACTTTATTTCTCATAATTGCGACTTTATTTCTCATAATTGCGACTTTATTCTAATTGCGACTTTATCTCCATAATTGAGACTTTGTCTCATAATTGAGACTTTGTCTCATAATTGAGACTTTGTCTCAATTGAGACTTTATATCTCACAATTGCGACTTTATTTCTCACAATTCTGACTTCATATCGTGCAATTGTGAGATAAAAAGTCGCAATTATTATTTTTTTTTTATTCAGTGACGGAAACAAGCTTCCATCCGTCACAGACTTATTTTACATCTTGTGAAAACTGAAAAGGGCATACCACTTTAAATTAAAGTAATAATTAAAAAAAAATAAAACGCATCTGATCCTTTTGAACACACACACACTTAGTGCTTATATCACTCAACCCTGAATAATTCTAGCACTATAGTATAAAGAATAAAGTGACATTACAGAGGTCAAAGTTATAAGGATTCAGGCTTATGCTGTGAATACGCACAGGTGTAAATGGCACTGACCTTCACTGTCAGAGCTGGAAAGACGTCTGCGTTTCTTCTTTTTGTCTCTGTTGGTGCTGGCCTGTGAACCATCAGAATCTGAAGTTTCACAGTAGTTCACCTGCTGCTTACGGCTCCGATGGGACCGTCGAAAGCGGATGTCCAGATCGCTGTCACTGTATTCACTAGAGCCTTCTGTCACTGCATGCAAACAACCACACACAATGGGAAGTCAAACAATAGTGTGTAAAACACAAGTATGGTACAAATTATGGCTTAAAACTCACATTTTTGATCTTTTTCAACAAAAAAGTTTTTTTTTTGTCTACCTCAGCAGGTCTAGGTCTTTTTCTAGCAATTAAATAAACATAAGAAATAAACATTAAATGAAAAATAACATTTCGAGAAAGTAAAATAAAAGTTGGCAGAATATATATCTGAATACCTCAATTAAACAACTCCTATGTTGGCTTGTAGTTATTTCTTATGTTTATTTAACCATTTTTATTGAGCTTGACCAATGCAGTCAATACTAAGACACTAAATGCCTCACCCATCTCTTCCTCCTCCTCTTCATCACTTTCTTCCTCCTCTTCGTTCAGAGTATCCTCTGGGTCTGCTGCTCTCCTGCGTGGCGGCTGCCTTCTGTTTCGACACCGGCTTGTTGCCTTTCTGTTTGAAGGTCTTATCCTGTGGGCCGCCCGCATCGCTCCCGAAGTCACTGTCCTCAAAGGACCGGGCTTCTGCTTCACTCTCTGCCTCGTTATCAGACGCCACAAACTCCTCTTCTGAACTGCAGACCAATCAGAGCAGAGCGAGTGTCATTTCACCACAGCATTCTGTGATACTTTGTAGGACAAGTTCGGTACACTTAAAGCCGTTTTAAGATTGTTTTTTTGATTAAATAGAACGGTTAAGATTGAAATTTGGCCCAGAGAATTTTTGGTTTCTGTGTTTGCTGATAATTTACTCACCCCCATGTCATCCAAGATGTCTTTCTTTCTTCAGTCGAAAAGAAATTAAGGTTTTTGATGAAAACATTCCAGGATTTTCTCCATATAATGGACTTCAACTGGGAACCAAACGGTTCAAGGTCCAAATGAGAGTTTCAGTGCAGCTTCAAAGGGCTTTAAACAATTCCATGTGATGAATAAGGGTCTTATCTAGCGAAAATAACTCATTTTAAAAATAAATAAAGTTTAAGTGTTATTAGCACAAATGCTCGCCTTGTTCTGTTCTGTGATGCGCGTTCGTGACTCTCCTGTTCGAACTCGTTCATCAAAAATGAACGAATCTATTTTCGAGTCATTTCGTTCATTCAACGAAAAACGGTTTGTTCATTTTGAAAGCCCTTTGAAGCTCCACTGAAACTCTCGTTTTGCGAGCTTGAACCATTTGGTTCCCATTGAAGTCCATTATATGGAGAAAAATCCTGAAATGTTTTCATCAAAAACCTTAATTTCTTTTCGACTGAAGAAAGAAAGACATGGACATCTTGGATGAAATGGGGGTGAGTAAATTATCAGCAAACGTTTTTTTAAAAAGTGAACTAAAATGAAATGCTGTTGAACAGAACCTGTCGCTGAGACGGAACTCGTCTTCACTCTCTTCCTCATCCACAGTGCTGTCGCTGTCCAGGATCGTTGAGACGCCGCCGCTTCTTCTTCTGAGCTGCACTGGGTCTCGCGCGCCGGCCGTTCTCCTTCCCCTTCCTCCTGTAGAATGGTGGATATGTCCTTCCCTCTGTGGCCCGTGATGTTCGCCATGTCCTTCCCCCGGCCTGCACCTATTGGTCACATTTGATCGGTCTAAACTTCATGCGTTCAAGCTCAAATATCAACATGATAAACCCTAGATGTAATGACAATTGCAACTTAAGGGAAATGCCCCCCACCTCCTCCTTCTGCCTCTTTGATGTCTTCCTCAATTCGCCTCTTCGATCGCTTCGTCAAACTCATCAAATCTGACAAAAATGTAACAAACAATGAATAAAGATAATGAAAAAGTTACAATATGTTAACCCAGGAGACAGATTGACATACCTGTAGCTTATGTATTTCTTCGCCCTGGTTGATATCTACGTCCCCAACTTTTGCTCTTCTTCGTCTCCTCTTTCACCACCACCTCTTCCTTTTCTTCTTCCACTTCAACCTTCAAAAAAAATTTTTTTTGTTTACTTTTACAACAGAGTACAACATTGTTCAAAAGTTTGGGGTTAGTGATTTTTTCTTGTTTATTTTCAGTTTAAAAGTGACAATAAAGACATTTATAAATGTACAAATTATTTATTTCTATTTCAAATAAATGGTGTTCTTTTGAACTTTCTATTCATCAATTTATAAAAAAAATGTATTACAGTTTCCCTGAAAAAAAAACTTAATTAAGCTTTTTCAACACAGGAATGATTTACACTTTAAAATGTATAACAACAGAAAACTGTTATTTTAAATTGCAATAATTTCCCTCAATACAGTTTTTAGTTAAATAAATGCAGTCTTGGGTGATAAGAGACTTCTTTAAAAATAAAAAATGTACCAATCGTCAAACTTTTGAACAGCAGTGTAAATTATGATTACAAATTATTAACAATTATGATGATGAGATTACTCATTTCTAAAGTCGCTTGGGATAAAAGCGTCTGCTAAAATGATTAAATGTGATGACAACTAAAAAATAAAACTCTAAATATTACTTTTCCAGAATTCAAATGGTAATTAAGCTTAAAAGAGATCATGTGATTAATAATTTTTTAAAGTGCATTCTACAATCTTTAAAAATATTTGTTTAGCTTTAAGACAGCAGATTAGATTACCTTTCACACTATAAAGCAGGTTTTTTCCATGCCACCTCATCTGGTGTAAAAGTTCGGATCAAATTTTGGAATCTTAAATAATATTTAATTCACTTGTTTAATATGTTTCTGCAGGAATATTTAGATTTTTAAAAATAAGGATTCACAAATTTCAACAAAGGTGAAAAAGTGCCTGAAAACCATACTTGAGTAAAAGTACAGATACTTTACAGCAAAAATGACTCCATTACAAATTAAAAGTCACCAATTCCAATACGACTTGAGTCAAAGATTGTTACTAGTAATGACTGTCTGCTCAAAGATGCACCAGTCCTCAACACCCAAGAGACATGCCAGTGAAAGACAATTACTTTAATTTTCTAAAATCAAAATAAAACTGAACAGCACAAAATTGCAAAAATCAAGGTCGACACAACAGCCTCAAAGAGTGCTCAAAAAGAGCATAAGTAAACCAACATCCTTCAGGTCCTTTCTATATAATGATAAATAAAATAATACTAAGTAAAAACAAATAGTCAAAGGCTACTTGCACTGGACGTGCTGGTTTAAGCCTCGTCACACTTCCTCATCTAAAACACCTGCTATTACAACTACCTGCTAATGCGCTCGATTCACGTAAAGTAGCTATGTTGACAAGTTTGAGTAAGGGCAAATCACTCACGATGTAGTACCTTTAATGCCCTGTAGATGTCGATATCGCTTCTTTTGTAGCAGAAATAAACTGCTGCAGAAAAAGTTAGTTGCCATGCAAAATGAAAATGAGTAATTGTATTACTCACCACAAATGTATTGGAGTAAAGAGTATATATACTTTTAGTAGTTGAGTAGAGAGTAAAAGTTATTATGTCTGATACTTAGTAAAACTACAAAGTAGCCAATTACAGCAAAGTACAGAAACCAATTACATTTACTCAAACACTTTACAGTATTATTGCAGGCACTTACAGAGGGTGTGATGATGTTCTCCAAACTGATGCCAACATACACCAGTCGCTCTTTTCTGTGAGGAAAAAAAACAAAAATTACGTTTCAAGCCTGAAAATAATTCCTCATATGGACTGAACGGCTAACCTACAGGCAGATACGGAGGCGTATTGTCATTCACTTGAAGAAAAAAATCTACTCTGTTTCTCTGAATTAACAAGTTAATTATCTCAGAATTACGATATAATTTTTCATGGAAAAAAAGTTTTTGCTCTGTTTTTCTTGAATTAACGAGTTAATTTTTCAGTGAGAAAAAATAGTTTTTGCTCTGTTTTTTTTAATTAACGAGTTAATTTTTCAATAATTTTTTTTTTTTGCTCTGTTTTTCTAAATTGACGAGTTAATTTTTCTTAGAAATATATTTTTTTGCTCTGTTTTTCTGAATTTACCAGTTAATTTTTCTTGGAAATGTTTTTTTGCTCCGTTTTTCTGAATTAACAAGTTAATTTTTCATGAGAAAAAAACAGTTTTGCTCTGTTTTTCTGAATTAACGAGTTAATTTTTCATGGAATTTTTTTCTGCTCTGTTTTTCCTAATTAATGAGTTAATTTTTCATGAGAAAAAAGTTTTGCTCTGTTTTTCTAAATTAACGAGTTAATTTTTCATGGAATTTTTTTTGCTGTGTTTTTCTGAATTAACGAGTTAATTTTCATGGAAAATTTTTTTTTGCTCTGTTTTTCTGAATTAACAAGTAAATTTTTCTTGGAAATTTTTTTTTGCTCTGTTTTTCTGAGTAAATTCAGAAAAACTGATCAGAAAAAAAATTTCCATGAAAAATTAACTCGTTAATTCAGAAAAACAGAGCAAAACTTTTTTTCTCATGAAAAATTAACTCGTAAAATAATGATTCCGTAATTCTGAGATAATTAACTTGTTAATTCAGAAAAACAGAGTAGATTTTTTTTCTTGAAGTGAATGCAATACGCCTCCGTAGGCAGACATTTATATAGTGCACATTGATATTGTAGAATAGTCAGGGACTTTACAGCAACAGCTTCAAACTAATTGACTTGAGCTTCACCTTCGTTCTGCGCGTTCTTTCTTTTGAGGGCGGCATCCAAATTCAGCAACTGCTCTCAGAGCCTGTCGCAAAGTTGTTTCTGCAAGAGAATTAAAGAGGATCAGCATCTTAAAAGCCAGGTTTTCTGTTAGAGAGACTCACCGAAATCTGAATTGACTCACATGCTGGCAGGGGGGACAGGAACCACTCCCATCTGGAATGATCATGAGCGGAGGACGCAGACACGCGGTATGGTAGCCGCTGTCACAGGAATCACACAGGAGTATCTAGGTGAACAGAAACCAGAGGTTAAATGCAGAACTGAATTGAAGATGAAGATGCTTTGCAGAAAAGCGTCAACGCACCAGCTCGGGATGATTGGGAAGGCCACAGTGTTTGCAGGGGTCGTCATTGGGTGGATCATCGTCTGATGAGGTCAGAGGAGTCCGAGCTGTTCCGCACTCGGTTTCGGTTCCTCCTTCTCTTCTTGGACTTCTCCACCTTATAGTCTTCGTTATCGCTGTCATCCTCCTCCGTCTCCTTGAACTCACTCTCGCTCTCCTCCTCCTCATCATCATCATCATCATCATCTTCAGAGCATTTCTTTTTACGTCTCAGATGCAAGAACCATGGTTGTCGTTTTCGACGTTCTCCCGAGCCTGTCGAAAGGCGAGTTACACTGTAAATGACTTTCTTTCAGTTTTATTTCAAGATTTTTGATTTCATGGAACGAAGACACTTTAAATGAAGCAAACAGTAAAGACATTTATAATGGAACAACATTTTTTTTATTTTAAATAAATGTTGTTCTTTTAAACTTTCAGTCAAAGAATGCATCAGTTTCCACAAACATATAAAGCAACTGAGCTGTTTTCAGCATTTAAAAAAAATGAGAGTTTCAGTGCAGCTTCAAAGGGCTTTAAACGACACCAGACGATGAATAAGGGTCTTATCATAGTGAAACGATCGCTACATTTCAAAAAATAAATAAAAAAGTTTAAGTTTTAAGCACAAATGCTCGCCCTACTCTGTTCTGTGATGCGCGTCGTGACTCTCCTGTTCGAACTCGTTCATCAAAATGAACAAATCTTTTACCGAGTAGTTCGTTCATTGTATGGCCGATCGTTCGCTTGATAAGACCCTTATTCATCGTCTGGTGTCTTTAAAGCCCTTTGAAGCTGCACTAAAACTCTCATTTGGACCTTGAACCGTTTGGTCCCCATTGGAAGTCCATTATATGGAGAAAAATCCTGTAATGTTTTCATCAAAAACCTTAATTTCTTTTCATGTGTATAAATCACTATTTTTCAGCACTAAACTAGTGAATTTTCCCAAGATACATTCAGTGATGATAAACAAGATGTAATAGAATAATAATTTAATAAAATCCCAATTTTGACAAAAAACTGACATTAAATCTATATTTAGACCTTCCTGAAAACGTATCAGCGCAACATCCAACGGTTTCCCAGATCGCATCACATACATTTACAAAAAATAGAAATATTTTTTTTCTTTCAACTATTTGACTTTAAATGTTAGACGTATGTGAATATTTGAATGAAAGACTAAGAAGCGAAATTTTTAAATCATATTTCCAGTCATATTTACCAAGGGTGCCAATATTTGTGCAGACCACTGTAAATAATTAAATTAAATTAAATAATAAACATATGAAGAGTTCAGATGCAAAAGCCTCTAAATGCCATTTGAAATTTTCTTCTAAAATGACCATTTTTATCAAGCTTGTATATTTAGTTCAGTAATTTCACTTAAATGACAATTAATAGGTAATCTTCATTGCCATTTAAGTGAAATTACTGAACTTTAATATACAAACTTGATAAAAATTTCAAATGGCAGTGAATTTCAAGAGGCTTTTGCATCTGAAACTCTTCACATATAGTTTATTGTATTTTAATGTTGACGAGTACCTTTGGTTTCGTTTGGCCATCTGGCTCAGCTCTCTTGGGTTTCCTCTGCACAGATTCCTCATCCTCTTTTTCCACATCCTCTTTTTCCTCATCATCATCCTTTTCTTTTCCTCATCGTCATCCTTTTCTTTACTCCGACACCGGAGTGGCCTGTTCCGCTCCGCCCTCCTATCCTGGATCTCCACAGCTTTAGCGGTGGGCCTGCATATTCTCGGAGATCTCCTCAAGCATCGTCCCTCAGTCGTCTCCGGCTCCGAATCTCCCTTGACCTCTTCTTTCTGGAGTCTGGCCTTCCGTCTGTGAGCTGCGATTTTGATCTTCAGACGAATTCCTTCCTGTCAGCGAGTTGGCCTTTTCTTCTTCTTCTCCCATTTTATCCTCATCCTGACTCTCCTGAGACTTCCTCGGAGGCCGTCCTGGTCTTTTACTGCTTTTCACAGCCGCGTCGCTCTTTTCTTGAACATCACCTGAAGGCTCACGTTGTTCAGAAGTTGCGTGATGCTAGATCGTTTGCTTTGATCCACAGAAACAGTTTCCTTCTTACTTGCTCTCGAAGCCGACTGTACTTCATCAGCTTTAGTGATCTCTGAATCCACTTCCATTTGCTTCTCTTTGTTCCCTTCCTCTGAATCTGGTTCTCTTTCAGAACTGGTGGATTCATTGGGTTGCTTTTCAATCAATTTTTTCTCTGAAGATTCTTCAGAGCTGTTTGCAGCTTCACCCTTTACATTCGTTTCTGAATTCTCATTTTTATCCCTTTCAGCTGTGTCACATTTGTCCTTACCATCAACTTTCTCTGTGGTTTTTGGGATACTTGGCTTCTTTGTTGAATCAGAAACAGATTTTTCAAGATCCGTTGATGCCGGCTTCGGGGAGACAGACTTCTCTTGTGCTTTGGCTTGAGGGCCATCTGCATCTTCAGAAGGTTTAGAGGCAATCAACTGCCTTTCTCCATTGGTTGATGATTTGTCTGCTTCAGACATTTTCTGTTTTTCAGTTTTTGAGACAGGAGAAGCACACTCTTTTCTATGGTTTTTGTTCGGCAGCATTCTCTGGCTTTTCTGTGACAGAATGCAGTTTGATTACTTAGCGGGAAGGGACTCCTTAATTTTAGATGCAGTTTCCATGCGGGATACAGTTGGATCTTTTTCTTCCAGGCCTTTTTTGGAGTTGTCTGAGTCTTTGGGATATTTTGGACTTTCTTCTAGAAAGAACTTTCTGTGACTCTTCTTTTGGGAGATTATTTATTGTCTCTTCTTTTGTGAGATCTTTCCTTGGCTGTTCTTTCGCCAGATCTTTTGGAAGATTTTCCATTGACTCTTCACTTGCAAGATCTTTTGATGATTCTTTGTTAGGGAGATCTTTCACTGCTTGTTGTTTTGACAGACCTTTTGTTGCTTCTTTTAAGTGATCTTTCTTTGCTTCTTCTTTTGAGAGATCCTTTGTAGCTTCCTTTTTGAGAGATTTTGCATTGACTGTTTGTTTGAGAGATCTTTAATTGATTCTTCTTTTGAGAGATCTTGCATTGACTTTTTGTTTGAGAGATCTTGCATTGACTCTTTGTTTGAGAGATCTTGCATTGACTCTTTGTTTGAGAGATCTTGCATTGACTCTTTGTTTAGAGAGATCTTGCGTTGACTTTTTGTTTGAGAGATCTTGCATTGACTCTTTGTTTGGGAGATCTTGCATTGACTCTTTGTTTGGGAGATCTTTAATTGATTCTTCTTTTCGAGATCTTGCATTGACTCTTTGTTTGAGAGATCTTTAATTGATTCTTCTTTTGAGAGATCTTGCATTGACTCTTTGTTTGAGAGATCTTGCATTGACTTTTTGTTTGGGAGATCTTGCATTGACTCTTTGTTTGAGAGATCTTGCATTGACTCTTTGTTGGGAGATCTTGCATTGACTCTTTGTTTGAGAGATCTTGCATTGACTCTTTGTTTGAGAGATCTTGCATTGACTTTTTGTTTGGGAGATCTTGCATTGACTCTTTGTTTGGGAGATCTTGCATTAACTTTTTGTTTGGGAGATCTTTAATTGATTCTTCTTTTGAGAGATCTTGCATTGACTCTTTGTTTGAGAGATCTTCATTGACTCTTTGTTTGAGAGATCTTGCATTGACTCTTTGTTTGGGAGATTTTGCATTGACTCTTTGTTTGGGAGATCTTTAATTGATTCTTCTTTTGAGAGATCTTGCATTGACTCTTTTCGAATTGGGAGATCTTGCGTTAACTTTTCGATTTTGGGAGATCTATGCGTTGACTCTTTGTTTGGGAATCTTCGATTGACTCTTTGTTTGGGAGATCTCATTGACTCTTTCTTGAGAGAGCTTGCATTGACTCTTTGATTGGGAGATCTTGCGTTGACTCTTATTTGAGAGATCTTGCGTTGACTCTTTATTTGAGAGATCTTGCGTCGACTCTTCATTCGAGAACTATTCGTTGACTCTTTATTTGAGAGATCTTGCGTTGACTCTTTATTTGAGAGATCTTGCGTTGACTCTTTATTTGAGAGAATCTTCGTTTGACTCTTTTATTCGAGAGATCTTGCGTTGACTCTTTGTTTAGAGATCTTGCGTTGACTCTTTGTTTGAGAGATCTTGCGTTGACTCTTTGTTTGAGAGATCTTGCGTTGACTCTTTGTTTGAGAGATCTTGCGTTGACTCTTTATTTGAGGGATCTTTGCGTTGACTCTTTATTGGAGAGATCTTGCGTTGACTCTTTATTTGAGAGATCTTGCGTTGACTCTTTATTTGAGAGATCTTGCGTTGACTCTTTATTCGAGAGATCTTGCGTTGACTCTTCATTTGAGAGATCTTGCGTTGACTCTTTATTTGAGAGATCTTGCGTTGACTCTTTATTTGAGAGATCTTGCGTTGACTCTTTATTTGAGAGATCTTGCATTGACTCTTTGTTTGAGAGATCTTTTGTTGACTCTTCAGGGAGTGATGATGTATTTCCTTCTGTAATTTCCATATTTTCACAAGTAGGGGATTTTTTATTTTCAGGTACTTCTTCAGAACCAGGTGTCTTTTCTGACTGCTCACTTACTGTTGAGATCTTTTTGTGAGGTTGAGGAGTTCCAGATTTTGCTTTGTTCTCGTCTGCGGTGGCATCACAAGATTTCCCAGGCTTCTCCACTTCCATCTGCTCTTCAGCACACAATCTGGTTTCATTCGATGTCCATCTTATCTTCTGTCTGGTCATTCTTAGTATGCTTTTTTCTCTCATTGGACTCATCTGAGACACTTGGGGTATTTTCTGAAACACTCTCTGAACCTTTTTGCGTTTTCACTTTCAGATGGTTTAAGGTGAGAGGACATGGCCGTTGATCTTTTCAGCACTCAATCTGTTGTCGTCGAAACACGTTCGTGATTCTTTCACCGAAGCGACAGGTGCATTTCGTACTGTCTCGAAGTCTTCGGTTAGTTTCATCTCTCGCTTTTTAAGAGGGATTTTAGCTTGATGGTCATTTTTCAAAGTTCTCTGAGTCTCTTCTAAGGTTTTTCTTTTCACGTCATCCATCTGTTCTGCATTATGTGAAGGTGTTGACACGTCCTTGACTTTCTCCTCCTCATCCTGTGGCTCTTCTTTTGATAGATCCAGCAATAACACCAGTGCAATTTGACGTCTCAGAATGTTTCGGCAACTCTTCCTTCACCTTCAAGCCCTTTTCCGATAAAGCATCCGTGGCCTCTGGATCTTCTTGCTTTGCATTTTCTTTCTCCAAGATGTTTTCCTTATTTTCAGAAGTGGATAAGTCGTCTTGGGACTTCTCATCTCTGATCTCCTCTAGAAGCAAAAACACAGGAAAAACAATGAAAACCAGTCAAAAAACAATCATACCTAATTGGCTTTATGCACAGCTGCACTAAGCCAGCTCCTTGTTTCCTGTCTGCCATTATTGGACAAATTGTTTAATTCAGGTGTCACCTTGTCACAGCAACAATAATCAGACACACCCGAATTAATCAAGTTTGGCCAATAATGGCAGACAGGTAACAAGGAGCTGGCTTAAGTTCAGGATAATAGAGCAGCTGTTCATTACACGACCGTGGTAGTAAAAAAAAAATGGCACCATCACAGCCCTAGTCAATACTCAATATTTACATACCTTCAGCTCCCTCTTTCTTCTTGTTCTCCTCACCGTCTGGGTCGGGACTGTTACTAGACGAGCCCTCCTGATCCTTCTTTACTAGGAGCGCTGGATCAATCTGAGTCTTCAACAGACCAAGGATCTGAGCCAGGTCATTTCTATTTCTGCAATGGAAAATAATGGTGAATGTTATCTCTTATTGCCATTTGGCATCAATATTTTAATCCCAATTTAACAGCCATCCACTACAGGAAGGATAAAATCTGTTATGCATGTTATGAAGAAGTGGAAACTGATCACAGAATGCCTACCTTACTATACACTTCCAGGATGACCCATCAAGATCATCCTGTTCTTCCACATAGATCCTCACATTATGGTCTTGGTCTAGCTGAAACCAGTACATGAGGCCATCTTTGTCTTTGCCGATTGGCTGAAGACGCATTTTATCCGGGTCCTCTTCATTGATGGCGGTCTTAAACTTGACATTGTCATCAAACTGGCATTCACACAAGTACTGTTTGAAAAACAAAACATTGTTAGGTTATACTCTGTAAAAATAGAAATGTGTTGATGTGTGATGTGATTCGACATTAAACATATATTTTCCCATCTTACCTTCAGTATTCCAGTCTTACACTCCACTGTCATCTCTCCATAACCCTTCTTTTCCAGCTCCCATGCCCATGTGGTGTTAAAATCCTGGCAGATCTACAGCATCACATCAAAATAAAGCCAACAAAAAAATAAAACACTGATGAGACCAATATTGACTTCATACTAAATGGATTTGTGCTCACAGCTATTTACATATTTATCACTGCTGAAATAATCCATAATTCACACAGCTGTTTAAATTTGATTGTTAAAAGCAGAACGTGTGACATATGACAAGTTATTCAATGCATAAATTCACCGTTAACACTGATTGACTTACCTTAATGAGATTCTTCTCCCATCTGTCAGCAGACACAGACTTGCCAATTTTCCTCAGCAACTTCACGTGAAGGTCCACAAGGAGTTTGGGTACTGGGGACATAAAAGTATTTCAATATTTAAGTAAAATACACAGCCATGTTTGACACATGCATGCTTTTGTAAGTTTTAGGGGAGTGGATCTCAAACAACTGTGTCCTACTACAAAACTACAGTTTGCAGAATAAATAAAACACCTTATTAAATAATTACAAATTACAAAATGACTAAGAGCACCAGCATTGAATTAAGTGACTGATTAATCAATTGATAACCATGACTGTTTTAATATAGTAATGTTTCTGTTCATTAAGTAAAATAAATTGACAGTTACACAGCAGTTTATGTAAGTGCTTGGTCCAAGCCATCAACAGTAGGATCATTAATGTTCATTAGCAAAAATGATCAATCTGGTCTGTACATTATTACTGTAATCATGGAATTCACTGTAATATTAAATGTACACTGCCGGTCAAAAGTTTAAGATCAGTAAGATTTTTTATGTTTTTAAAAGAAGTCTCTTCTGCTCACCAAGGCTGCAATTTTCTGATAAAAAATACACAAAAAACACAATAATATTGTGAAATATTATGACTTTTTTATGTTAATATATATTAAAATGTAATTTATTCCTCTGGAAAAAAGCTGAATTTTCAGCATCATTACTCCAGTCTTCAGTGTCACATGATCCTTCACAAATCACTCTAATATGATGATTTTATGCTCAAAAACATGTATGATTATTATCCATGTTGAAAACAGTTTTTTACATTTTTATTTCAGGATTCTTTGATGAATAGAAAGTTCAAAGAACAGCATTTATTTAATTAGAATCTTTTCTAACATTATAAATGTCTTTACTGTAACTTTTGATCAATGTAACTCATCCTGTACCATAACAGTGATGGTTTCTGCCAAAATGCAATAACAACTACATGGATTACCACAACAAAACTAGTAATTCATTTTAATAACTCCAATTTATTCAGGTTAGAAGAGCATGAGATTGAGTAAATGCTAACATAACTTAATTTTGGGGTTTAAAATTACTCAATGCTGTCAACAAAACAACAATAACAAACTATTCAGAAGGGTTTTTACATCGTTTAATCAAAAACTGTAATAATTTATTATAGTTTGAGTGTAGTCACAATAATTAACGTTACAACTGCAGCATTTTAGGGAGAAACTATGATGTACACATTTGTAAGGAAATGTATGGATATAACAATTTTCGGAACTCGAGTTACTTCACCTTGCATACCGAATACATTTATAATGCTGCAAAACCATCATAGATACAAATAAAAGGCCTTATTGACAACTTTCACTAAAGTTTAACCCTCAAAATAATCCATATTGTCATTTCTTCCCTCGCAGCAGAGAGAGCAGGAAGTTTACACATTCTGCGCATGCGCGCTGCTCGCATCACACCAATTCATGCCAAATTATTATTTAACTATGAATAACATGAATATTTCATTCATCGCAACAAGTGCGTCGTTATATGCAAATACAAGTGATTTCCCAAAGCAAAAGGACGCATATAAACGAAAATAAAGCAGTAATGTGTTTCTGTGTGCTGTGATGAGTAAATAAAACGGAATAAATCCTCCCGTGCTATCAAAACGCCGAATTTAACGGCAGAAACGGCACATTAGAGACGCAAACAGCGACAAAAACACCAACACTCGCTGCTGGATCACTGAGCAGTCCGTTTAAACGCATGTAAAGCGGCTAAAGAGCAACAATGGAGGAGCGGCTCACCCGCGCTGCTCTCCTGCAGACTGCGCTCCAGCATCGGGAACGACACCTCCGGCAGGTCCAGCAGAGCTCCATACCGCTCCAGAAACGAGCAGATCACGGCGAAGCTCGGGCATAATCCCGTGGAAGAACCGTCCGCTGCCTCCGAGGCAGACATTATTCCGAACCGAGCCGCTGGAGGACCACAACCTCCCCACAATGCACCGCGACTATGGCAGACACATGGCCCAGAAGCCCTTGCGCCAGAGACTCCGAACTGATGTAAACAAACCAGCAGCAGCAGCAGAGAGACAGAAAGCGGGAGAACTCGAGAGGAAAAGAAACAAAGGCCCATAAACCAAAAACTCAAATGGCACAATATTCCAGATAAGAAGCAAATACGAGACCAAAAAAATATAAATACATATTCTGTGTCCCCTATGGACTCTTTCTCTTTGAAAATGAGAAAGAGAGGGAAGAATTGGAAGAAAGAGACAACAGTGAACGTAAAAGAAAGAGAGAAATTCAGACACTGGTGACATCTTTCCTGTCATTTAAAAAAAAATATATATATATATATATATATATATATATATATATATATATATATATATATATATATATATATATATATATATATATATATATATATATATAAACTGTTGTAGTGAATAGGTTCACTAAAAAAATGAACTCATGTGTAGGAAAGATCTCATTATGTATTCACAGGACAGGTGATTTAATGAAGCGTTAACAATATCACAGGTTACCAGCAGAGGGCGCTGTCAGTCAACTATATTTATGATACTTTGCGTGCGCACACACACATAAATTCATATAGGAGCAGAATTAATTTTTGTAAATATTTTATAAATCCATTGAATGGACAATTTACACATTTTTAAAGATTACAGTAATTTGTACGATTGGGGTTTAATATTACTCAATGCTGTCAACAAAACAACGATTACCATCCAAATGTTCTCATCCAGACCACCTCCATCAGTCTCCTGTCACATCTCAGGTTGAGTCTGACGCTGACAAACTTCCACATAATCCTGCAGGTTTTTCCCATCTTGAAATAAAAAAAATAACAGTCCCTATGGACCAGTGAATAGGCCTACTTTTCTGGTCCTGTACTCTGTCACGTCTAGTTCAAGGATAAAGAAGATAGGCAAAGCACATTTACTGGTAAGCTCTCAGCAAGCACAAAGTTTGTGTGAATGAATCATCACTTCAATTTTCTTTTGGCATAGTATTTTATTTGAGAATATATGTATATTTATGGTCAGTTCAATTTGAGGCCATAATCAGACAGGAGGACAGAAAGTATCTGTGTGTAGAGTACATTCGAGTTGCATTTAGTCCACACCCTATTTGTGATGGTTAGGTTTAGGGGTGCTTCATGCTTATTTTTTTCTAAAAAATCATACATTTCCATATGAGTCACATTGTATGAATTTATACAAAAAGTTGTTTTCTTATTAGATAAGGTTGGTAGAAACAGTGTCTTCAGAGTAGAAACACACTGACCCCTTGTTTCTGAATAATACTGATAATGTCATGCATATTATATAGTGCATTCATAAAGGAGCTGTACTGTTTATATTCAGATTGTGAAGTTCTAAGAAAAAGCACCAGCTATTAAAGTGGACCTATTTATGCGTTGTGTACTGAGGTGGTCTTTTTCCTTTCAATGAAGTTTGGATAATGTGGAGGGCAGAGTGTGTTTAAGAAAGCCTATTGGCTGGAGCCAAAATCATTCCAGATGCTGTGTGCCATTTAGCCAGTATTACATAAGTTTATGAGCTTGACATGTAGGTCTGTAATTGTAAGTCATTTAAATAATAAAAGTAAATTTACAGTCTTTTTTTATCAAGAATTGTGGACTGACTAAAATTGCAGCTATTTGGGTGAATTGCCACATCATAAAATCTGCTAAAAGTCATGACAGGGTGTCTTAGAAAAGTTTATGGTCTGAAAATGAGAGAACAATCATTTGACATTTTGGTTGCTTTGAATGCACCGAAACAAGGTCATATCTCCTTGTGTCGTTTAAAAACTTTATGTGTTCTTTATTTCATTGCATATGAGAGAAAAAAAAAAGATTTTATAGACCAGATAAGCCAGATCTCCCATTCAAAATTACAGGCAATTGCTCCATGGTCATTCTTTTTCTTCATTCCTTTGACATGCAAAATGTTCCTAGCCATCTCAAACGCCCAAAAGGATAACAGGTCCTAGTAATTAACAGTAATGCATTAACCAACAATGAGCAATGCGTTTATTACAGGATTTATTAGTATTTATTAATCTTTATTAACATTGGTTAACTATTCACTGTTCGTTCAGGCCCATTAAATAATTTTAACAATAACTTTTGATTTTAATAATATATTAGTAAACATTTAATTTACCATAAATTAACAAATTCTCATTGTTAATTCATGTTCATAGGAATTACACCCTAAAAAAAGAAGAAAAAATATATTACCTGAAAAGATTCAGTTGTGGAAGGATAAAGGTTCATATGTAATATTTATGTTTTAATAACATAATTACTAGTGACATCTCAGAGTCATCTAAAAACGCCTTTAAAAAATGTAATCACCATGCATAGTTATTTATAAAGAAGAGGGCACACATGACTCGACTGCCACGGATTTCCATGTCCTCTGCCAGCTGACACAGCACTAGCCTGCAGAGAATGATGAGGCATGATGGGACAGACATATTAACATGACACGAGGAAAAGTAAACGATCCAGCAGTGACTTTATGTGCAAGATTATAAATGCATCTTTTAGGACCTTCAGGAGGTCAAGAAAATCACTAGTTGCATGATTCAAGTTCCTGTAATGTAAAAACATGCCTGAAATTTTCCTGTGCATTAAACCTCAATTGTTCTTGTGATTAGCATGCTTACAATTTTATGAATGTCTTTGCATTCGATAACAAAACCAAGCGACATTTAAAGAAAAACTATTTAATTGCTTGTGCATGAAACAATAAATGAAGCCTCTAAATGCCATTTGAAATTTTCTTCTAAAATGATCATTTTTATCAAGCTTGTATATTTAAGTTCAGTAATTTCACTTAAATGGCAATGAAGATTACCTATTAATTGTCATTTAAGTGAAATTACTGAACTTAAATATACAAGCTTGATAAAAATGATCATTTTAGAAGAAAATTTCAAATGGCATTTAGAGGCTTTTGCATCTGAACTCTTCAAATATACTGTTCAAAATCAAGAATGTAAATTTATCTATTTGGATATTTTATGAAATGGTTGTGGAAATCGATGGTTAATGTCATTGTGAGTTCAATTAGTATGAAAAGATAGCATCATCTTCTGTCATTTAAAGTGTCCAAATACTTTTTGTGGGCCTGATAAATGACCACACATGGAGTACTTGCCTTTCCATAAAGTATTAGAGTAGAGGTGTTACAGTGTGACCTACTGACTTTTTCTTTCATTGCAGGGAGATGTGCCAGTTCCTTTCAGAGGAAATATTAATACACACGGTAGCAGCTGTCTATGGTAGGCATGAATTAATGTCTGCGTCTGCGTCAGTCGTGGATGGATCCGCTTTCACTAGTGGGCGTTCTGAGTGTGTCTGGTGGGACACGGGGGGTTGTTTACCTCTTTCAGAAGCTGAAAGATCACAGGGTGCATTGAAGAAACTGGTTCTAGCTGGATGCAGACAGACAGCAGAGGTGAGACTTCAAGATTACAGACCAAACAATGCAGAAATATGTGATTCAAGAGCACAAACACACAAACCAATCTTGAAAATACAGAAGGTAAGAACATTACAAGGTTGTTTAGCTGTGATCGTCCAGTGATCAAGGTTTACAAACGTTCAAATCACATGCCAGTAATGCAAACCCATTCAGGAGCTCATTTGTCACACATTCCCGGTGGGAATGCTGGTGTGACCGTTCAGGAAATATCATTACGCAGCACTTTGAATGTCCTGATCTCATGTACTCACACAAACAGGGTTGTGATGGATATTTTGCCTTTATTTTTCCTCTGATCTTCCACTGCAGCTTTAAGACAGCAAATATTTCTCACCATTTATTGAAACATGATAATGCCACTGTCACTGCAGCAGCCAAATGATAATGAATGATTATCATGTTATCATAGACTATTTTAAGTTAATTTTCAAAATCATAAATCATAGGGTAGTCTTTTGCTAACTTATTCCTCTCAGATCACCTAAGAATATATATATATACATTTGAAATTTTCTTCTAAAATGATCATTTTTATCAAGCTTGTATATTTAAGTTCAGTAATTTCACTTAAATGGCAATGAAGATTACCTATAAATTGTCATTTAATTGAAATTACTGAACTTAAATATACAAGCTTGATAAAAATGGTCATTTTAGAAGAAAATTTCAAATGGCACTTAGAGGCTTTTGCATCTGAACTCTTCATATATATATATATATATATATATATATATATATATATATATATATATATATATATACATATATACATATATATATATATATATATATATATATATATATATATATACATATCTTGGTATCTATACATATACATATACATATGTACGTATCTATCTATCTATCTATCTATCTATCTATCTATATATCTATATATATATATATATATATATATATATATATATATATATATATATATATATAAATTATTCACAATTATTCAAAAGTAATTATTCAAGTGGCCAAGAAACAATAATTATATAAATATATAAAATCTATGAACATATATAAGATCTGATTTTTATTTATTTTATTTTTTCATTGTGTGTAATGTCCTTAAAATATATACTCTCTTTTTTATGCATTATGATCAGGTCTAGACCGGATCCGCATCCGGACTACAGCGGTTCCTGATTTACTGTGAGCAGATGCACACATTCTTTCCCTCCCCGAGACACGCACAGATTGGCTGTATAGAGTGGCGTTCCCCGAACAGCCTTTACAACTTAAACAAGTGTGGGCTGGAGCAGGATCTTGGTACATATTGTTTTCCTCTGGCACGTGTGTCAGACATATGTACGTAAAGGCGTTGCTCTCTGAGAAAGGCAAAGAAAACATGGATAGAAAAACCATTGTGTTTTTAATAAACTGATGTCTACATTACTCGAAACACTGATCCCCTCTCTCTAAAGAGCAGAAATGAAAATGATCCCTAAGTTCTTAAGTCAAACTGGCAAGCCCCTCTCTGATAGGATGAACATATATCCATAGACAGCCAATGAGATCGCACTCAGATTACAGTGCAAAATTCCCCAGAGGTGTTTTGAGAAGTGGGGGAAAGGTGACAGCGCTGTACAAGCAACACATGACTGAGGCCCATGTCAACTATTTTTGTGAAAAACAATAAACAATCAAATTAATCATTTTAAATAGACATGCACAAGAATATATTTCCAAAATGATACATTTCTTATGTGTTATTTATAATTTCTTTTTTTTATTAATAAAAAAATAATTTATAACAATCTGCAATTCTAATAATTTAATAATATTACGTGCAATTTATATAATTTAATACACAGACACACGCACACACACACATATACATATATATATATATATATATATATATATATATATATATATATATATATATATATTAGGGCTGTCAAAGGATTAATCGTGATTAATCGCATCCAAAATAAAAGTTTTTGTTTATATAATATATGTGGGTGCACTGTGTATAATTATTTTATATTTATAAATACACACACATGCTTGTATATATTTAAGAAATATTTTCATGTTTATACAGTATATAGATTTATATATAATTTATATTATAAATAAATATCAATATTTTATATATATATATATATATATATATATATATATATATATATATATATATATATATATATATATATATATATATATATATATATATATATATATATTTATTTATATGAAGAGTTCAGATGCAAAAGCCTCTAAGTGCCATTTGAAATTTTCTTCTAAAATTATCATTTTTATCAAGCTTGTATATTTAAGTTCAGTAATTTCACTTAAATGGCAATGAAGATTACCTATTAATTGTCATTTAAGTGAAATTACTGAACTTAAACTTGATAAAAATGGTCATTTTAGAAGAAAAATTCAAATGGCATTTAGAGGCTTTTGCATCTGAACTCTTCATATATACATATATACAAAATAATTATACATAGTGTACCCAAATGTATTATGAAAACAAAAACTTTTATTTTGGATGTGATTAGTCACAATTAATTGTTTGACAGCCACAGCCCTGAAAGTCTTTCTTACTGATATGTTCCTTTATGGAGAACAGACAACAACCCTATCGGTAAACTACTAACTAGTAAACAAGTGTACACGTTGTCCCACCACACAGAGTTAAAATTCAGGAGTCGTGTGATGAAAGGAATACATGGGACTGGCTGCAACCGGCACATGCGCCTATAAATTCAGAGATTGACAGACCGTTTCCATCATACACAGGTTGAAAACACACTCGCTGGATTAACCCCCGGATGGAAATAATAATTCTGCTTTCTGTCAGTACAATTTGGACTAACAGTTTCATTTTACTGCAAGGTTGGTGAGCACACTATATTTTTCTATTCCATTCTATTGTATTTCAGCCAATATTGTATGCTAATTTACATGTTTCTGGGTACCCAGTGCTGAAGTAAAGAGAGATGTTGAGTTTACAGTCAGGCCTTTTCTATAACAATCAATCAACATATGACGGGTTTAATGTTCCTCTGTAGCTGTGTGCTGCTGGAATGCTGCTTTGGGACATTCAGACACATTTTTTTATGGCCAAAGCTGTTGAAACACTTAAAACAAACGACAAGAGAGTTATCCTTTTGGAAGAAACTTGATCGTGCATCAGTGGTCCGCTGAGGTAAATTGAAGCTTAAACGTTTTTTAGATTCTTTAATCTGAATCAACATTAATTTAAGATGATGAATCTTAACCATTCTTATTCTCCCTCAGGTAGAGAAACACAAGTAGCTCTGTAAAAGAGAGTAAAGTTATCTTGCTAGTGTCAGAAGCACAGAAAAATGGTTGGAATAAAACCTACCGATCTTCCACCGACGGCCACTGTCAAGTTTTCGGAGCCGGTACGGCAGCATGTGTTGCTGACCTCATCACTTTCCCTCTGGACACAGCAAAAGTTAGACTTCAGGTGAGGACTTTGCATAAAAGATATATATTTTTCATACATTAAGGCCCAGTTTCATAAACAGGGCTTAGATTAAGTAGTTCAATTAGGTAATAACTTAAAAAAAAACATTACTGATTATGTTATGTTTATAATATGTCAGTTGCTTTCAGTTAAGACAGGCACTATAAAGGGATAGTTCACTTTGAAATTAATTTTTGGTATGTTTATCTTACCTCAAGGCCATCCAAGATGTATGTGTCTTTGTTTCCACAGTAGTTTCAATTTTGATATTTTTAGGTCAAACCGTTCTTGTCTGTCAGTCATATAATGGAGGTCTATGGTCACCACCTCAAAGAGCATGCACAGAGAAGTCCAAATTAAACATGATTTAATGACTCATAAATGTAAGTACACATTGATGGCCTAAGACATGAAACGAGTACTTAGAACAGTATTTATATCATTTCACCTCTTGTAACCACAGTCCACACCCTCAGATCCCTTGGAAGTGGCTGTGGTTACAAGAGGTAAAAACACGATATAAATACTGTTCGTTTTCTCACACAAACTGCTCGTTTCATATCTTAGACCATCAATGTGTACTTACATTTACGAGTCATAAAATCATGTTTAATTTGGACTTCTCTGTGCATGCTCTTTGAGGTGGTGACCATAGACCTCCATTATATGACTGACAGGCAAGAACGGTTTGACCTAAAAATATAAAAATAGACACCTACATCTTGGATGCCTTTGAGGTAAGATAAAACATACCAAAAATTAAGTTCAAAGTGAACTATCCCTTTAAGCCTTCATGTCTGTGAATCAGTAAGAGTTCCATTTACTTTATGTGCCAGTAACAATCAAATAAAAAATATATAATTTTGATCCATCTGTCATGGCTTTCATCTTATTTCAGATCCAGGGAGAGTCTATAGCTACATCAGGATCAGCCGTGGTGAAATATCGTGGAGTATTTGGCACCATCACCACTATGGTGCGTACAGAGGGCGCAAGAAGTCTGTACAATGGCCTGGTGGCAGGACTGCAACGTCAGATGAGCTTCGCATCAGTTCGTATTGGTCTTTATGACTCAATGAAGCAGTTCTACTCCAGAGGATCTGAGAGTGAGTGTCAGACTGTTTGTTTAAATAGAGACAGAAATGGTTATAGACAGACTAACACTGCTCTTTTCTTCTCAGATGCGAGCATTGTGACTCGCCTGATGGCTGGCTGCACCACCGGGGCCATGGCGGTCACTTTTGCACAGCCCACAGATGTCGTAAAAGTGCGTTTCCAGGCTCAAGTGCGTCAGTCTGATGGATTAAAAAGATACAACGGCACAATGGATGCATATCGGACTATCGCCCGCGATGAGGGTATTCGAGGGCTATGGAAAGGTGAGCAAAATTCACCCAAATAAATACTGTCGCCCTTGTTTAATTCTTGGGACGTTATTTTGAAGAATGCTTTCGTTGTTTTTCTCCACACAATGTTAAGTTTATGGGGTCCAAATCAGTGTTGTTATTGTTACCTATAGCTAAAAATAAAACTAATACAAATCTGTAAGTGAAATAAAATATAAATATTAGATGAACAACTTGCACTTAAATAGTACTAAAATTACAAAAGCTAAATAAATTAAAGCTAATTAAAAAGTAATAAAAATGACAAAAGCACATAACAAACTCACTAAATCAAAATGAAAACTGAAAATGTAAAAAATAAAGGCTATTAATAAATACTAAAATTGCACTGTATAAAATTGGATGCCATTGAATTTCATTGTATGGATAAAAATACACTGAGACTAAAAATATTTTTTCTGTCCTGCAATAAGAAATAAAGTCATACAGGCTTGAAACAACATCATTTTTCAACGCACTATCCCTTTAACTTCAGTTTGAGTTAAGTTTATGGGGTCCAAACCAGTGTTGTTATTGTATAGCTAAAAATAAAACTAATACAAATTTGTAAGTGAACTCAAATAAAATATAAATATTAGATGAATAACTTGCACTTAAAAAGTACTAAAATTACGAAAGCTAAAACTGAAATAAAAATAAAGCTAATTCAATTTAAAAAGTAATAAAATGACAAAAGCACATAACAAGCTTACTGAATCAAAATGAAAACTGAGCCATTAATAAATACTAAAATTCCACTTTATAAAATTGGATGCCATTGAATTTCATTGTATGGATAAAAATATATATTTTTTGTCCTTCAATAAGAAATAAAGTCATACAGGCTTGAAACGACATCATTTTTTCAATGCACTATCCCTTTAACTTCAGCTTCGACATGCCATTCTAAGTGCATGAGTTCTAGTGGAGATAAACATGCATGTTTTTTTCTATTTTAGGCTGCATGCCAAACATCACAAGGAACGCGATCGTCAACTGCGCAGAGCTGGTTACTTACGACATCATCAAGGATCTCATATTACAATACGACCTCATGACAGGTATGCAACCACATGTATGTGCTTTGATTATGGTTATTTTTATGTACTTGTTGTCTAACATGTGTGCCCTTGTTTAGATAACCTACCGTGCCACTTCACTGCTGCCTTCGGCGCTGGCTTCTGCACAACGATTGTGGCGTCTCCGGTAGATGTGGTAAAGACCCGCTTCATGAACTCATCCTCAGGCCAGTACCGCAGTGCACTTAACTGTGCCCTCACCATGCTAACCAAAGAGGGACCAAAAGCTTTCTATAAGGGGTAAGAAAAATCATGCCGTGTTATTTAAACCGAAAAATGCACACATTCTCATTATCGGTACCACCGAATGTGACATCTTCATCTTCCCTAACAGCTTCGTGCCATCCTTCCTGCGCCTGGGATCCTGGAACATTGTGATGTTCGTCTCCTACGAGCAAATCAAGAGATGTATGACTACAATGCAGCACTCGTGGGAGTCACCTTTCTGAATGGACATCGTCAATATCTTCTGATTTTGATTGAACAGAGAGAGTGGAGAACAGAGGGATTCACGGTTAAAGTCTTATCACTGAAAGAAATCCTGCAACACTTTAAGGCCAAAGGTCAAGCTCATCAAAAATGAAAGATGAGTCACCAAAAATCATGAGATGCATGGCTGATGAAGCAAAATGTGCATAATTTGTCTTAGTTTTAGCTCAATGTTTATGTATGTGCTTTTAAAATGTCATGAAAACGGGTCCATAGCTTTAATGAATGATGAATATTTATACTATAACTTGTAAACTGTACATTATATGGAAAATAAAGTATTTTTATGATATATATTTTTTCCAAACTGTTTTAAGTATCAAACCAGGAACATACAACTCATTTAGATCACATGCATTTGATTCCCCTGAACTCAGGAGGCATTTAATCAGGTTCAGTGATTAAATCAACAGAGAGCACATCACAAATGGCTTTCACGTGACAAAGGATCAGTTTTCTTTTCCGAGCTCTCGTGCTGACCTATAAAAGACAGGCAAACTAAAATCTTCATTAGAACGGAGCTGTGAAGTTCACTTGAGGGATGGAGGAAGTGCATTTGCACAATTAACAATCAGAAGACAAATGCAAATCTGAAGTGGGTGACAAAAAAGGAAGACAAGGAAGTGTGGCAGAAGAGAATAAGAGATCCCTGATGCTCTGAAGACTAGTGTGTGTGACCCTTGAATTGACCTGCTGAGATCAGGCCTGATAGTCACACAATAATAAGCAACAGTGTGCAGTTAATGAAGCATGTGTCGCTGCGGGTTTTAACCCATGTCTCAGGTGAACACAATTATTTTGTTTTGCGTTGAAGTTGAACTTTCTCCAACATAGTTCCGCGATAACACACCTCCGTGAAACTTAACCTAGCAGCTAGTGTAGTAAAGAAGGAAGTTGAGATGCTTTTGGTTATAGGCTATTTGAGGAAAAACTCAGCTATGAGGATATTAAGACTTTATGACACTGATAAATACTAAAACTAACTTGATACAATCTATGTGAAAAAGCAAATGAAAAGGCAGATGTGTCTGGAAAAAGGAGAACTGAAAGACCTCTGTTATGGATAACATATGTGCAACTGCATTACATAATGATGCAGAATGACTCAGCGTTTCATACACATCATGGGGAGTCTGGGGCTAGTTGTCACACTTTTACTCTTAGGAATATTTCTCAGGGTAGATTTGTCAATTTCATGTGTATTAGCACTTTTAAAGTATTGGCATGTTGTTACTGAACTAAGTTTACAATTCCGAAACACAAAACAATTAATGAAACACCGAAATATATCACACTAACATTCGACACATTTAAACAAGAGCAAACCTATGGAGCAAATTTAGCAGAATTTACCTGGTATTTAAAAAAGTTGCTCATATTTCGTATGCTGATAAACTTCTTCAACTAACACATTGGTTTAAACAATGAAACAATGAAAGATGAACGTTGAAAATGTTTATCAGTAAAGTCAGAAGAGGCGTGACTACGCCGAATGATGCGTCATGCGTCACGTGACTTCCTCGAAGTCACTGTTGGTTAAAAGCATCGCTGCGGGTCTCGGAACAGAGCAGAGCACCTGTGGTTTTTAACTGTTTACTTTCCAAAGCATTTTTTTTCATCCTCAGTAAACATTTTTATTTATAGGCACTTTATATATTTTGTTCAAGGTGAGTTTTGTGAACTTAAATACTTCGAATAGATTTTCTCCTCTGCTAGCGAAAGTATTTTCTGTCTATTTGAAGTGATGCTGAGCTGAGTGTAATATTAAGTTTTTTGTCTTTCAGACTTTGGAGTATGTTTTTTATCTGTACGGGTTATAAACGTTTCTTTATGGAAGAACACGGAAACAAAATTCAAGTTGAAAGTAATTTCAACCAAAGAGATGCTTTTAGAGAATCTTGAAGTTGTCATCTAAACCGGTAAGTTTTCCAAAAAGCGTTTATTCTTTTGTTTTAACCAAAATAGTTGACCTAATATCGCGTAACCATTATATAATCTCGTACTTTGTGCGTATGTGTTATTCATTTGTGTAAGTTCCTTTGTGTGGTAGAAAGTCAACAAAACCCCCACGCAGACGCAAACAGGATGATGACGTCAGCTTATAGATTAGCATGTCAGAAAGAACATGATGTTCCTGTTTGTGTTCGTGTTGTTGACCATGTTTTAAGCACAGGCGTTGTCCTACTCTAAGTGGCTTAAAAAAATCTAAAACTTAATCAAAAGTGTCCCAATGAAAATGGCTGATGTTTGCAGAACCCTTATTAAAAAGAGTGAATACTCATTATTATGTGTTTTCCTTATCCAGGTTAAGGTGGAGTCCGCCTATCTTGTGTTCACTTCATTGGTCAACAAATTCCGTTTCATCTTTTACATTCCCGACTTCCCGTGATTCTGACTTGAATTAAACATGGTTGGATTCAGAGCTGGTGATGTGCCTCCGACAGCTGCCGTGAAGTTTATTGGTGCGGGAACCGCAGCCTGCATCGCAGACCTCTTCACGTTTCCACTGGACACAGCAAAAGTTAGACTTCAGGTGAGTTCTGGTTGTGTGGAACTTGTTTAAATGATGCAACTTTGCTTGAGTGACAGCTGAGCCAACAGAGACAACAGATGCGGGTGACTACTCGATCCAGGTCAACATGCAGCAACAAAAACAAACTAATCTTTCCTTTCAGGTGGATGGTTTAAAGTCGCACCCATACTGACGTCAGCTCTTTCTTTTGACTCTTTTTACACTTAGCAACGTAAGCAGGTCCAGGCCTTGATGATTGTCCTTGCTGCCCCAGGATCACTGTGGATGCTGCTTCCCTCCCCTGTGATTCTGTAAAGTTTCTCCATCCACCTTTTGTTCTGTACAGATTCAAGGGGAGACGAAAGGTCCTGCGAACACAGGCCATGGTCCAGTGCAATATCGTGGAGTGTTTGGCACGATCAGCACCATGGTGCGTGTTGAGGGCCCACGCAGTCTCTACAACGGGTTGGTTGCGGGACTGCAGCGTCAGATGAGCTTTGCCTCTGTACGCATTGGCCTCTATGATTCAGTCAAGCAGTTCTACACCAAAGGCTCAGATCGTAAGTTTATTCCATGTGCTCTATGCTTGTATGCAGAAATAATTGTTTTTTTTTCAATGCATGACCTCTTAACCCCATTTCAATGCATTTTCCTTTATTAGACATCGGGATTGGCAGTAGGTTGATGGCCGGCTGTACAACTGGAGCCATGGCAGTGGCTTTGGCCCAACCCACAGATGTGGTGAAGGTACGGTTTCAGGCTCAGATCAGCGCCGGGGCCAGTAAACGTTACCATGGCACTATGGCTGCATATCGGACCATTGCAAAGGAAGAAGGCTTTCGTGGTTTGTGGAAAGGTGAGCATGGGGCCCCAAGTCAATTTTTTTTTTTAATACATTTATTATAAAAATAGTAATAACTATATCTTATATCTATATCTTGTGTATATAAATGTTTAATTACATGCTTTGTATAAATTTTACAAATAAAAAAAATGTAGTAATTTATTATAACCTACATTTGTATTCATTAAGTTTATATAAGTGTAATTTAATAAATATTTATAAATTGATTTTTTTAAATAAATATTATACATTTAAATTACTACAACACTTATTTTAATGCATTTATTTTACTAATATTTTTTTAAATAACCAAGTTTGTATTCATTTAATTTCGTTACATATTATATTTAATTCTATTATATTATTACCACTACTAATATTTAGATCTATACATATTTAGTGTTAGTAGTTTTATATTATTAAAAATACTTTTTCTTAGTTGCCTTTTTTTAATGTACTTTTTAAATGTACATAGTAATAAAATTAATTTTGTACTTAAAGTGCATAAACTAAATGTATTGTGATTTAACTTATTCTCTCTAATTTATACTACCCTTCCTATCATTTTTAAAGGAACTGGCCCAAACATCACCCGCAATGCCATTGTAAACTGCACTGAGCTGGTGACCTATGATCTCATCAAAGATGCACTTATAAAATCATTGCTCATGACCGGTAAGATGAGGCTGCAAAAACGTATTGCAAACTTGAGTTAAACTATGACAGAAATATTTATTGCTGCTCTTCACAGATGATCTTCCCTGCCACTTCACATCTGCGTTTGGAGCTGGTTTCTGCACCACAGTTATCGCTTCTCCTGTTGATGTTGTGAAGACAAGATACATGAACTCCGCCCAGGGCCAGTACAGCAGTGCCCTCAACTGTGCCGCAGCCATGCTAGCTAAAGAGGGACCAAAGGCTTTTTACAAGGGGTCAGTTCTCTTGACCAACCACAGCTTTACTGTAATGCTTGGAGAATCAATGTAGAACTGACATCTGTTTGTTTTCTTTTTTAGATTCATGCCATCATTTCTGAGGCTGGGCTCCTGGAACGTGGTTATGTTTGTCTCCTATGAGCAGCTGAAACGGGCCCTGATGGCAGCGCGCCATAACTGGGCCCCTCTTTAAGAGCATAATGCCGTTAGTTGAGCTTTGCTGATGTGGTTCTAACTTTCTCTTGACTTTAGATTTCTCTGTGTGCATTGTTTACCTGTCTATTAACTTGATCTTTGGTTTTTACATGGTTCTTCTGTCTTTCAGAATATGTGAAATAAAATTAGGCTATTAAAAAAACTTGTTTAATTTTCAGTATCAACATTTCTGATGACTGATTAGACTTTAAGTCTGCAATAGTTTTGATGAAAGGGCTCGTTTTAGAAGCTGTTTCTTCTCAGCCGAGAGCTTCTCTGGGAAATGTGTAACGAAGCGAATGATCAGGTCGCCTCTCTCGGCTGGGCTGTTGGCTAGAGGCATTCCCTCCTGGGTCACAACCTTGGTGTACTGAGGGCTGTAGTACAAAGAAATTAAAACGAAACAATCTTAAATATGAACTTTGTTCAGAAGTTCTGCTGAGTAACATATAAACGTGTATGTTAAAGATGTTTTACTCACTGCACAATGTCATTAATTGGGATGTTGAGAAGTCTGCCATCTAGTGTCTCAACCTCTACTGAGAAACCAGTCAAAGCCTGCACTCAAAAAAATTATATGTTAGCTTTAATTTTATTTTGTCATAATACATAACTGGATTACGTTAAACAATTTGTTCATGTAACTTCAACATCATGAAATTAATTTTAACCGACCCAATTTAAGTAGTCTCAACATGAATTTTTAAAGGCTTCCTCACATGAATCAGGTGATTTTATTTATATTCATTAATATTTCATTTATTTTAGTGATGTATAATTACATTGATGGACTGTAGCTAGCTATTTGTCAGCAGTAGCACATATTAGTATGTTAAATGCTAAATTTTACAATCTCCTTCAACCTAAGCAGTAAAAAGAGTTAAATCAGTCAACAACCAAACAAAATACTCCACTCTTCTCCACAATGGTAACCCACTGTAATTTAAATGGTTCTAATAATTCCAATGTAATTTTACATTAAACATAATTACACACTATCAAATCTTCGCCTTTTCTAAATTTCTCCAAAAAAGATAAAATAACACTTAAATTCAACCATATGCAAAGCATGCTGGGAACTAATAAGCATGGCCCAGTTTTAGTTAATGCAACACAAATCAATCATGTAATCCAATACAAACAGATTAAGTAAACTTAATTTGTACATATATTTAAGTAGATTGAACACAATCAAATTAAGTTCGGGCAAAATGGCAGTTGGCTCGCACTACACTGCCACCCTTTATATGTACGAAATTTTTACTTAACATAAAAGGTTTGTGTTTAGACAACACAATTATTATAAGTAAGCTAAATATAAATATATTATATAAAGTGCACAACCTTCCTAGTTCACTTTTTTAAATGGGTAGGATTACCATATATTCAAAGTTAATTTATGAAACTTAAATTGACAATTCAATTTAAAAAGTGACATGTTAAATCATTTTGAACTTGGTCCAATTGAAACCACATCAAATTTTCAGCAAAACTAGAGAGAAAAGATGGATACCCTCTCTGGTCATGATCTATGATGTGAAAACGTGTACATTTAAATCTGCTGAAATGCTAAAACAAATGTTTCTCACCTTCTCAAGAGAAATATTTGCTGTGTAAATCAGATCATCATTTTGGCGGACAAAGCGTGGGTGATGTTTTTGGCGTATGATGAACACAATATCTGCTGGGATGTTGTTTGGTCCCTGTGGAGAAAAAGATTAAATTCTGCGATGACCAAGATCTATTTACAACCACAACAAAACAAAGTTGTGATAAAAACATGTTCTGTCATACCTGGTCTCCCTCTTTTGGAAACGTGATCCGTGTCCCTTCGTTCCATCCTGCTTTTACAGTGAAGGTTAAAATTTTGTCTCTGATGCTGGATGTGTGTCCATCCTCATTCATGACCTGTATCAAACATGTCTCTGCTGAAATTAATTTATCCAGAGTCCATATGATTTTATCTTACCCCTTGTCTGCAGAACTTACCCTATGGGATATCTTAATTTTTTTAGTGCATCCATAATAAAGATCCTCCAATGCAAGATGAAGGTCTCTCTCTATTGGTGGATCCTGTAACTTTTCTTTTTGGCCACGCAAGCTCTGAAAAGCTGTGTTGACCTCATTGCCTTCACCAGTGAAGAAATCTATGGAGATATTACAGGGGTTCTTCAAACGCAATGGCATTACGAACATTGATTGAACCAGGTTTTCTCTCGAAATGTCAATTAAAATCATACAAATTAAAAATACTGTAAAAATTACCTGCAAAAGGATTATCTCCTCGAAAAAATTCCGGAATGTTTCATCTGCATTTCCATGGTAGATATATCCTGATGACCAGGCGCCACTAGCTCCCAGCTCAGATGGGATTCCTCCTTTTAAACCCTCCTCTCCAAACTTATCATATGTGGCCTTTTTACGAGCTGCATGCATGAGAAAGGCCATCATTAATTTACTAGGAAACAGCAAATTGAGGGCTGAACTGTGTACTGTGCGCTGTTTTCCTTACACAATGAGTGGCAGAAGGATGTAACTTTGAGTATATATTTGAAAAATTAATAACATTTACAAGACCCATTAAAGCAGGGTTTTAAACTGGGGTGCTAGGGGGTCAGTGAAAACGTTCAGAGAAAAACATGCAAAATTAATAAATTATATAAAACCAAATTATTATAATATTTATTTATACATAAATTATATTATGCATATATTCACATTCATAGTTTTTTTAAAGACATGAGATAAATGATGGTTACTTTGTATCTTTTATTAGTTTATCTCGGATAGAACAATATCATACTTATATAATTAGGAATGTGAACATCATTAGGAGTTCTTGGCATCAAAATTGACATCAAAAACGTTTAATATTCAAGTGTGTTTTTTGTATTTTGTGGGTGTATATGTAAATGAGTTTGTCTAGTAAACTCACGGTCGCTCAGCACGTCAAACGCCTCCGCGAGCAACGTGAAGCGCTCGGCGGCGCGCGCGTGGCTGCGGCTGCGCGGATGATGCTTCAGCGCGAGCCGCCGATACCTACACCGGAATAAAAACAATCCGCTGCTAGCTAATTACTCCTCAAAATGAACGTAAACCAAATTGTTGACTAGTTTATCTGCTTTTAATTGAATTTATATACATTTACAAAGCTAACGTTACTTATAAATGAAACAAAACGTAACTTACGCCTTCTTTATGTCAGCATCAGTGGCGTTGCGGTTTATTTCCAAAATAGCGTAATAGTCCCTGCCCATCGTTTAACTGTTTATCTAACTTTCCTAATGTATCTAATATTTACACTTTAAACGTATCAGGGCACAAATGTAAACCGGGTCAGTAGGAATGAACATTAGTTTACTGTTGTCAAAGGAGGTTGTTATGGAAACAGAGAACGGAATTCTGGGTAATGCCGTCGTTCATTAAACAACTGCAGAGATTAAAATATTCTGACACTGTCAACAACATTACAGCAGTCACATTTTAACTCTCCTCATACTCCAGTGCATTCACAACAACTTTTAAAGACAGGTCAAGACAAAAATGACTTTATGGAAAACAATCGTGAGATAGTTTATTCATCACATACACACCAGTTAGAAAATGTCTGTCATGGAAAAACACACTTTATTTCATTTGAAAAACATTTTTAAATAATACATTAATTATTAATTTTTGCAATAAGCCCCTCAAGCTCAGGTCTTGTTTCTGAACCGGGCTTGATAATCTGCTTCCTTGTGCTGAAAAAAACAAACAAACAAAAAACACACACTGTAAAAAAATTGTTGTAGTTATGCAGCTGTTTGCCAGTGACTTACTGTAGATTTTAATTGATGTATATTTACTGGCAACAGTTTCTTCAAAGTTAAATGAACATTAAATATTACAAGTCTTTGTCTTTACAGAATAAAACTAAAAATAACAATCTAATGCAAAGCATTCTGGGAACCAGAAATCTTCATCAACCTTTTTCTGTTTTTTTTTCCCTTCAGATTTTGTTTCCCAGAATGCTTTGCATGAGGCTGTTACTTTAGTTTTATTCTGTAAAGATAAAGACTTGTTAATGTTTAATGTTCATTTAACTTTGAACAAACTGTTGCCAGTAAATAACAATAATTTAAATCTACAGTAAGTTACTGGCAAGCAGCTGCCAGTAATAATGTAATTTCTACAGATCTGTTACAGTGCACAACATAAATGAAGCCCACAACAGTTGATAGTAGTTTCATAAATGCAGCCAGACATAAGACATAATATAAGAGCAGTATCAATGTCAATGACTATGAAGTGTAATCTTCTGACCTGCTTTACACAGAGTTGCACTCCCTCAGGCTGGTTCTTCATAAGAACTTCCGCAAGTATGGGAAAAAGTGTTGCCTTCATTTCACTGATCTAAATGCACATCACCAATAAATCATTTATAGGCTACAGGACACCTATCATAATCACATGCAATCATAAAATTTGATCATTTATTCAAACAACCAACCACATGTTGCATTCACTCTACCTGAACAACACGCTCATGGGTTTTCAGGACTCCATCTACATACATCTTTGTGCCTTGCTCCTGCATCACCATGACCTCTGTGCTTTTCGTAGGCAGGGCAAAGCTTTAAAACACAAATAAGAGAATTATTTTTGTATGCAATATATAACAGTGTATACATTTATATTAAATAATATCTCTCATTTCCACCTATCATCGACTTTGATGTCCAGGTGACTGCAGAGATTGTGGATGTACTGGGAATAATGTTCCACTAGAGTCATGTCATATCCGGAAACACACACATTAAGCACGCCAAACTCTGTGGCGGTCGCTTCTTTAATCTGCTTTGCCTGAATTTTGTCCTTCTTTTTCTTTGGCTGAATTGAAAAATGTAGCATATTCTATTAAATGGCAGTGAAAACTTTTTATACTGATGATGATGTACAAAACTTACCAAAACTTTTGGAAGAAGATGTCTGTATCTTCCAATCCCATGTGTGGGCATTGATCTATACTGTCTGTTAAGCAGCAAAACACCTGGTTAGACACATACAAAAAACATTTGATTAATATCAGTAAATAATTATATTTGAACACTGGTGTATAATAAAAAGAAATGTTTTGATTATTTTAGTGTAGGATTACTCTTTTCAAAAATATTTTCTATTTATCAATCAATTTATGTATCTAAATGTTATATCATTATATGTTTTGATGTCATATACTCATATTCATCTATTCTATTCAGACATTTAGTTCACCTATGCTCTGAAAATGTACATCTAAATTTTGTTGCCACTTCTCCAAAAGTTGAGACATGCTATTTTATTCCCTTCCGTCTACAAAGTCTGAAATCCTGTCTAATATCAAATGTCGGATGAGTTCGTTTTCTTACTTATTTACTAGTCATGCTTGAAAATGCTCATTTGGCTTTTTCAGCTTTTCAGTTAAGTTTTAAGCTTCAACCACAACTACTCGTGCAGAATGTAATACCATGAGGCCAGAGCTGATTCTTAGAAAGGATATTTTCAACATGATTAATGTATACACATTCCTTGTTATCTGATCATATATAAAATCTCAGACTGGTTTATTGTTACTTTGTCTTTACTACTAAAAGCTGATTATTACTTACAAATGTATTTAACCATTCATTGTTTTAATAATTCATTTTTATCTACTTATTTTTTTATTTTTCATCCATGACTGCAAACACACATACATAAATAAAAATTAAACATATAACAGATGTATTGCTCTTACCCAAAGGCTTCTGCGTAGTTAACACTTGACTTCTGTGACATTAAGAGAAAAGTAAATGATCAGATTTAATAATATTCCCAATTTAATATTATAATATTATATATATATATATATATATATATATATATATATATATATATATATATATATATATATATATATGTCACTTACTGGACCGATGATGCTGCACACACCAGTGCCCGTGTGTTTTGAAGAAGAAAAACCTGATGCAGAAGAATGACACAAAGTAATGACACACCAAAAACGAAAAAATTAATTATGTTTGTAAAATACTGAAATCATTCATGTAATACAGAACTCAGTTCTGCTCTTCCTCTACGACCTTGGCATGTCAACAACATACATTACTGCGACGATTAAGACGTCATTCTCTAAAATACTACACCTTATTCAGGAAATTGTTCATTGTTTCACGTTGATATATTAATCCAGTAATGACGTTTTAATACAAGCAGTCAAACGCGTAAAATATCAAACAGGTAAGCGCATGCACTGCGCCCGCTCTTCTTCACGGATTCCAGCACGATGAATTTAGGCTCGTTCGGCACATTGCTGCCCCCTGCTGGAGCAAGCGCGTCACGCGTGGGACTGTTTTGTCATGTCACATGCAGTTAAAACGTTAAAATCAGCATGATTTATTTATTTAGCATTCAGAAGTTATCATTAGGCTTAGAAAAATAATAAATGTTAAAATATATTACTTTGAAAGACTGTTCTAATATCAATGTTCTACACTAGCGATTGAATTAATCATAAATGAATGGCACAGAAAGTAAGCATTACTGTAATATACCCCCTTTTAAATATAATTGTTTAAAGTATTGGAATATCTGTAAGAGTTCTCCCTGTTCACGGTTTCAAGGGTTAATGGAATGTGACGTGGCGCTCGCAGAGCTCAATCTAACCTGTTTTGAGTCCCTCCTTATTTCTACAGACAACATTCCGGAGCGCTTCCACTAGTAAAAAATACGTTTAAAAATATTTGTTCATATTTCAATATTGATGCGAATGAAGCCTGCTTAATTTATTTTTAATTATGAAAATACTCAAATGATCTAAATTATATATTATATGATATTAATATTGAACACTTGTCCTAATTTGTCCTAACTTTGACGGAACCCTGTGACGCATGTATTCTCTCTACCGCTATAGGCTGAGCTCAGCTGTCAATCACGTGTCTGTGAGTGTCATGGTAGGTTGCGTCGCAGAACGGGGCCTGAATAGGCGGCTGAGAGTCTCTAACTGAACCGAATTACCGCTTTATTCTCTTGTGTACATCAATCTGAAAGTTATAGCAACACATTAACACCCACAGTAGGCCCAGCGGAACCGGCAGCATGTCTGCAGCAGGAGATTTCGGGAACCCGCTCCGCAAATTCAAGCTGGTGTTTCTGGGAGAACAGAGCGGTGAGTCCCGAACCGAACCGATCACACACGGGTCCTGTCTCTCTTTCGTTATCAGTGTGTTTTTGAGTTTGTATGTTTGACAAAATGGTCTAAATGGAAATGTATACTATAAATACATGTATGTGTGCTGGAATATGTCGTAGTTGTACCTTGTTACATGTTCACAGGTCCAGAACTACATGTATGATAGTGATTAACGTTACTATAAAGGCAATCACATCAGCCAAAACTGTTTTTCTTGTAAATTAATCTTTTAATATCAACAGTTTTGTGAGGGTTTGGTTTTGGGGGTTCAAATCTTAGTAAATATCAACATTCATGAGATGCCATCATTCATTTCGGCTGTCATCTCCATTTCATATTCATTTCTGTCATATTTTGGTCTGTCTCCCGTGTAAACATGATATATTTTTTACTGTGTTTTGCTGACGTGGTGGGATTTTCTGGATCTTCTAGCTGTTGAACACTCATATTTCTAAGCTTAGGAGAGCTTGCATGTGTTTATAATATATAAACACCAGCATTGCCTAAAGTCTTAGCGTGAACATACATTCCTCTTTCAGAGATATCTGACCCCAGGTGACCTCTCAATCTCCAAAAAAATAAAAATAAATCACTGCTCCCAGAATTCCACAGCTGGTCAGGCCCGGTGCCTTGCAAGTTCTGTGTAAATAAGCAATCAGTATAAAGCATAAACAAGGGAAATGTGACATTATTTTGTAAACATTAGTAAGACTATACCCGTTTATGAGAGTTTGTCCTTTTCTTGGATTTAAAAAAAAAATGAGTAGGAACATAAACATAGCAAACGTTCAAACTATTTGCATATATTTACATAGACATGCCTGTCTATGTATGCGTTCATTTTATTCCTGGTTTTTAGATTCTTGCTATGTTTCCTCTGAATCAGAAATGTATGTGCACAGGTTTATGCATTCAGTGAAGACCTTTGTTGCAGTTAGTTTTAGTTTTATTATTATGCATTTGTAATCTAATGTTTGCATGTCAGTGTCACCTGATAGACGGGCACTCATGAAATAGATTTAATTGTGGAAGTGGTTGGATGTTTTCCTTCTGCATTCAAGGAAAATGTATTGGCAATGAAAGTGATGCATACATGTCCTTTCTCAAGTTTTGACCTTTATCCCAGCTTTATAATGTTTTGATAGTAACTATTTAATTTTTCATTTGCTTTTGCAGTGGGAAAGACATCACTGATCACCAGATTTATGTACGACAGTTTTGATAATACCTACCAGGTAAGTGAATCTTTTTCTGACTCATTGTATAAGTTTAAACCATGTTCTGATCAGTTGCATGGATAAGTGTCCTTTTCTTTAATTTTGTTTTGTTGCTTTTCATTTTCAGGCGACGATAGGAATCGATTTCTTGTCGAAAACAATGTATCTTGAGGACAGAACAGTAAGTACATTTTTTCTTCTACCAATAAATGCACGTCTCTTTCAATGGTTTGAAGGAATGAAATAATATATAACTGCTGTAAAATGATTGTACCAGTGTTTAAATGACACAAACGTCTGTGATGCCTTTGATTAATGACTGAGGGATTTGATTGGATATTTTTTAATAGCTTACATTGGTCAGTACTTGTTTTTAAAAACATTGCAGGTGAATTTATTGTAGTTATAATGTGATTTTAATGTAATTGCATTTTTTAGTGTGTGTGTAAGAACCATATTGTTAAATTGTTCATTTTCTTTTTTTTTATGGAAATTCTTGTTATGATATTTTAATGTCTACTACTTGGATATGTATCTCCATATTGTGCAGCCCTAGAATTTGTCTTTGCTTTGTTGAATGTTGATTCAGACGTTTCGTGAGATGATGATTGTCTGTAAGAGCCCAATATAGTGTCTCGGTCCAGTGCCTCGCTCCACCTGCTGTGTCTATTGCTTCAGCCCTTTTCTCTCTCTCTCTCTCTCTCTCTCTCTCTCTCTCTCTCTCTCTCTCTCTCTCTCTCTCTCTCTCTCTCTCTATTTGCTCACGTTTGTATGTTTCTTTCTGTGAAGAATTGTTTGAGTGGGAATGTTTCACTCTGAAGATCTGCAGTCCTGATAACATAACCCATACCATAACCCTAGGGCCATTTAATAATTAATTTAATCTTAATTTTTACATTTTTAGATTCTATTTTCCCCCCCTCAATTTTAATTCAGAAATGTACTCTGATTTTTTGGTTAAATGAAATGTAATCAAAAAGCATGTCTAAAAAATCATGAAGCTTGAATTCAAAGTAGTACTTTGTGAAAATAGGTTTTAGTTAACTATATATTTTATATTGAATTAATCAAAAAGCATGTATATCAACTTTTTTAAAAATAAACTGTGTTTTCTGTATTTATAATTTAATACAAATTTATTATCAAAAACATTGGTAATCAAATTACGTTCATAAAACATGAACTATTTATTTAATCTCTTAAAATGTTTTAATTTAGTTTAATTATTAACTTTAACTTTAATTGTAATGTTTAGTTTTAATTTAGTTTTAAATTAAACAGGAAGCCGTTCCCGAATCCTGAGCTTGAGGAATCTTCTGGATCCACTTTGCTTTTTCTTATTTCTTACGTTTCATTCCACGCCTTTTTTTTTTAA
Organism: Hybognathus amarus; assembly: GCA_030378365.1. Classification (NCBI taxonomy): domain Eukaryota; kingdom Metazoa; phylum Chordata; class Actinopteri; order Cypriniformes; family Leuciscidae; genus Hybognathus; species Hybognathus amarus. The sequence goes on along the minus strand of JAQIUQ010002549.1, from coordinate 476,429 downwards.
CCTTTTTTCCCCCTTTGAACTTTTAATTTCTCCTCTTTATTTTCTTTTATTCCTCTCTTTTTCTTTTGTTGTTTTTTCTCCATTCACACAGATCAGGCTGCAGCTTTGGGACACGGCTGGACAGGAGCGTTTCCGTAGCCTCATTCCCAGTTACATCAGAGACTCTGCTGCTGCTGTTGTAGTTTACGACATCACAAGTAGGTATCTGAGACCCGCTCCACGTCCAGTTCCCCTCCTCTTACCTCTTCCCCTCTCTCCCCTCTCTCTCTCTCTCTCTCTCTCTCTGCTGGAACTCTGGTGCTAAAACACTCGGTCAGGTGCGGCTGCAGCTGTGGGACACAGCAGGACAGGAGCGCTTCCGCAGTCTGATTCCCAGCTACATCCGGGACTCTACGGTTGCCGTGGTAGTCTTTGACATCACAAGTGAGTGAGGATCCTCGGCAGGAGAACTTAAGGAAGAGGAAAGATGTCTGTCACCTCAACGCAGTCTCTCTTTTTTTCACATCCTTTGAGTTTTCTGTGATTTCATTCTTTTTGTCTTCTTGTTTTTTGCTTTGCAATTGCAATTCTGTGCTTAAAACTGGGTAGACGCCTTTGTTTTGGACTACATGCATATCTTTGCAATTAAAGGACAACTCCGGCGCTAAATTAACCTTTGGTCTAATAACAAATTGGTACCTAGCTCGACCGTTCTCTGAGATTTGTTTTCATGATAATCAAATGTAAAGAGTTTTATCTCTAAAAACTGTTTAGCTTATAACGCTAGTATATGAAGAGTTCAGATGCAAAAGCCTCTAAATGCCATTTGAAATTTTCTTCTTAAATGACCATTTTTATCAAGCTTGTATATTTAAGTTCAGTAATTTCACTTAAATAACAATTAATAGGTAATCTTCATTGCCATTTAAGTGAAATTACTGAACTTAAATATACAAGCTTGATAAAAATGATCATTTTAGAAGAAAATTTCAAATGGCACTTAGAGGCTTTTGCATCTGAACTCTTCATATAGAGTAATGAAAAATAAAAATTGCTAGTTTATACCACTAATAAGGCTCGAAATAGCCTCACACTAACACGGTACCATAATGAGGGTCCCTACATGCAAAACGAAAGCATTAAGGACATGTACAGAGAGTTTAATAAGAAGATATTTTATAAAGACAGTCCACTTTGCGTATACAGGCAGGAGCCATCTTTACGTTCGTGGTTTGACTGGTCGGGACTGTTTTCTAAAGATGGCTCCTGCCTGCATTATGCGCCGGAGTTGTCCTTTAAAGCATAACAGGCCATTGTTTTATTAGCAGCTGAAGTGTTGTGCACTTAAAGTTTTGGCATTTGCGGCTAAAAGTTAATTTTACACTCTCTGGACTAAACATTAAGTTCTTGCGAATAACATTCACATAAAAGAATGATACATTTTTATTTACAACAGTACATTATTATATTCGCATTTTTCATTGAATTATAAATGTTTTCTTTTTTGTTTGTTCAATAAAATAATTGTAATTATTTATAGAAAAGAAAATATGCATTCTTTCACCATTTTACAGTCTAAAATGTAGATGAAAGATGATTTGTCTTTTTTTTTTCCTGCAGACTGAGTTCCTGTGACACATTCATGAGCACAGAGTCGCTCCCAGCTTTAAAACTTCCTTTCTTTCTTTCCTCTTATTTTATCCTTGTGTTTTTCTCCACCTACCTGCACGTTTTGTCTCCCTATCTGTGATCCTGTGATTTTCCCCCATAGACCCCTTAAGGCTCATCTTAAGTATTAACCCAGTGTCTCTGAAATCCCTCGACAGATGTCAACTCGTTCCAGCAGACCACCAAATGGATCGATGATGTCCGAACAGAAAGAGGAAGTGATGTCATAATCATGCTGGTGGGAAACAAAACAGATCTTGCAGATAAACGGTTCGTTTAAATAGTGTACAAAACATTTTGATGTAGTTTGTGTAGTTTTGTTTTATTTTACACAAATGTATTAAGCAGAATAACTGTTTCCAACTGATTATTATAAAAAAAATAAGCAAACCTGCATATTAGAGTGATTTCTAAAGGATCATGTGTATGGAAGAATCAAATAAATGCAGCCTTGGTGAGAATAAGTGACTTTCAAAAACATAAAAAATCATTTAGACCCCAAAAAATGGGAGATGGTCTTCACTGCAGAACACGAAATCCAGGGAGAGGAGCAGATCCAACTCCTCTCACCTTACACACACCCCTAATCCTACCCATCTCTACCCCCTGATCCCTAACCACACCCCCTGATCCCTAACCCCACCCCTAATCCTACCCATCTCCGCCTCCTGATCCCTAACCACACCCCCTGATCCCTAACCCCACCCCTAATTCTATCCATCTCCACCCCCTGATCCCTAACCATACCCCTAATCCTATCCATCTCCAACCCCTGATCCCTAACCACACCCCTGAACCCTAACCCCACCCCTAATCCTACCCATCTCCGCCCCTCAGATCTGGGTACAACTCCGCCCCCTGGATCTCGTGTACTGCAATGAGGTTCTACTGAAAAATTGCACAAACCAAAACTTAATGCTTAATTAAGTTTAATGGCTAAATAAATTAGTCAGTCTGGCTGTTTTATCAAGTATTAAAGATATCTATGGGCAAATAATGATTCCATGTGTTTTTGTGCTCATTTCAGGCAAGTTTCTATCGAGGAAGGAGAAAGGAAAGCCAAAGAACTGAATGTAATGTTTATTGAAACTAGTGCTAAAGCCGGATACAACGTCAAACAGGTGCGTGTGACTGATATTGGACTTGAATCAAAAGAGAAATATGTGCTCTAAGGATTGAGAATCGAACTCTGAATCACAAATTTTATTAAATTATATTTGCATGATTATTCAAAAAGAGCATTACTGAACATTTCTCTCATAGCAGTGTCTTCAGAAGCATCCAAACGATTAAATATCCAACATTTCTGAATGCAAACCATCTCAAATCCACCCACACACTGCCTGTTTTTCCTGATCTCGCTCTTGTGCTCGTCTCTTCCAGCTTTTCCGGCGTGTAGCAGCAGCTCTTCCTGGTATGGAGAGCACACAAGACAAGAGCAGAGAGGACAGTATCCTTCACAAATATATGCATATTTATTTATTGTCCATCTGAATAAGTGTTGCTGTATGCTGCACAAAACAGCATCACGATTTTCCTTAATTCCCTTTTCCTTCAGTGATCGACATAAAATTGGAAAAGCCGCCAGAGCAGCCGGTCAACGAAGGCGGATGTTCATGCTGAGGCTTCAGTCCACATTTCTGTGCCGTGTCTCTTATTGTCGTTCTTTTAGTTGCACTCGCAGCATCTCTCTGGATATTCTGCGGAAGCGGAGGAAGTAGAACACTACCCATCATCCTCGTTACCTCTCGCCCACTCAAATGACTTGGAAAGCACGACGTGGATGTCTATGATGTTGGTTTTCTATTAATCGTTTCCGTTAATCGTACACCTTTTGTGGTGTTTTGTTTTTTTCACTCTCAAAACACTTTATTTTTTTCATCCACTGTTTCGTTTTATGTGAAATAATACTTATATTACTGTAATCATGACACGAATAGGAATAGGAACAAAACAAGATAATAGGAGAATGATATCCAGATTTGAATATGCGACGATTCTCTAAATGTCGTTGTACGATGACGATGCACGAAAGGTTTACAGAGTGTCTAGATTTCATCGTACGTGGCTAAAGCGCTTTGAATCTGTCTCTTCTTCAGAAGGAAGAAAGGAAAGTGTAAAAACAAATGTTTTGTGAGGAACAAGTGGTGCTTTAGCTGAAGCTTTGTCCGCTTAGATGTCATTTTATTGGATTTTTCTTCCATCTTTTGAGCATTAGAAAGCCAATAGCTTAGTCAAAGAGAGATACAGTTATTGTAAAGAAATATGTATATTAAGGGAAGTATCAGATCCGATTTAACAGATAATATGCAGCCGTTGCCTTGAATGGTTTGTTTTATTGGGCTTCCACTGATTTGCTTTTTTATTAGCATTGTAAAGTTTGATTTATTTTAATAGATGTGGTTTGTTTTCTCTTTTGATTGAACCCTAATATTTATTTGTAATGTCTTTTGTTTGGTTTTTAAACACTGTTTGGTTTTTCATAATTCATAGACCGAGACGTTCAGATATTCTGGCTCAAAGCAGCTGCCACATTTGTTTTTAATTTGTCCCAGATTGATCGAAACGTTTCTAAGATTTAGTGTATTTTTTGAGGGGTTGTTCTGTCTGACACATTTCAGATGAATTTTAACCGGTTTCGTCTGGCAGTGCTGCTTGACGACAATACTCATTATTTGCACTGCTAAAATTGATCAGCATCTTTGAGACATCCCTAATAAAATCTTTATTTAGCAACAATATATATCTTTTTCTTTCTTTGGTGGAAAATCCATAACTTTATAATTCTTAAATTTGTAAATGTGACAAAACTTCGTAAAAAAAAAGTTTGTAAATTTCAGAAAATTAAAAATAGTAGTAAAATGTGAATTGCACTTTGATTGTAAACACAGAAAATCAAATTCCTGATAGTGTGAGTGATTGCAGCTTTTTCTTTATTTATTTTTAAGTGTTGCACAACAATATCAATTTGATAACTTTCTACATTTGCAAAGTAGTACATTAGTGCATACCATAGACTGTAAAAAGGTGCATATACAGGCCAGATGCAAATGTAAACTGCTTCCTCCGTCATCATGAAGGATCTGTTCAGTGGTCGAAGAGTGATGATAATGCCATCCTTGTATGAGTATATAAAAATGCTCATTATTGTGGTCATAGAGTGAACCTGTAGCTGATTGTTTAGTTGAAGTTATTTCTAAATTCGTGCAAAGCATCATGGGGCGTAGGAAAAAGGCAGTTATATAAGATTCTTATGCAGAGAGCAATCAACTGACGGTCACTCCCAAATGATATATGGACATCTCATGCTAAATGGACATCATAATTTCATTTATAGTTATTTATAAACACAAATAGGATACCTTGACAGAATAACAGATAGCCTATATAAGTCATGCCCAAAAATGAACATTAAGTTTGCAAAGCTCTACTTGTACATTATAAACAAAGCAGAATTATAGCAGCAAGAAATACAATCGTTTCGTTCTGTGCAGAATTAATCTATAGATAGCTTATATTATGAATATCTGTTGATATTCACCAATCAGAAGTCCAGTCTGCTCTGATCAATTTGTGCAGCTTAATTATTAAAGGTAGCCTACACTAATGTTTTTCAGGATGACCATATTCATCCGCAGAGCCGAAGCACAACCAAAAATCTTCTGTAAAATGCATGCATTTTTTAACCACTAAACAAGGGACAACAGTTGCACATAGTGTAGCCTACCTTTAAATAAAGCCTCGTTTACATTGACCTCTTAATGCCCACTGAGTTTAAAACAGGATGGAGCTTTATGGACGACTCTTCCAGTCTATTCTTTCATCCCGCTGGATTTCCAGTGATCATCCTGCTGTCCGACAGGCCCTCAGCAGAACCAGAAGGGCATCCATAGAAGTGAACGCATCGCTGCACCCGCAGCCATTCCAGCCAGGAGTCCCAACGCAATCTGCTCTCCGAAACTGTCATCGGTGTTTCTGTGCACCCAGACATGCTGAGTCCCTACAAGGAAGCACATCCGGTTTAGGGGTCATGACCGTTGCTGAACGGCACACTATGCAAAATTTGTACCTTAATATAACAGCTTCAAATGGGTATCAGGCTGTGAGCGTAGAGACCAGTCTATGGAGACGCTCTGCGTGAATGGTATTTACGACAGTAACATTAAATACAAGTGCTCCACAGCGACTCTAGGGGCGCTGTTTGACAAAAACGGAATTCCTGCAGAGTGTGCCTTTAAATGTTTCTGCGTTTATTGGAACTTAACTTGTCATTTAAAACAGTCCTGAATGTAAAACTTTTTTATTGCCTAAGAAAAATGGTAACACTTTACAATAAAGTTGTATATTTCCTAATATATTATTAAAATATCAGTTGTATTTTTTATTAACAAACAAGGATAGGAAAAGTTACTTTTAAAAGTAATATAAATAATTGTGTTACTTTTTTTCGCACCTGACTGGACTTGGTTGGTTGTTTTTTAATAACAAAAAATGTTATTTTTTGTTATAAGAGAAAAAAGGCCCTTTCAGACCTAAAGTGAAGTGAATAAGCTTTAGGCTGAGAAAATGCTAATAAAAACAGGAAAGCTGTCAGTCTATAAAATTAATTTAATTTATTTACTTATTTTGTTAAATCTAAAGGTAATGTGTTACTTTACGCGTTACTTGAAAAGTAATCTGATTATGTTACTCACATTACTCTCTTCTAGACACTGCTAACTGATGCTAGAAAATGATAATATACTGTAATGGATGTATTGCTCGTTGTTAGTTAAAATTAGCTGATAATGGAACCTTACTGTAAAGTGTTAACAAAATATCTAAAATGAATAAGAAATATTTAATATTCTGGTAGTATATTTTTCAATTCTATTTTTCAGTTATATTATCAGTTCATAATAAAAACATTCAAGACAAATACTGTAATATTAAATACTTAAATATTTTAATTAGTGGTTTCCATGATTGTTCAGCACTTTGAGCTATAAAGTATTTGTTAAGTGCTTTATTAATAAAGGAAATGACTGAATGAACAATATATTTACAATAATACTACTGATAACACCAATGTATTATATCGGTGTATAAAAAAAAAAAAAATAGCAATATAACTTTATCTCAGAGCTTTCTGCCGAATAAGGGATGTGTATATATAATTACCTCCACAACCGGCACCTGGCATGATGTAAACCGCATTATGACTGTCAATGGGAACCGTCTGGTATGTATCATCATAGGGATTGTATGTGAAAACCTGTGAGAGTGAAATGAAATGTGAATTGAGTAAATATTAAAGCAAAAAAACAAAAATTATCCTGCTAGAATAAAAAATAACACTCACTGGATTTCTTTTGGCCTCCATGAGTGTGAGTTTCCAGGCCCTGAAAAGTGACCGAATGGACATAAATTAGAGGTTAAAACGGTTAATTTGTTGTGGGAGGGGTTACGTACGAGTGTCAAAGGTCAAGACTTACAGTGCCTCATCTTCACTGTTGGCACACAGGATCAGCATAGAACCATCCCTTAGATAAACAACCAGCAGATTCTCTCTGGGTGACTCTCAGGTGGACACACACCTGCTAACAAAGACACTGTTATACAAGTATTTTCATAACATGCTCTTTCTACACCATTAGTTTCTTCATACCTGCACACTCCAGACCAGACTTCACATTCACACAGGCGCTCTTTAGATTCGCTTTGGTCTCATAGTCTCTCCTGGATTCAGATGTGTAAAAAACAAAGCTCCCATCTATCCACAGGTCACACCAGTTCAGCTTCCAGCGTTTGAGGATTGAAGCTGTGAACGTTTTTAACAAAATGATCATTTTAAAAAATGCAATATTATTGAGTATCTATCTCCATTTCCATAGTCGTGTATACAGTAGCACAGACAAACTACTCTCTACAGCTTCATGATATCTTTAATTAGCTCTTTATTGGTATTGATGGTTCCATGAAGAACCTTTGACATCCATTAAAACCTTTCCACTCCAAAAAAGGTGGGGAAATGTTTTTTTAAATGTTCTGAGAAAAAACGTAAAGGTTATTTGGGGAATCAGAAATGGTTCTACTGTTAAACTGCTGCAAAAACAACAACTTTTGGAACATTAGGACTGGGAGTCAACTCCAATAATAATTGATTCATTGATTCAAGAATCAAGAGTCGATTCCAAGTTTCATTATTCCTTCACCGTCCCGGATATAGCCTTCAATGAACGCCTTCAAAAAGATTCAATTCGCTGTAATGAACTGAAATGGGAATTAGCTATCTGCCTTTTTGATTCAGTTTAGAATCGTTCATTGTTTTATTTATTTGAGCTTTTCTGTAAGTTAAACCAGTAGTTAGCAATAGCAACCAGTGAGTGTTTACGTGAAAGCTGAACCATTCGAATCAACAGTTTTGTTCAAAATGATCGTTCACGTTCAAAACACCATGACAGAACTAATACAGATTTAAAAGCCTGCAGATAAATGATCATAAGTACCTGATTATTCAAAGCGACTGAGTGTATTTGATACAATAAATGAACATAACAAACAACATTTGCTTTATCACAAAGGCTTCAGTTAGCATTAGCAACTCAAAGATGTTACTAGACATAGTGCTAACAAAGAATAGACCTATTTTAAGTTGTTATTTTAAATGAATGTAAGTTTTATGTTTTAAATGTTTCTTTTTATGTACCGTTTAGGGTTTCTCTGGGTAAGTATAACTACATCTACTGTCCTGTTCTTCTGTAACACTGACCGTAAGAGGATTATCACTGAAAACAGTGTCAGTTTCATAATCTCTGAGTTTCATAATCATTTCATTTAATTATATTAGAGCTTTTAATCGTTTGTTTATATAATATATGCGTGTGTATATATATATATACACACATATATATATATATATATATATATATATATATATATATTTAAATATATTTATATTTAAATATTGCTTTATCAGCAGAAATGTACAGGCAAAAAACAAAAAAACAAAAAAACAAAAAACAAAGCTGCCATATTTGTGTTATATTTGTGCTGTTCTGTACATCCTAATATCTAGGCTTTTAACTTTAATTTAAATGTCTTGAAACACTATATTGTCAAAAGCAACTGCACTTTGTTTTCTACTTTTGAAGACAAAATATTCACAGGTTTTTCCTTCCCCCACAACTTTTATTCTTATTATTATCTTAACTACTTTCATTTCTTAAAGGTGCACTGAGCAGATTACTTATTTAATGTATTACACTCACACTGTCTCCAGAGCCAGCCAGATTTGAGCAGAGCCATCGGTCAGTCACTATCACAGGAGCAATAGAGGTATCCCTGATGTTGTGCTGCTTGTTTGACGTGACGGCAGAGTTTGTGCTTTAGTTTGTGAGACGTCTCAGCAGTCAGAGGGGGTGTACTTCTGGAATAGTTTGATGACTGTCTCTAATCCTTAAACAGGCCAAAGTGAAGCTTCACTCGGCCAGTAATCTCAGATTACAGATTACAGTGAGTTACTGGCTGTGGAATATTCTCTCCCATTCCTGTGTTACTCAATCTCTTCCTCATGTTTTTGTGTATTATATTAAGTCTTTATAGTTATTCTGTTAGCAGTTTAGCATGGTTCACATGCAATTTTAAACCTGTTCACATTTAATGCAGGCTATGCATATTCATCTTAATCTTACTTTTGGACTAACAGACTAGCCTTAAACCTAAAATATACCTTATTGTATTTTCAGATTTGATTTAATTTTGATTTCATATCTTTACAGGCACAGCAAATCATGTTCACTCACATGCCTTAATCTCGCCTTTAGCTAAATTTAGCAAACACTGAGTAACTGAAGTAGTGTATCAAGCCAATTATCTAAAGAACAACTGACCTGTAAACAAATTCATCAATGAAGCTGTGAAATAGACTTCATCATTGCATGAGGATGTCATTTTTTATAAATCCCATCTCTAAACACTCCCAGCCATGCTAATTTTACATGCCTTACAGTCAGACTCCTTAAACATGTTAGCATTTTACACACCGATTGAACAGCTAGTAATTTAGTAGCAATGTACTTTTAGAAATGTATTTATCGAAAATTATGCATAATCATTTACAGTTTTTCTCAGTCGCATTTCTCACATCACTATTTACATTTGCATAATGCAGTTCTCAAAACAATTAATATACAAACTGAAAAACCTAGTCGGTAGTAGCGTGTCAGTTGTTCAAAATGCATCTCATTCCTCAAAAGCAAGTATTCAATGAAAGTGTCAGTGTCATCAAGATGAAAAGTCCTGACACCATTGCTTATTATGAACAAGATTTCATTATGACAGTTTACTCAAATGTTTTCCAATGCAAAAACGTCAGATCTTGGTGACTCTATTTTCACAGCCATTTGAAAACTACTATAAAGTTTCACATTACTGTATTTAGTGAGGTAACTGAGTACAAGACTATGTTGTGCAAATGTAAATAGTGATGTGAGAAATGCACCAAAGCGACAGAAAAACTGTCGTTTAAATAATTACAAATAATATTTTCTAGAGGTATTTTGATAATAACAACTATATTGATAATATTGTTATTTATTTATTTAATTAATTAATTCATTTATTTATTTTTAACTAAAAGTTTTTTAGGATTTTGACATTGACATACGCCCACCACTAGATGGCCTCATCTCACCAACAAGCTGAACATTTTTCGCATTTAAGGTTTACGGTTAGTCTGTTAGTCCAAAAGTAAGATTAAGATGAGTATGCATAGCCTGCATTAAATGTGAACATTCATAAACACAAAACAGCACATACACACATAAACATAATTGCCGTTTTTCATGAACGCCTTCAGAACATGTTTTTATAATTGTGTCCGGCCACTGGAGGCCGCTGTTCTTCCTCTGCTCCACTGACTGACTGAAGTTCTCTCAGAGTTTACTTCATTTCTCAGCTGTGTTTTTATCTGAGCGGTTCAACGGAGGGGTCTTGAAGCATTTCACTGCTCTTTTTTCTTTTCTTTCTCACATTTAAATTGAATATTCGGCACTGCATTGTTCCGTTCCAGCAGATGTGTTTGGTTTTCGAGGGTGAATTTCCAACGGTTTTATCCTGTATATTATCCAGATCCAGACATGCAACCTCCTCCAAGAAAGGTGAGTCCAACTGTTCTTTAATTGATACGTGTTGTTGTTGTCATGTCCGTGAACAAAATAGCAGATAGATAGATAGATAGATAGATAGATAGATAGATAGATAGATAGATAGATAGATAGATAGATAGATAGATAGATAGATAGATAGATAGATAGATAGATAGATAGAATTGACATATTTATAGTAGATTGACAGACAGACAGATCATTGATTGATAGACAGATAGACACAGACAGACAGACAGTACAGATAGATAGACAGATAGATAGATACATAGATATACATAGATAGATAGATAGATGATAGACAGATAGATCTGTGTCAGAGTTGCTTCTCCAGTGATTATCATTGTGTGTGTTGCAGGTTAAAGTCACACAAGAGGTGAAACACACTCACACTGAGCAGCTGAACAGACTCCAGCTCAAACACCAGACAGACCTGGACTTCCTGGAGGATCTGAGGTGATTCACCTTTCAGTAACCTTTTACATTGCTATGGAAATGTCTATCAATCCATTTTCTGTCTATTTGTTGGTATGTTAGTGCTGAACTGTTTGACTGTGTGTGTGTCATCCTCAGGACTTACAGCCAGAAGAAAGCACTAATAGAAAAAGATTACTCACAGGTGAGTTGTGGCCACCGTGTTCAATTACATGAGTTCATCATTTATATTACGTTTAGTTTTGATAATGTATGGTGATTTGTGTTCTGAGATTTAAAAAAACATTATAAAATCTAATTCAGCTAAGTCTGCCTCTGATGTAAACTAGCACTGACGTTTTATGTGTGAAATTGTTTTTGTAGAGAAGCTCATTTCGTGACTCAGTGGAAAAAACTGTGGTTGTTAACGATTTGCAGGTGCTCTTGTTTTTACCATTTGCGTTCTGGTTCGAATCTGCTCTTTTTGTCTCTTTCTGTTACATTGGGGAGAAGATCTACATCAGGGGTTCTCAACTCCAGTCCTCAGACCCACTCCTCTGCATATTGTGTATGTCTCCCTTATTTAACACACCTGATTCAGATCCTTAGCTCGTTAGGATGGACATAGAGTCTATCCTAACGAGCTGAGGATCTGAATCAGGTGTGTTAAGTAAGGGAGACATACACAATATGCAGAGCAGTGGGTCGCGAGGACTGGAGTTGAGAACCCCTGATCTACATGACATCAGTTATGGGACACTGCATTATGAGCTCTGATTTCAATCTCAACTTATGAGTATGATTTCATATATTTTGGATGTACATCAGGATGCCATTTTTTCCTTTTATTCCCTTTTACAAAACTTAAGTAAAAAAAGTTTTGACTTCCTATATACAAATTATACCACTTTGCCAATTCACAAGTTTGGGGTCAGTAATATTTTAATAGTTTAATTCACCAAGGAAGTTTTAAATTGATTGAACGTGACAATAAATACACATATACGATTTATTTTTCAAATAACTGTTTTTCATTTTAACTTTCTATTTATCAAATAATCCTGAAAAAAAAAATATGTATCACTGTTTCCACAATAAACAAATTCAATAAATATGAAACAGCACAACTGTTTTCAACATTGATTATAATATTAAATGTAATTTATTGTAATGATGATGCTGAGTAATGATGCTGAAAATATAAATTGTATTACTATTTCATAGTTTTTACCTCATTTTTATCATTTTTAGTCAGCATAAGTTGAGTTCTTTCAAAAACATAAAAATATGACCAACCCTAAACTTTTAAACTGTACAGTGCATAATCAGATTTACACAGGAAGTGTTTATATTTACATATCTTATATATCATGATACTATAAGATCTGTGTGATCATTTGGTGAATGGGAGCCCAGCTGTCTGAATGACGTATCTGTGTGTGTGTGTGTGTGCGTGAGAGATTCTTTACTGTTGGTTCTGAAGCTTGTGCACCTGCAGGGCTGCTGCGTGCTGATTGGCTCATGAACACAGGAGTCTCTCTCTTCCTCAGCGTCTCTTCCTGAGTGGACTGGCAGCTCACAGGATCAGGCTGACAGTGCCAGCGTGTGGTCTGAGGGCCAGGAAGCGAATCCTCTGTGTTTTAAAGGAGTAGTTCACTTTTAAAAAGCTTTTGCCGATAATTTACTCACCCCATGTCACTCCAAGATGTCCATGTCTTTCTTTCTTCAGTCGAAAAGAAATTAAGGTTTTTGATAAAAACATCCCAGAATTTTTCTCCATATAATGGACTTCAATGGGGACCAAACTGTTCAAGGTCCAAAAGAGAGTTTCAGTGCAGCTTCAAAGGGCTTTAAATGATTCCAGATGATGAATAAGGGTCTTATCAAGCAAAACAATCGCTCATTTAATAAATAAATAACAAAGTTTAAGTTTTATAAGCTCAAATGCTTGCCTTGCTCTGTTCTGTGATGCGCGTTCGTGACTTTCCTGTTTTCAAGTCTTTTGGTTCATTCAACAAACGAAACGAACAAATTGACTCAGAAAAGATTCGTTAATTTTGATCATTTGGACTATTTTGGTTCCCATTGAAGTCCATTATATGGAGAAAATCCTGGAATGTTTTTCATCAAAAACCTTAATTTCTTTTCGACTGAAGAAAGAAAGACATGGACATCTTGGATGACACAGGGGTGAGTAAATTATCAGCAAAAATTTTTTTAAAAGTGAACTACTCCTTTAAAGCTTGTTTCAAGCTTTGATTGAACTATCATTGAACTAAAAACTGAATCACCAAACTGACTTGAAACTGATCAGAAAAATTTTACTATTATCTTCACTTCTGTAGAGCGTCTTTTTAGTTGAATTGAGTTCGCTACGTGACTAATGTCATTTGTAACATTGACATTGAACTAAATTGAATCAACACTGAACTAACCTGTGATTAAAAAAAATGACACTGTTGTCTTTTTAGAGGTGCTTTACTGCTGAAATTGAAGAACTTTGCAACACTAACACTGTTATTATCTTGTCCGTTACAGTGAAGCTGCCTTGAAAGAATCAGTATTGCATAAAGCGCTATAGAAATAAATGTTACTTGACTTTTAGGCTCTGCAAAAGCTTGCCTCGCAGTACTTGAAGCGAGAGTGGATTGGAGCCCCATCAGAGGAGCCGAGAGACTTGGGGTAAAACGAGAGATCTTTTCTATCAGATTGATTTTCAATTGCATTATCCGTCTGTCTTCATCAGTAACCAAATGTCTGTGAATGTGTGTGCAGAAATGTTTGGGCCGTATGGAGGTCGTATTTGGAGGGTGTGACGAAAGTGAGCCAGTCTCGTATCAACGGATGTGAGAACTATAGGAGCCAGATCTCAGATCCTGTGAAGACGTTCAGAGCGCAGAAGGACCTGCAGCTGAAGAAGGTAAACACATTAAAGGAGTAGATCACTTTAAAACAAACTTTTGCTGATAATTTACTCACCCCCATGTCATCCAAGATGTCCAAGACATCCAAGAAATTAAGGTTTTTGATGAAAACATTCCAGGATTTTTCTCCATATAATGGACTTCAATGGGAACCAAAAAGTTCAAGGTCCAAATGAGAGTTTCAGTGCAAACTGCAAACTGTTCAAAGGGCTTTAAACGATTCCAGATGATGAATAAGGGTCTTATCAAGCGAAACGATCGCTCATTTAAAAAAAATAAAAATAAGTTTAAGTTTTATAAGCTCAAATGGTCGCCTTGCTCTGTTCTGTGATGCGTGTTCGTGACTCTCCTGTTCGAACTCGTTTATCAAAATGAACGAATCTTTTTTCGTGTCATTTGGTTCATTCAACGAACGAAATGAACGAGTTGACTCGGGAAAAGATTTGTTAATTTAAGAGTTTGAACAGGGAGAGTCACGAACGCGCATCACAGAACAGAGCAAGGCGAGCATTTGAGCTTATAAAACGTAATTTAAAAAAAAAAATATTTTAAATGAGCGATCATTTCGCTCAATAAGACCCTTATTCTTTGTCTGGAATCGTTTAAAGACCTTTGAACAGTTTGCACTGAAACTGTCTTTTGGAGCTTGAACCGTTTGGTTCCCATTGAAGTCCATTATATGGAGAAAAATGCTGGAATGTTTTCATCAAAAACCTAAATTTCTTTTCGACTGAAGAAAGAAAGACATGGACATCTTGGATGACATGGGGTGAGTAAATCATCAGCAAAAGTTTTTTTAAAAGTGAACTACTTCTTTAACAGATACACTGTACTAAACTTTTAAAAGTGTTTATTCGTCTGTCCTCTCAGTGCTGCGAACATCTGGCGAGAGCTCAGGCCGATCTGCAGGTCACCATCAGAGACCTGGAAAAGAGCAGGAAGGCCTACCAGGAGGCGGAACAAACAGCGCAGACCGTAAGAGAGAAAGCTGATATGGAGGCCAAGTACGTTCACTGACCTGTCACATGTGAAGGAAGAGACATCAGCTGTCTACAGAACCGGGCATAGGGTTATCGTGTGTTTCAGTTTTAAATGAAGATTCATCATTTTTTGCTGTTTTTCCTCACCCTCGCTTGTTTTTTCCCTTCTTCCTGTTGGCTCATGCAACACAAGGTCAAAGCTCAGCCTGTTTCAGTCACGCTCCAGTTTGAAGAGGGCAAGTGTGAAGGTATTTAGCACAGAATATCAGTCCCATACTGGTTATATGGTCCATATTGGTTATTTAATAGTGCATGCTCTTTTGTCCTATTTTACATATGGATTACATTTGCCATCATCTAACACTCGTTGTAAAATGTCCTAATAAAACATGGTGGCTGAGAGTCAAGTGTACATAGTAACATTTCCTGTTGATTTCAGCTGAAAGCAAAAAAGAACGAATGGAAGTGCAAAGCCACGCAAGCAAGGAATGATTACTTGCTCACGCTGTCGGCCACTAACGCTCATCAGGACCGCTATTATGAGACAGATCTGATCAACTGCATCACGGTGAGGTTTTTGGACTATTCATTTTTTATTTTGAATAATTATTGTGTGTTTTTTTTTATTTAAATATATATATTTTCATAAAACGGTTAGTTCCAATCCTTGATTCTGATTGGTCGATAGCTGTGCTTTATTCACAATATTATATTGTGTTTATTTGAGCTTTCATGCATATTACACACTGGAGCGTTGTTGCTGTTCACGGTCAGGGACTATTTTTTCCTGGCGGAAGGAAGGCTTTTAGTGATTTTATTTCATGAAAGTTGCACTAATACATATTTTTTTTAGTTTAATATTTTTATTGTGTGGTAACAGTTTTATAAAAGCAATAAGGTATGAGAGGCTGTGCTGTATTCGTGAATAAGTGACGGCTGAAGGGGTTGCAGGCGCGATGCGTCAGTCGTTACTACACACACTCTCGTACCTTATTGCTTATATATAGTGGGGAGAACAAGTATTTGATACACTGCCGATTTTGCAGGTTTTCCCACTTACAAAGCATGTAGAAGTCATTTTTATCATCACTCTTCAACTGTGAGTGACGCAATCTAAAACAAAAATCCAGAAAATCACAGTGTATGATTTTTAAGTAATTCATTTGGATTTTATTGTATGACATAAGCATTTGATGCATCAGAAAAGCAGACCTTAAAGGAGTAGTTCACTTTAAAAAAAACTTTTGCTGATAATTTACTCACCCCCATGTCATCCAAGATGTCCATGTCATTCTTTCTTTCAGTCGAAAAGAAATTAAGGTTTTTGATGAAAGCATTCCAGGATTTTCTCCATATAATGGACTTCAATGGGGACCAAACGCTTCAAGGTCTAAAAGACAGTTTCAGTGCAAACTGCAAACTGTTCAAAGGGCTTTAAACGATTCCAGACGATGAATAAGGGTCTTATCGAGCGATAACGATCGCTCATTTAATAAATTAAAAACAAAGTTTAAGTTTTATAAGCTCAAATGCTCACCTTGCTCTGTTCTGTGATGCGCGTTCATGACTCTCCTGTTCGAACTCATTCATCAAAATGAAAGAATCTTTTTCAGAGTCATTTGGTTCATTCAACGAACTAAACAAACGAATTGACTCTGAAAAAAATCTTGTTTTCTTTTACAACCTGCTGAATGCGGGTGGATTTTATAATTCTTATAATCCGCTATATATATATATCACAACCTAAAATACAGCTGAAAGTAAAACTATTGTTCCTTGTTTTTGAGTCCAGGTCCTAGATGGCAGTTTCTGCGATCACGTACAGAGTTTTCTCACTTCACTGTGTCAGACGGAGCTTGAGACGTCTCAAAGCATTCAGGACACTTTCCAGTGCCTGCTGGAGACGTCCAGTGGGGTGAGTTACACACACACACACACACACACACATTTGAGTATATACTGGTACTGAAAAGCACACATGAACCACAGTGGCCGAATGTAGAGTAGGTAATATGATCTTCCTCTGGAGGGTTATTGGATCAAATCCCAGCTCAAGCATTTAAAGCTGACCTTAAAGAGAAAAATGCACCTGCTTTATAGAGTTTGCAGTGGTTAATGAGATCTTTGTTATTATGTTCAAATGGATTGGCTTTTTTTAAAGATGTATTTGATGTGTCAAGTTTGCTGTTACTGGGTAGAACATAAAAAAAATTGAGATTAGAAATACAGAATGATTGTTAATTATTATAAACTGTGTAATTTGAAGAAAATCAGCTCATTTTCAACAGTGTGACTGCCTTCGGTATGTGTCATTAGGTCTTTTGTGGTCTTGTGTTGTTGTAATTCGATGATTCTCACAGTGTTTCCATTCAGTTTTGAGAGTCAGGTTTAATGTCTCAAGTTAGCATCAGGTTACAGCAACACACACACACACACTGATCATGAATTACCTGTTCTGGTCTGTTGTTCCTCCTCTGTTAACAGTGATATTCTTGTTAATGTGACAGTTTGACTTTAATGTAGATTGGTGTACATTAGTTTAATTGTCCCTGTGTGTAGGTGACACAGGATATCCACCAACAGATTTTCATTCAGGACAACCCAGTGTTTCAGAAAGCCGCCCCCTTCCAGTACCAGCCCTGTGAAAATGATTCGGTAAGTTGCATTCGACTACAAAATTGGTGAAAGATATGTGTATATGTGACACTCACTTAAAGTTAATAATTAAAAACACTTATAATTTAATAACACTGTTCAAAATAAATATATCCATTTGTAATATTGTACATTACAAAGAGGAAAAGTGCTGTAATGAGGGCTGAATGTGTTCCCCATGAGTGCACAGCTGTTTTTCAGATGTGCAGCAGCGCCCCCTGCTGCCCACACATCATCTCGCCCCTCACCACCCCAGCATAGTGGTCCGTTTGTTCGCTAACCCTCTTTTTGTTTGCAAGTCTAACAAGCATTAGTCTGTTCCTAAAGAAAACATTAGAGATGCAGCCCTGAGTGCTGGTGGGGCGGAAAGATCAGGGAAAACTGGGCGTCAGTGAGGGCAGGAAGCAGCGAGGTCTGTGAAAAGAGGGCATTGAGAAGTGAACCTGCCCTACCTCTTGCACCCCCAACAAACTCTCCTGTTCCTAATGTAAAAAAAAAGTAAAATAAATAATAAGTACAAATGCATTTATTTTATTTACATAAAAAATAATGGGAATTATTTAGAAATGATTTTATTTATTTATAAATATGAGCATTTGCATGC
Source organism: Hybognathus amarus (assembly GCA_030378365.1). Lineage (NCBI taxonomy): Eukaryota > Metazoa > Chordata > Actinopteri > Cypriniformes > Leuciscidae > Hybognathus > Hybognathus amarus. Next base: position 458,059 of record JAQIUQ010002549.1, on the reverse strand, counting down.
TGTATTGTAGATCCACGAATGCATGCTTTTTGTCAGGATTTTGTCGTGATATTTCGTTTCTGGCCTGTAAAGCGGCATCTGGAAGGATCATTCTTCAAGAGCTTGAACATTTAATCTGTCAATATTTACACAGTCTCGCTTAGCAAAGATTTGTTCCTCTGATTTTGGAGATTGATGTTGTTCCAGATTGTGCTGTGACTTTAGTGTACACGCGTGCACTGAGAAGTTATCAAGGTTTCATGTGTAGAAAACTCTCTCTTTTTCTCTCTTCAGGTCAGGGAACTGTTGAAGGAGAGTGGCACGGCTGAAGAACACAGTCTGAATAAGGAAGCACGGAAATGGGCCACACGTGTGGCCAGAGAACACAAGAACATCATTCTCACGCAGCGGGTGAGGGGTCACTGAAACAATATGATTTTGATATATTTATTTTGTATTTTTCTATTTATATATTTATTTCTAAAATTTATGTATACTTGTTTCTTTTTCATTTATATATTTAGGGCACTAATAAGTGTCAGATATAAAAATAAATATAAAACATTCTTAATATATTTTATGAAAATAAATGTAATAAAGTAAATGATACAATCATCTAATATAAAATATTTTGTCTAAATGTCCAATATTAAAATAAATACAAACGAGTAAAAGATTTTTTTATTAAAATTAATTATGAAATAATGTGTCTAAATTTTGTCTAAATAAAAATAAAACAATAACCAAATTTACTAAAAATAAATAAAAATAATATAAATTCTATTTAGTCTAAAATAAGTCAAAAATAACAACAATGTTAAATCAAATATTATAAAATAATAATATAAAAAAATGTTTTGTCTAAATAAAAACAATAAAACTAAATAATTAAATTTTGTTTGAATAAATGTAAAATAAAAACAATATCAATAGTGCTGCAAGTGAATTTAGGCATTACAACATTGCAACAATGTACAGTAAGATTTTTTCTTCAGACACTGTCGGAGTATGAAGAGTCGCACCAACAGGACCAGAATAACAACGAGCTGGAACTGAAAATGGACGAATGCAAGAGAATGCATTCGGAAATCAGAGGTGAAGAGTTGGTTTGTTTGTGTTTGTTCAGTATAACTCCAGATCATCAGTATAGAAGCTTGTTTCTATCACAGAATGAAAAATAAAAAGGTAATTCCGACTTTTATCTCACAATTGCAAGTTTACATCTCACAATTCTGACTTCATTTCTCAGAATTTGAATATAAAGTCAGAATTGAGAGATTTAAAGTCAGAATTGCGAGATATAAAGTCAGAATTGCATGATATAAAGTCAGAATTGCGAGATATAAAGTCAGAATTGCATGATATAAAGTCAGGAATTGTGAGATATAAAGTCAGAATTGCATGATATAAAGTCAGAATTGCGAGATATAAACTATTCTGAGGGAAAAGAGTTAGTCTTTTTTTGCCCCTTAGAATTGACCTGATAGCTCGCAATTTCAACCTTATATCTCACAATTCTGAGAAAAGATGTCAGAATTTCGATATAAACTCACAATTATGTGTTATAAAGTCGGAATTGTAAGATAAAGTCTCAATTCTGTCTTTTTTTCTTGCAATTGCGACTATTTCTCAGAAATGCGACTTTATATCCGGCAATTGTGACTTTATTTCTCTCAATTCTGACTTTATATCTCGCAATTGTAAAATAAAAAGTCTCAATTCTGTCTTTTTTCTTGCAATTGCGACTTTAATGCTCAGAATTGCGACTTTATATCTCGCACTTGTGACTTTATTTCTCACAATTCTGACTTCATATACTCGAAATTGTGAGATAAAAAGTCACAATATTTTTTTTTATAATTGCTCATGTGCATTTGTTATTATCATAGCCGACCAACTTTATCGTGTGGAGCTGTGTCTACCGAGGTGGTAATACATCATACACAGTATAAAAGAATTATGTCGAATTGCATAAAGCAGTTCTCGCTTCTCACGACAGTTAGCCCCAATGTTGAAAATACAGTATTGGCTCTCTGGCGTCACACTCCCTCTGCTGGTCGCTACTGTTATTTTGGTTATTAAAAGAAGCTGCACATTTGGTCAATGGTATGAAACTACAATTTATTGTATCAAGAGTTGTAATAGTTGTGCATAAATAATATGTAATAGAACAGGAAGTGGGTAGATAATGAGTCCACTCTTCCTGCAGACGGTGAAACTGAAGGCGGAGGTGCGTCTGAACCTCCTCAGAGACGTGGGTGTAGCTGTAGACGTCTGGCTGAAGAGTGCCATGAACCAAGTGTTGGAGGAGCTGGAGAACGGAGAGATGGGCGGCCCTAAATGCCCACGATGCTTCATTCTCTGTAAGTCTCATTCACTCACAGTCAAAGCCTGATTCACGTAGACCCCTGATAATCATGCTTTACATCATATGTCTCCAGCACTCTGCAGATTTGGACAGAGAGGATGATGAGGACACAGAGACGTTGGACGACAGCAGTTCCAGTCCCTCCAGCACTCACAGGAACTATCCTCTCACCTGCTCTGTGCTGTACTCCTATCAGGTGCACACCTCGTCTGGTCACGCCTGACATTCACCAGGATCTATTCATGCGTTTGTGATGTCATTTCCTGTGCTTTACTTCCACAGGCATGCCAGCCTGATGAGCTCACCATCCAGGAACAAGAAATACTGGAGCTTATTGATGATGGAGACATGGAGGACTGGGTCAAGGTACACACACACACACACTCAACTTCATCAGTACACATGATTCCCCTGCCTTGCCCTTCCCTAGAATATAAAGGCATATATTTTTTATTTATCAATTGTATATTGTCATATATCGAGGGCTTGGAGCCAGAGGGGCTTAAGTGGCATTTAAAAAAAAAATTTTTTTTTTTTAGGCAAGGAACCAAACAGGACTGGTGGGATACGTGCCGGAGAAATACCTGCAGCTTCCGACCTCCAACTCTCTACTGAGCATGATCCAGTGCCTCTCCAGCATCGACGCCCAATCACACACCTCCAGCACTTCTGCAGAACAAGAGCCAGAAATCGAGACACTCACCCAGAGCAGCCCGAACAGTCCCGCCAGCGGTGAGACCCCCTCTATAGCATTATATCTACACTAGTGTTAATATTAAACCTTGCTAGTAGACCATTTTAACAATCATATTCTGCCCTCTTTTGCACAGCCGTAAATCTAGCCAGGGCTCTGTATGCCTATGAGGCTCAGACAGAGGACGAGTTGTCCTTCCCAGAGGGAGCTGTTATTTGCATTCTCAGCAAACACAACCAGGAAGATGATGGGTTCTGGGAGGGCGAGTTCAACGGCGCGTGGCGTCTTTCCCGCAGTGTTAGTGGAGGATCTGTGCGGACCGGAGGGTGCACAAACACACAAGAGCATGAACGTCCAGGTTTATACAAATACTACTGGGAAACACAGGCCTCATTGAAATAGTTTCTGTTGATGTTTATGGCAAGCCTATGTTTATTTTTTGTAATAGCTGTTTCTCACCACCAGGTGTCTCTGTCAGTTCTGGATCAAGCGGCTTGTCCACCGGCTGCGTCTTCATCCTGTAGCAGTCCAGAGTCTATCTCACTTCCATCTTTGACCGGCACACTCCCTTTAAATGGCTATCAAACCCCAGAACCCCCCAAAACCTCCAGCCACTGTAAGACACAAAACACCCCGGCAGACCCTAAAGCCTTGTAGCAAACCTTCACACATGACTGTTAACGTTTTAGTGACGTTCAATCTCACAAACGGATTGTTAATCTCAAAAATGTTGAACAAAAAACAAAAAACTAATTTTATTTTATTAAATTAGCGACTGACATATAAGTATATATATATATATATATATATATATATATATATATATATATATATATATATATATATATATATATATATAATTATAATATATAATTTTTATAGAAAAACAAAAAATATATATATCACTGAATGAACTGTTTGTAAGTAGACCTACCAGTGTTATTTTAGTATTATTTATATAATATTATAGTATATTATTTTATAAATACTATAATATTACAGTATTTTATATTATTAATAAATTTATTAATTTAATATTAATAAATTAATTAAATTAATATTATTAATTAATTAATTAATTAATTAATTAATTAATTAATTAATTTTAGTATCTTTTTTAAATTATTAATATATTGTTTTATTTTTAATTTTAGTAATTGATGTGCTTTTGTTTTTTCTTTTGTTTGTTTTGGTCATTTTAGTAGTCAATCTTTTATTTATTTCAGTTAGCTGCCAAGGTCACATTTTCTAATTTTTAATTAGATAATTAGAAATGTGTTTTTCTTCTAATATTTATGTTTTGTTTTATTTCTGCTTTAAAAATACAATTTAAAAAAAAAGTTATGTTAAAATGATTTCTAAAAAGTTTGTTTTAGTTAACAGTAGAAAAACTGAGGCCCAGGATTATTATTGTCTATACTAAAATTATTTAAAAAAATAGTTTATTGAAATAAAGTACACATTAATTGATGTAAAATAAAATATAAAAGCTTAAACTTACTTTATTTCAGCTAGTTGCTAAAGCAACATGTTCATTAAAGTTTAATTTGATGTACCAAAGTAACTAAAACTGAAATTAAAATTATTAATAGCTGTACAGATAATTAAAAACAGAACAAAAAAAACACTCATTTACACACTCAATTACTAAAACTTTTATTAAAATTTAAAGAGGGAATGCAAAAATAAAATATTCATAAAAACTATGACAGTATCTCAGTGATACTAAAACAAGACTGCTGAGGCCATTGTTCTGTTGGCTCTTGGGAAATATCCGAATCCCAGTCATCTGTGTGTGTCTCCTCCACAGGCCACGCCCACACCCCGTCACCCAGATCCCCCGGAGAGGGCGGGCCCGGCACCCTAAGACCTGTGAGATCTGCACCCCTAAAGCCTCACGCCAGAGACGGGCGCGTGTGTGTGAAATCTGATGGGTATTTTTGTGATCTGCAGGTACGAGCTGCTCCTCCTCCGCCCAAACAGCAGGCCCAGGGTCAGGTGCAGAAGAGAGAAGAGGTCGAGATCACACTGGTGTGAGCACATTTTACAAGATTGACGTTATCATGCTTGAATGCACCATGTGAAGTCGATCCCGTGCAGGGTGGACATTCAGGAACTGTTTAATGAAGATATGGAAGCACAAGGTGACCATTTTTTAATGTGGTCCGTCAGTTTTTTAGGGCAATTTCAAACACACAAGGCTTTACTAGAGCTACAAAGAGACTTTAAAGGGAAAAGTGGCAATTATAGTGTTGAATTTATGTGTATGATTCAGTCCATAAACATATGTAGGGCTAAATACTTTTAGGGGCATATTACAGTTTTAGCTTGAACTTTGTCAGTATTTTAATTGTCTGGTCTGTCAGCTATTGTTTGAATGATTATTGAGATATTTTTAGCTATTGTAAATTCCAGGAAGCTAAACAACTTGAGCACTTTAGGTGTAGTTTGTAATGCATTGCAGTATTTTCTTTCTTTATAAGAGACATGTGGAGATGCCGTGAGACTTATGCATTTTAGTTTTAATGCATTCAAGTTAAAAGAGAGAGTGCACCCAAAAATGAAACTTTTGGCGTCATTTATTAACTATCAGCTTCTTCCAAACCTGTTTAACTATTTCTTTTGTGGAATTCAAAATGGGAAACAAATAGTAATCACGTGTTCATGCGCCGACATTTTATAAACATTTTATAATGTGTAAATGATGACATTTCTGCGCCAGACTCTTCATTAAGTAAAAAATCTCAACCCTGTTTTCATTACTAAATGATTCAGTGTTTTGAATAAATAGGTTGAGTCAAAGATTCAAAGACTCATTCATAAAGAAATCATCTTGAATGAACCAGTCGTTTGAATGAATCGTTTGAATGAATGACTCATTGACTTCGGTTCGCCTGCCGCCACCTACTGGTGGTTTAAGTGTGATGTTTACAAGTCTCATTGTTTCCAACATTTTTTATTTGTATATTCTAAAATACGTAAAAACAATCTCATAACTTTATTTTAATGCAATTGTATTTTTTCAGTGTAAATTATTTAATTTGATCAGCCCTATAGTGTCTTATTAATTACATTTATTTTTTCTAAATTTATTCCTAAAATTCTAAAAGCAGCTAAAGACCCTATTTATATTCGTATAAAAAGTTCATTTTTATTCCAATTTAAATTATTTGTTTTTCTGTGACCTTTTTTCATGGTGGTCTCTGGACCTGTCTTAGATTATGATACCATATGCAACAAAAGGTTCAAGTTCGACTCAATTTACTTTCATTCTGTTGGGTATTTATCACATGCATTAAGAAAAATACACTATATTGTTCATGTTGGTTTGATTTTGATTTTTATAATCAAATATATATTTCATAAAGTAAAAAAACAACCAGGATAAAGGTTATTCCATTACAGTAAAAAAAAACCTCACCCTAGCATACAGCATTTACTGTCAACATACAAATATAAAACACTGTAAACCTTGTAAATAATCGTGCGTCCATAAACACGAAAATGCCACAATCAGTTTCGTCACTTCATACTCGTCTTTTTTCTCACAGACGTCTCCATCCACCAGAAATTAAAACAGTTTCTCCGGCTTTATGAAAGGCCGCTCAGTCGTTCACTGACTTCCCAAAGCTTTTTGGCCACCGCATCGTCTTTGGCTTTGGCACTGACTTCCTCCACAGCGCAGCATGAGAAATAACGTCCACTGAAATGCTCAATTCCTTCCTGAACGGCACAATGAAGAGTTGTTTGGGCTCCGCCGTTTGGGTCCAGGAACAGCAGTCTAGCCACCGGCTCAATGAAGACTTTCTGCCAGAGACTCACGTGGCGGGAAGAGCTCAGTCCTCACAACACCTACAGAAGGGATCATGCAATATTAAGCGTTTGTTTTACCCAGTCCCAGTGGATCTCAAACTTTTTGGGTCATCATGCTCCCTTTAAACCTTTAAGAGAAAACTTTTCATGCGTTCTGGCCATTCATTCGCACGAGAACATTGTTTTGGGTGCAATTTTTTTTTAAACGATACCGTTTTTGTCTCAAAAACACGAATTTGTGAAAAAACAACAATGGTGACGTCATGCGCATGCATATTATGTGTTTAGAGGTGTAGAGTTTCTTTATAAAGCGACATCGCCAACTACTGGCCTGGCAGCAGAATACAGCATTTTTAGTTTAGTTTTCACGAATCTTTGCAAAAGGGATCGTTTTAACTAGAGCCAGACCGATATATCGGCAGGCCGATATTATCGGCCGATATTAGGCATTTTCTAAAATATCGGTATCGGCAGTTATAATGGCTGATAAATGAATATTTCAAAAATAAAATAAAAACGGACGAATCACGCTTCAACCATGTCATGAGTGTTATCAAAAAGTGCAGGTAAAGGGATAAGCAAGCTGACATTGTAATTATAAGGTAGCTTATAACTATAAGCCAATGTTGGGACTAATTTAATATATTTTGATGTTCCTCTGTTCTGTTTTGACAATAGAAACAAGTTTCTTTTTAAAATGCATTATCATATTTTAGTTAAAACTCATAAATAACTACAAATAACTAATGTTAGTAAAATCTGTTAATATTGTGTTGCACGTTTCTGAAATAAAAATAAGAATAATAATATCGGCCGATATATCAGAATATCGGATTTTAAAACCAACAAATATTTGTATAGTATCGGGCTTTAAAATCCTATTTCTGACTTCTCAGTTGCAATATGTGTTCAATAAAATCAGTACTTTAGTAGTAATTTATGCATTGCTAAAATCTTGCCTACAGACTTTTAAAGTGACAAACTATTAAAGGCCAACGGAAATATGTGATTTTGCATTTAAGTGTCTCCGGTTGGTTGTAAACACACTTAGATGCACTTTATGCACAAATAAGTGCGTCTGCACGATCTCGCTGTATTTGAATATGCCTACTTCCATACTATATATTATGCAAAAAACAGTACAACAAAGCAGTATGACGAATTCAAAGTATTAGTAAAACCGGCGAAAAGTATGAAAACCAGTTGTGAATAACTGTGAAATGACTCTGCTTGGTTATGTGGCAATAACAAAATGGCAGATGTAATACGTCATTCCAAACCTGTGTGACTTCTCAGTGGAATTCACATGATGTACAAAGAAATGTACAAATTCATGCAGGTTTTGAACAGCAGGAAGGTGGGTAAATAAGGCCAGAACATTATTTTGACCAAACTATACATATCAAGTATGATTTTTACCTGGATGAACACTGTAGCAGGTGACGTTTGTGCCCTTCGTTCTCTTGGCCAGTTCGTGAGTGAACAGGACGTTGCAGAGTTTGCTGTTGCAGTAGGCCTGGAAGAACTGCCAGCTGTATCTCCCTGACCCCAGGTCTTTGGTGGCGATAAGAGAATCAAAGTCAATCTTGCCCCAGCGATGGGCCATGGAGGATAGAGTGATGACCCTAGCAGCAGGACTCTCCTTCAGACGGTCCAGGAGAAGACACGTGAGCAGGAAATGTCCAAGATGGTTGACTCCAAACTCTATGCCAAAACCATCCTCAGTTAGACCATCTGCAACCAGACCTGAACAGAAAAAGCCTTTGATTGCAATGCCATGTTTCCTCAAATATTCAGATAAGAGGCCAAACTTTTACATTTGGTTCCCCCAAATTTAAACATATTGAAACTTGTCTTACCTGCATTATTGATGAGCACATCCAGTCTCGACTCACATTTGAGGAAGGTCTCAGCAAAAGCTCGCACAGATTTCAGGCTTCCAAGATCAAGCTTCATGTACAGTATTTCATTGCTTCCTGTGTCCTGAACAACAAATATGGGTTAATAAACTCTCAAAACTCTTGAATCAGCAGTCTTAAGTGATGGTCCTCACCTTCTTGATGTCATCTATAGCTGCCTCGGCTTTCTTCTGGTTTCTGCAGGCTAGAATTATTCTTGCTCCACGACCAGCCAGATCCAGTGCTGTGGCTTTACCGATACCGGTGTTCCCGCCTGAAACAAACAGCTCTCTCATTACCGAAACCAAAACATATTCCAGGTTCAAAGCAAAAATATGTATTACCGTAGCCTACATAATTGTTTTAACTAAAGTTAAAGGGATAGTTCACTTTGACATTAATTTTTGATATGTTTTAGCTTCCCTCAAGGGCATCCAAGATCTAGGTGTCTTTGTTTCCACAGTAGTTTCAATTTTGACATTTTTAGGTCAAACCGTTCTTGTCTGTCAGTCATATTATGCAGGTCACCACCTCAAAGAGCATGCACAGAGAAGTCCAAATTAAACATGATTTAATGGCTCGTGAATGTAAGTACACATTGATGGGCTAAGACACAAAACAAGCTTGTGTGAGAAAACGAACAGTATTTATATAGTTTTTACCTCTTGTTAACCAGCCGTCGAAGTGATCTGAATCAGATGTCCAACTGAACCGTCACTACACCGGAAGTGATCACTTGCGCGTCATGCAATGTTTACACTGAGATTTCTGGAGTTTTACCTTTTACTAAACATATTTACATATATCGAAATCGTCTTCCATTGTGATTTCCCGTTCATCTAAATATGTTTAGTAAAGGTAAAACTCCCGAAATCTCCGTGTAAACATTGCGTGACATAGACGCGCGAGAGATCACTTCCGGCGTAATGTTGGAGACGGTGCAGTTCGGTTCTGATTCAGATGAGTTCGACGGCTGGCTGGTTAACAAGAGGTAAAAACTATATGAATACTGTTCGTTTTTTCACAAAAACCGCTTGTTTCGTGTGTTAGGCCATCAATGTGTACTTAAATTCACGAGTCATTAAATCATGTTAAATTTTGACTTCTCTGTGCATGCTCTTTGAGGCGGACCCCCATATCCTGCATTATATGACTGACAGACAACAATGGTTTGACCGAAAAATGTCAAAATTGAAAATACTGTGGAAACAAAGACTACATCTTGCATCCCCTTGAGGTAAGTTAAGCTAAAACATATCAAAAATTCATTTCAAAGTGAATTAACCCTTCACGCATAAACTCACCTATTCAAGATAAACCTGACTAAAAAATCAGTCATTCTGCTTCTCAAGTAAACTGATAAAAGAATGTGTAGATATTTGTACTGGAAAACAAGGCAAAAATAGGCTTCTATAGTACGAAAGTTTACAGGGTTTCATTTAAAAGAGAAAGTCAACGTACAGACGACAAAACGCGGCATTTTCCACAGGTTTAGCTACCACAATATGAGAACACTGATCACAAACCTCACCTGTAATAATGACCGTTTTCCCAGTCATATCAGCGGTTCCTTTACATTTGGACTTCTTAAACAACGTATCCACCAAGAAGAAATAAAGAGCTGCGACGAGAGCAGCGGCGATGATGAGATGAAACATGATTGTGACCGTCGAGATTCCAGCAGTCGGTTATATACTCCGCCTGGGCCAGAGCCTGACAAACCGGTCCGGGCTTTCGCTCCTTCCCCCCGCCATGGCTTTCACCGGACCGGTTTGCGAGTGCTCAAGTAAACAATACAGATTTGAATGCCAGGCTGTTTATATCTCATCATGTTTTGTTAACGACTGGATACGATCATTTTTAAACAACAGATAAAGCTGTCTTTACATTTACAACATTTCTTCGGTTTTATATGGGCTGTTTTATTGTCTTTTAATTTCTGAATTGTTGTTTTTTTGCAACAAATATCAAATAAACACCACAATTAAGTGAACACAATATATATACATGTAGGGTAAATAACATTATTATTTCTAAAAATGTGTAGTGGAGCAGAGTACCACATTAAAGGAGTAGTTCACTTTTTAAAAAAACTTTTGCTGATAATTTACTCACCCTCATATGTCATCCAAAATTTCCATGTCTTTCTTTCTTCAGTCAAAAAGAAATTAAGGTTTTTGATGAAAACAGTCCAGGATTTTTCTCCATATAATGGACTTAAGTGGGAACCAAACGGTTCAAGGTCCAAATGAGTTTCAGTGCAGCTTCAAAGGGCTTTAAATGACACCAGAGAACACACGATAAATAAAGGTCTTGTCTAATACCCTTCGAGTCATGACTCGAAAAAAGGTTTGTTCATTTTGATGAACAGGAGTCATGAACGCGCATCACATAATAAAACAAGGCGAGCATTTGTGCTTCTAAAACAAACTTTTTTATTTATTTTTGAAATTACTGTTTCGCTAGATAAGACCCTTATTCATCGTCTGGTGTCGTTTAAAGCCCTTTGAAGCTGCACTGAAACTCTCACTTGGACCTTGAACCGTTTGGTTCCCATTGAAGTCCATTATATGGAGAAAATCCTGTAAAGTTTTCATCAAAAACATTAATTTCTTTTTGACTGAAGAAAGAAAGACATGGACATCTTGGATGACATGGGGTGAATTATGTAAATTATCAGCAAAAGTTTTTTTAAAGTGAACTACTCCTTTAAATTTGTGGTAGCCTAGTTATTGGTAAAATTTAAGAAATGCTCTACTGTTTGATATCTTAAAAAAGGTGACATCACCATTCAGCGGCAAACTATTTTGAGTCACATTATCATGGAGTTATTGCGTAACTGAAGTACTAGTGTTGGCATCTCTTGACGTACTTTTGACACATGTAGTCCACAGGCGATAGTGCATGTTGTTCCTTTACTAAAGCAACCACATATCTGAACTGGGAGAGGTGACACATTCACACTACAGGCCTCATCATCCCGACACGCCTTTATGTGTTGCGTCTTTACTCCGGTATGACAAAGCCACAGGATTTATGTAGCAGTAAAAGTGATATTGTACAAACAATAAAACAATCAAAGAACATATTTATTAGAGGAATTAAACAGCCCCTTTGTTGCATTCAGAGCATTTTATGTCTTCTACACAGGCTTTTTATAAGCTTTATCCAATAGAGTTGAGTCAACCACAGGTGCCACTAGACTGTGCAACAGATGCAATAAAGCTGATGCTCTCATGCTAAACCGACGAGACACTCGCTGACTTCCCAAAGCTTTTTGGCAACTGCATCATCTCTGGCTTTAGCAGGAACATTCTGCACCGCACAGCTAGAGAAGTAGCGTCCGCTCAGGGGCTCGAGGCCCTCTTGAAGAGCACAGTGAAGAGACGTCTGAGCTCCAGAATCCACATCCGTAAAGAAAAGCAGCAAAATCGGTGCCATGAACAGCCGCCACCACAGATTGCTGTGACGACCGATGTCGGTTTTAATGGCCCCTTTAATACATAAATCAGCGTTAACTGCATATGACCTACGATACTTTATCAAGAGCTGCTTTTCAGAGAATAAAGAACATCTACTGACCTGGATGAAGACTGTAGCAGGTGACATTTGTGCCTTTGAGTCTCTTGGCCAGCTCGTGTGTAAAGAGGACATTGCAGAGTTTGCTGTGAGCGTACAACTTCAGTAAGGCCAATGCTGACTTTCCTAAACCCAAATCTTTATGAGTGTTGATGCAGTTGAAATCAATTTTCCCCCACCAATGGGCCATTGAAGACACAGTCACAACTCTGCTGGGGCCGCACTCCTTTAACCGATCCAACAGCAGGACGGTCAACAGGAAGTGACCGAGGTGATTGACGCCAAAGATCCTTCCAAAGCCGTCCTCGGTCTTGCCAGCAATTACAAGTCCTACAAACACAGAAACAGATATGCAGATGCAAAAATTGAGTTGAAAATACAACTAACAATGCATACAGTAAAATTGCATATGATTGAGAGCTACCTGCATTGTTGATAAGAATGTCTAATCTGGATTCTTTCTTGAGAAAGTTTTCGGCAAAAGACCTCACAGACTTCAGACTGGCCAGATCCAAGTGCATGTACACCACCTCTTTGTTTCCTGTTTCCTGTGTTCCAAATCAGTACAGCATTAAATGATGGCAATGAAACAGCATTTATTACACTACTGATATAACTGGATTTTTATTGTTTTTTAAATAAAAGTACGATTTTATAATCCGCGCTGCGTCGAAGTACAACTCTGCGAATGACTGCAGTTGCAGATTTCGAACAGAGATGGAGACAAAAAGGAAAAACGCATTAAGTTTATGTTAAATATTAACATTTTTATCAAGCTCCTATGTATAGGTTTTACCCAAGTATCAGCATTTCTTTTTTTCTCCTATATGGAAGAATCTTTAAAGGGGTGATGAACTGAGAAATCAAATTTTCCTTGAGCTTTTGACATCTAAGAGGTCATCATATTATAAGAATATCCTGTAAGTTTCAGAACTGAAAACGTCCTTGTTAGTCCAATAAAAGCTTTTATTGACACCAGCCTCAACAAACCTCGTTTTTAAAAGTGGGGAAATATGACGTCAAAGTTGTTAAAACGCCACCTCCGCAGAAGAAAATCAACGCCTTCTTCAACACGGCTGGCCCCGCCCACGGATTCGCGCATTACACGCATAGCTAAGTAGCCTAACATACATGCCTACCTCGTGATGACCATAGACTGTAAAAAATATGGACAAAGCGTCTGTGACGTCACCCATAGACTCTCTGAAGCCAGTTCATGACCCCTTTAACCCTCAAACTGTATTCATTTTATAGCCCTTAATCCTGTAATTGTGGACAAATGTGGGCACAGACTCAGGTGCGATCCTAATTTTTATGTATTATAAATGTTATATCACTGTCTTCGATAAAGTTTTGTCTATCCACTTATGGTTTTTTTATTTTAGGGGTATTTTTGAATTTATATACTTCAAAAATTACCACATTTTCTATGTAAATTATGCTTATTTTTATATTTTATATGTAATTTTTTTTAACTACATTAAAATATCATTCCAATAGGTTCTTAGAGCTAAAATCTAAAGATGTAAAGAAGTGACTTTGCTGTCACCTGGTGTCTTATTTTGGTATTAAACCAAAAAACAATATCAATAGCCACTATATGGCTATAGTACTTAATGGCTGCATATATAGGCTTAACTCTATGAACCCCTGTATAAAATGAATTTGACCTCTTAAGTTTTTGACTATCACAAGTTCAAATTGTAATTTAAAAAATATATATATATAAAAAAACATGATCAGACATTAGCCCAGCTCTGTCACAGGCTCACTGAATGCATTGTTTGTGTGTGTGGGTGTGTGTGTGTTTGTGTGAGAGAGGGTGATGAGCCAGTTGGATGATTAGATCATACCAAAAAACATGATCAGACATTAGCCCAGCTCTGTCATATGCTCACTGAATGCATTGTTTGTGTGTGTGTGTGTGTGTGTGTGTGTGTGTGTGAGTTTTTGCCATGATGAGAATGTTGTACAGGATCAGCCCTTAATTTGTGTGTATGTTAGATATGCATTGTATTGGATCTATTAATTTATTTTTACAAAAAAACAAGAAGAATGCTCTAAATTACAGTTTTTCCCATTCATTTCAATGGGGTGCCCATTTTTGGGCAAATACGGGATTAAGGAGATTTTTTTTAGAATTGAGTCAAAAAAAAATTATGTGTGTTCTGGAGACAAACTTAGGAAAAGTAGCCAAGTCTTGTACCGTTTAGATCAAGGGAAGTATTTTTTAAAAATAAATCAAAACTATTTTGCCCAAATTTGTCCACAATACGGTTTAGGGTTAATATATATATACTACTAATAATAATTATATATATATATATATATATATATATATATATATATATATATATATATATATATATATATACTTCTGAAACCAGGACCGCTGAAAAAGTGTCCTCTATTGTTTGTTATTGGTCCAGAAAGATTTTTTTTATAGTTTTATTCCTCATTGTATTTTTTCAATGAAATAACTGTTACAGAATCTTATTATGAATAAACGGGCTTTTTTGGTGCTAGAAACTGCAAATCAAGCGTTATATAAACGGGGTTGTCACATGCTTCCAGTTTCTTCACTGAGCGCTGGCCAATCAACAGCCGTTTGTGATCATTTTTTTCACAGAATAATATTTTAATCATTATTTTATCATTCTAGTGCTGCGGGTTAGCATCTGCATATAAAATACCAATTAATCGATTTTTTAAAAATATATACATCTTGCATGCAAATGAAACAAGACCTGATATTTAAACGCAGCTCAGTAGTGAACCACCCTATAAGAGTCCCTATGGAACTTTTATTTTTTATCTTAGTAAAAACGGACCCTCTCGCGCTCTCTCTCTCACCCTCTGGATGTCTGTGACAGCAGCCCGAGCTCTGCCTTCATCCCTGCAGGCTAGAATCACTCGAGCTCCTCTTCTCGCCAGATCCAGTGCGGTGGCTTTGCCAATACCAGTGTTTGCTCCTGGAAATAAACCAGCTCAAATGTCAATCATATCTGTTCAGTTGCCTATCATCTGTGGAGTGTGAACCGTCAGTGCACTAGGCTAGCTCAAGCTGTCAGCGTTGTGTAACACGACTAACGTGGTGTTTACGAAAAGTCCACAAAATCTGTTTTAAAACGACTAATGATTTAAATGGTCTTGCGTAACTGGTTAAGGACAAAAAACACACGCCCTAAACCGAAACACGTACCAGTCACGACCACCGTCTTCCCGTGCAGTCCGGCTGGACTTTTACATTTTGGGAGTCGCAGCACCGTCACGCAGAGCAGCAGGTAAAGGCCCACGAGTCCTCCGCAAACAAGCAGGACGGTAAACATGTCCAAAAGAACAGAGCAGGAACGAGCTGTAGTTGCTTATGAAAGAGCTCGGTTTCCTCTAGTCTGAACAGGAAGACGTGTTGCTGAAACCAATCCCGATTATCCCGCCCACATTAGTAATAATAAAACTACTGTTCTGCTGCACTCTGAAATTCTCATCTGAGGAAACATGTGAGTGTATCTTGCCCATGCCAACTCACTATGACTGCTGTACAGTTGCCAAGTGGCTTCTGTTGCTAGGATTGTGAGAGAACCATGTCTTAAAATGTAATGTAATAGAAACTAAATATTGTTTTATTATAATATTATTACACAGTATAAATCAGGTCTTTTTAAATGAAAATATACAGTATAGCTGCCTTTTATATTTCAGAATGGGGCCCCTCTCACAAGGATGGTCATTGGGCATCTAAAAGATTGAAATCACTCGATTTCAATTAACGTTTTACCATATACTAGATTAAAATGTTAAGTTTGGTTGCTTGGAGAAAAATAGCACACCTTTTCTTAAACCAATCATAAGATTTGCGTCATTCACATACAGGTTAGGCACTTGAATACTTTGCATTTGAGATTTTTCAAAACCCTTTAGACTAAATACTTTGTATTGGATATATATATATATATATATAAACTTGAATCTATATACTTTGCATTGATATTTTAAAAAACCTTTAGTCTAAATACTTTGCATTGATATTTAAAAAAAAACCTTTAGTCTAAATACTTTGCATTGGAGATATTAAAAAAAACCTTTAGTCTAAATAAGCAACAGTAATGCTAACTTTAGAAAACTACTAGTCTTACAGAAGAGGGAATGAATTAGTAAGCATGACACATGAACACAAGCTGGTGGATTTCTAAAGCATGTTATTTAAAATCTGCTTTGTATTTACATAGTTTGACACAAGAACGTGGTGAAAACTAATTACAGAACACATGAAACAGACACATAAAGGACTGAACAGCAAACCAAATGTTGCACGACCGAAATAATACAAACTGGAGCACTTTTGCACACTGAATCGTGTGGATCTCTGGCTATTCACATGAATACATACACATATGTACATGAGTCTCTCGTGTCAGGCTAAAGGAACACCAGGTCTGAATGCGCTCCAGAGGACGTACATAAATAAAAGCATCCGTTTTAATGGGAAATAAAAGAAAATGAATGTTTGTATAAAAAGTATTGTTACTGGCACAAAATAGAACATGTTTTTTATTTCTTTACACGTGAAAACTGCTCATTGGTTCTTAGAGCTTTGAGGATGATCCAAGTTTCCCTTTAAAAACGCAAGTCTTGCATTGAGACAAAATGTGCAACCTGCCTAAAGTCTTGAAGAAATTAGAAAAAAAAACTCACCTCATGCAAATGTATAAACAATTAAATAATCAGGAAACCGTTCAAACTGTACAGGCCGGTGCTTAGGGGTTACGTGACAAGGTTGTGTTGGAGCGAAGGAGGCGTGGCCTTGCTCAGGTGCTCCCCCTGTTGGCCAGGTGTGGGAGTGAGGCTGCAGGTGGTGAGCTCCTCTTTAAGCGGCTTGTCGGCGAACTCTGTGATGCTAAATATAAACTGCAGGCAGCCCAGTTTGACATGGCTTCCATGATGGAGCAATGCAGTGCCTTCCCATCCCGCACCATTGCCTCCGATCAAACTGAGACCCGCTGTTTTTACAGTTACAGGGAGTGATAGGAGCATCGTGGGACTGGCCACTCATAACTCTGCCCTCGGTTGCAGAGGTCACAGCCATTGCAGACGAGCTCCTGCTCCTTTTTCCTGCAGCGTCCTGCAAACACACTCGAAGTTAATACTGATGCTTACAATTTTTTTTTTTTAAGTTGGCATGAAATGGAAATTCACTTATTTTATTAACAGACTTTTTGGTAACACTTTACTTGAAGAGGTGTGCATAAGACTGACATGACATATGTTACAGAAGTTTTATGCATGTTTGTGACAACTGTCATTAAGTGTCATTCGCTCAGTTATGACATTTTTAATGCAAATATGACATTGTTTGAGATGTCTTGACACCTTGACATAAACCAATACATCATAACCTGTCAGTGTCTTTGTCATGACAACTTGACATTACTATCATAAACATGACATAGCAGATTAATGATCAAACTTAAGAAACCACCTAGCTTTATTGGTTAACATTACATTAAACTGTCAGGTGGTTGGTTTTGACATTGGCTGTCATGAAGCCATTATAACTTTTTAATGACAAATTCAATTAGTACCACTGTAGTTGAGGTCACGAAAAATATTCATGACACAGTTATAATGCCTCATGACAGCCAATGTCAAAACCAACCACATGACAGATTAACTTCATTTTATGTCAGGTTGTCATGACAACGACACTGACAGGTTATGATGTATTGGTTTATGTCAAGGTGTCATAACAAAGACATCTTAAACAATGTCATGTTTGCATTCAAAATGTCATTATTGAGCGAAAGACACTTAATGACAGTTGTCATAAACATGCATAAACCCTACTTCATATGTGATGTCATGATTATGAAGGTGTGATGTCAGTCTTATTTATGCACACCCCTTCAAGTAAAGTGTTACCGAATTGGTTTTAATTTTTTTTTCTGGTGGAATGCCAGACTTTAATCAGTTCTCTAAACCAAGCTCGCATTCAGCTGAGAATTAAGTCCGCGTGCTGCATTTTTTTCTTTTCCAATAGTTTGTATCACTCGAATGTCCATCAAAATAGGAAATAAAAGTCATAACTTCCGTTTCCCTGTGACTCACGGATAATGTTCTGCACTTTGGTGAGCAGGTTGCTGGATGGGCTCTGGCTCGTCTTCTCAGAGAAGTCACAGGAATATAATACGTTGTCAACGGTAGTCCCATGTTCGCTGTAGTTCAGCAGTTCATACTGCTTTGTATTCTGGAGGAGGAGAGAACCAATTTAATCACTCAAGAGATGAAACCTTTGTCCTTATATTAATAGTTTAAAATCACATACCTCATCATAAAATATACAGGCATGTTTCCCTGAAACGTAGTTACAATGCCCGTAGTTTGTAAGGCACACATCCATATCAGCACCTGCAATGAGAAAAGACAGTTGTACGGAACACTCTAGGATGATGCACTTCCTGCAGTCACATGATGATAATCACCTGTTCCGATGTACAGACTCCTGTAGCACATACTGACAGCCGTTCCCTTCCCGAAACCGAACAGAAGGAAGCTCTCGTCTGAACCTCCTTGCTTTGGGCTGTGAACGGAAACATCAAGAGTTCATGCACATCTAACTTCAATAAGAGCATAATGAATACAATCGCATACCTTCACTGTGTTTCTTGTGAGCGGGTGACGCGGTCGAAGGAGAACTGCTCTGAACAGGAGAGGTTGTTAACTCAAAGAGCTGCTGAATCCGCTGCCAAGCCAGAGAGCTTGATAAACTTCTCGTCCAATGAGCCGAGCTCAACTTCTGCAATACAAAGAAGATTTCACAATGATTACAAAATGCTGTGGTCTTTTAAATTTGGGTCCTTTTCTATTCTATGACCATTTTCTCTCTTGAATAAAAGGCTGTTGATGTGAAAGCTGCACGATTGATGTAAATAAAACTGAAATCACAATACAGTTTAGTGACAATACTATTTAATTACATATACACTACCGGTCAAAAGCTTAAGATTGTGAGATTTTTTATGTTTTTAAAAGAAGTCTCTTCTGCTCACCAAGGCTGCAATTTTTTGATAAAAAATACACAAAAAAAACACATTTAAATGACAATTTAAAATGACTTTTCTTTATGTTAATATATATTAAATGTAATTTATTCCTCTGAATTTTCAGCATCATTACTCTAATCTTCAGTGTCACATGATCCTTCACAAATCACTCTAATATCATGATTTTATGCTCCAAAAACATGTATGATTATTATCCATGTTGAAAACAGTTTTTTACATTTTTATGTCAGGATTCTTTGATGAATAGAAAGTTCAAAAGAACAGCTTTTATCTGAAATGGAAAGCTTTTGTTACATTAAACACTACCCTTTATAAAGTTTGGGGTCAGTAAGAATTTATATTTTATTTTTGGGGGAAATAAATAAGAAATCAATACTTCTATTCATCAAGGATGAGTTACATTGATCAAAAGTTACAGTAAAGACATTTATTATGTTAGAAAAGATTCTAATTAAATAAATGCTGAAAAACTTTCTATTCATCAAAGAATCCTGAAATAAAAATGTAAAAAACTGTTTTCAACATGGATAATAATCATACATGTTTTTGGAGCATAAAATCATCATATTAGAGTGATTTGTGAAGGATCATGTGACACTGTAGACTGGAGTAATGATGCTGAAAATTCAGCTTTTTTTCAGAGGAATAAATTACATTTTAATATATATTAACATAAAAAAGTCATTTTAAATTGTCATAATATTTCACAATATTACTGTTTTTTTTAATCAAAAAATTGCAGCCTTGGTGAGCAGAAGAGACTTTTTTAAAAACCAATCTTAAATCTCACAATTACATTTCCCCCAAAATCATGATGTAGTCTATCAGAAGTTAAATTCAATGTTTTGTTATAATAATAATGCTTAATTTAGAAGTGTAAGGGATTTTAACTTCTTAAAGTTACAGTTTCTGCTTAATCTAACCTGAAGTAGAGTAAGTAAAGTAAAGTAAAGACCAAAATTGAAAGTTCCTCAAGAATCAACAGTGCTCTCTTAAACAAACACACCTCCGCTGTTCGGCATGATGTCCTTTATTCGCCCGGACAGCTCTGACATGTTAGGTTCTGTGCAAGAAAAGACGTCCCCCTGCCTGCCATCAAAGAGTCCAAGTCGACCTTTCCATCTGAGAAGAGAACGCAGCCATTCAATATTTTAAAGGGTTGCAACAAGCCAGGGGATAATAAAGCACATGCATAAGCAAACATTTGCCACAGGACCAGGATGTAGATCTCTGACCTTTTGATGCGGTGTCGAGGTGATTTTCTGCGGTTTAACAGCATGTACTGTTAAGCCTGAGAGTTTTGCTGCTGCTGTGTCTGAAGCTAATGGAGTTTTTTTATGGTCAGATGATGGAGTGCTGTGCTCAGATTTGACACAAGCAGGAGCGGAGACCTCTGTGCCACTACAGGGCTTTAAACTGGCATCCTCTGTCTCTGATAATGGCTCCAGAGTTTGTAGGTTTGGGTGGAGCGGGTATGGGTAAACTAGGCGATTCATGGTCAGCTGTCTTTTCTTGGGTTCTAACAGGACACAGTGTTCCATTGGACTGAACCAATCCTTCGACAGGGCCATTTGTGGTCTTACAGTTTAGACACGTTCCATCAGTACATGAACGACAGGAAACTTTTGCCCTGCCCTGTGAGGCGGCACTCTGGCAGGAATCTCTGAGTTTCAGATCAGTCTTTTCTGTGTCCTCTGAATCCCAAGGAGATGTTTGTCTGTTCCATAAATGCCTCATAATGCTGCACTGCAGCGAGATGACGTCTTTGAGCCACTACACAAAAGCATAAACAGAATAAGAAACAATACTGAATACAAAAGCAGCAGCAAGCAGTGGGCGCCTAATACACACCTGACACTGTTCATCTTCACTGGCTAAGTGCTGCGGGACATAAGCTTCTGTAAGGCCGGTGCAGATGAGCTCCCCTTCACGGATCCCTGCCGGGGCCATCAGAGAGGGAGGGTTCTGATACTGTGACTTTATGGCATCTGGAACCTGTGAAAACCAATCGTTATCTCGTATGAGTTTCAACAAAATCACTGGTGTCGTACAGTGAGTGTAAAGACCGATCACCTTCAGAGTCTTTTTGCTTTGAGCGTAAGCCGACCGCCGTATAGGGGCGTGCTGCCGATGTATCCTCTGCAGGAAGTCAAGTTTGACGGCATGCTGGGATATGCGGTCCTGAAACTGGTCAAATAACTGGCAACGGTTGCTGAGGGTCAAGGTTCTCTGGCTCAGCTGTGAGTAAAGAGAGAGAATGAATGAGTGACATGTTGGTAACAGTGTTTATTCAATTTAGGATATGGAAATGCACAAATTTAAAAGATTTTGATTTTTGTTTTATGCAAGCTTCCTTACAACCAGGTTCTGGATGTGGTTGGGACACATCCATCTGCCTGTAGGGAAGGCAGTGAGAGGCGGATCCAAACAGTCCATGTGAAACAAAAGAGGGCAAAAGTCACACTGGATCAGTGGAGCCATTCGGCAGCTCCTGTGAGAAAAAGACAGAATAAAAGACTATTTATTTATTTATCCAATGTCTGGTGGGATTTACACTACTGATCAAAAAGTTTGGGGTCAGTAATTTTTTTTTAAAGAAATCAATGCTTTTATTCAGCAAGGATGCATTAAATCAACACATTTATAATCTTACAAAATATTTTTTACTTCAAAAAAATATTGTTCGTTACAACTTTCTATTCATAAAAGCATCCTGAAAAAACAACTGTTTTCAACATGGATAAGAAATATTTATTGAGCATTCAATCAGATTGAAAAATGTCCATCTTTTTTTATTATTCTTTTCTTCATCGGAATGGTATGAAACTTGGTAAAGGTTTTGGCACTTGCTGTGTTAACACACACAAAAATCATGGACATGATTCGAACAGGTTAAATGGTCCTAAAAAAGTCATTTGTATAGGAAATGAAAGAGAGACGAATTTCTCCAAGTGAAAACGTTTGGTACTGAAGCCAAATAAAATCTCACTGAAAGCAAATGTTTTATCGATATCAGGCTCAAAACTTGTTTAGATGTATGATTTTCTCAGTTTTAGAGTAAAACATATTTTTGAAATATATATTTCATATAAAAAATGTAAAATAGTATTTTTCATAACAATAAATGTAAAATTCTGTAACTTTTTAAAAAACTTTTTTCACTTCAGCAAGTGTCATATTTGAAAAGAGATCTAACTTAAAGGGTTAGTTCACTCAAAAATGAAAATTAGGTCATTAATTACTCACCCCTGTGCTGTACCAACCCTGTAAGACCTTTGTTCGTCTTCGGAACACAAATGAAGATATTTTTGATTAAATCTGACAGGTGGATCACTACTACATAGGCTCCTAAAGGATTGAAACTTGACGGCCCAGAAAGTCAATGAAGAAAATGTTTAAATATTCCATGTGACAACAGTGGCTCAACTGTAAGTTTATCAAGCGACGAGAATACTTTTTGTGCGAAAAAACAAACAAAAAAACACTTTATTTGACTATTCCCTTTCTTCCTTGTAGGCCTGAAACGAGACTTCAAGAGATTTCCACGACGCATGCGTGAGAACTGAACTGAAGTAGTTGAGGGAGTATCGCAATTCTCGCGTACAGCATGGGGTGAGTAATTAATGACTTAATTTTCATTTTTGGGTGAACTAACCCATTTAAGTCTGTGCTCTAAAGCATTCAAGATTTACGACAGCTGGAAATTTAATTTTCAAGTCTATACTCAAAATGTGAATATATGGATTATAAATACAGGGAAAATAGAATTTTGTACCATAAAATCCCCCAAAAAACTTTAAATGTTTCATGTCTTAAAAAGTAGTCCTATAAATTAAAATACATCAAAATATATAATAATACTAGATCTTGTACCTGCTGCATGTGTAACACACTTTCACCGGCAGTGGAACCAGTCCATGATTGTCCAGCTCATGCTGTGGCCGTCTAGCGCTCTTGCCTGATAACTCGTCCCTTTCGTCTTCTTTTGCTGGTGCCTGAAAAGAGGAGAATAGATGCATCACATCTTAGAATCACACATAATCTGTTGTGCATACAATTTTACAGTGAGATCAGGATAGGGCTGCACAATATTGGAAAAAACTCACATTGTGATACTTTTCTACAAGATAACAAAGCTTCAGTCCGCATTTTTTCCTCTTTGTCTCCATCTCTGTTCGAAATCTGCAATTGCAGTCATTCTGGAATATCAAGTTCAAAATTTGAGTGTGTGTGTGTGTGTCAGTCACTGCGCTGGTGTCCATACCGGAATTCAGAATCACAGATTATTCTCTTTTTGGAAGAATGACCAACATAATATTTTTCACCAGAAAATGTCATCTTAACTAGTAAGAAACATCCACTTTTGTTCTGGTTCTGATATTGCAGTAAATGTAACAATCACTTATAAGTTATCATATCACGCAAACTGGCAAATTATACTTTATTCTCAAATTGTTAATGTTAACAACATCAGCATTGCGTAAAATTTAATTTATTTTGAAACATTGCGCAGCCTGACATCTAGGATTGTCCTGTACCTGGAAGTGCAGACGTGCAGGTGAGGTCATTTGGAAGCTGGAACTGCGTGGGGTTCCTCTGCATGGCAGCGGCAATTAGGAGGTCAAATGGTCTTTTGAGGGTGTTTGTGGTATTCAAGAGCTCAGGCTCAGAACCCTGGGCCTCATCCTCCACGTCCAGGAGGTCTTCCTCCATGTCATTCTGCTCGGACGGTGTGGGTGTGTCATTAGAAGAAGTGTTAGAGTTGGGGGTCACAGGTCGGCTGTTGGGTCGCCCTCCAAGAGCCGTACCTGAGCAACGGCGGCCCGTAGCCCTGTCCCACCTGACCCCATGGAGGGATCCAGACGTAATGTCCCACATTCCTGCTCAGGAGCCGGAGATGGCGTCTGCTTCACCAGCTGACGCTCCAACAGACCGTTAATTTGCTCCTTCTTCTGTTCCCTTTTCTGATTTAAAAATAAAAAATAATAAAATAAAAAAAAACAAATCAGACATGCCTGAACATTCTACCAGTCTAGGTCAATGACTTTTTTAAATAAAATAAAATGTTGCATTTCCTACAAGGTACAATACAGTAAAATATAGGGAAAAAAATTAGAAACAGTTTTGTTCCATTTTCAATATGGCCAGCCCTAATGATAATAGCATTAATTATCATTTTTGTATTTAAATGTTATGTTTTTATTTTTATAATATTTTATTTAAATTTTAAAAGTAAAATCAAAGAAATATTACTATTGGAATAATTCTTAAACTGTAAAAAAAATATATATAATTCTTCATATATTTTCTTTCAAATTATAACAATGACAATTATTGACAATAATTTATAAACTATTCTCATGCAAAATTTGGATAGATAAAAAAGGGTCAAATTTAAGACATGAGTGGACACCAACCTTCTTGCGAACGCTGCAGCAATGGCACATCCAGTCA
Source organism: Hybognathus amarus (assembly GCA_030378365.1). Taxonomy (NCBI): domain Eukaryota; kingdom Metazoa; phylum Chordata; class Actinopteri; order Cypriniformes; family Leuciscidae; genus Hybognathus; species Hybognathus amarus. The sequence goes on along the minus strand of JAQIUQ010002549.1, from coordinate 433,213 downwards.
CCAGGGGGCAGCATTCTCTGCTCATTGGCGGGTTACTGAGGAAATGTAAACAAAGTCAAGAGGTGAAACTACAGGCTTCATCTAATCGAGAGCAAACATTAACAGTTAAGGCATGGACAGCCATTCAATACTACTATAAACGAGCAAAGGACGCAGATCAGCTTTATACTCCAGTGTACTCTGACTGTCATTCAAATAAAAAGCGAACAAAAACATGATACTATAACTTCAGCAGCTTCTAAAGCCAGGCCTACGTTAAACATGAATACAAGAGATACACCCAGCCTGCATAGAAATGCTAAATCAATAGCTAACTCTGTAAGGAGTTTCTGTTTCTCTATCTAGTGCACACATGCAAACAGACTACGACTAAACTTCTGTTCTACCAGCCATGAAGCTCGGATTTTATATTACTTCAAAAACTGGGTAAATCACAAATAGAAACCTGTTTTAACTTTCTAATATGCCACAGTTCTTTCGAATAACTTAAAAACGGATGTATCTAAAAACACTAAAGACCCGTTAAAAGATCCTGTTTGAAGACCAGAAACTCTATTCTGAGACTACACAAACGAAGGCTAGATTTCCTGGGGCCTGTAAGCCGCACAGAACCAGCTGCATGTGTTTCTCCTCAAACACACATGGAATCATTTCAGCTCCCAAACACAAAGAATGAACAATGAGAAAATACGGAGGGGAAACTGAAATTCAAACTTCCTTCTTTCAAGCTGACCGACAGCAGCATAAAGTGAGATTCAAAGTAGCTAAGAAATGGAAATAGCGACAGATCTTTTTCTCCCATACCGTGAATGTAATGGATTATTGAAAAAGAAAAAAATGCAGGGTGGTAACTTGGTTCTATGCATCGGCTGTTGATTGGATTTTGAGATTTGGGTGCTGCCCTCATAAGTGGAGGCAGATGAACGTGACTGTTTTTGCAGAGGCAAGTCCTGCATACATCATCAGAGAGAAGTTTGTCCTTTAAAAAACAATTGATCACAAGAAGACCTAAAACATGCATTTAGAAAAAAGATTTCATTTTCATTTCATGCGACAAAGCTCGAACGATCACAGACCTTCAGCAGATCTGCAAACATCTGACTGAGATGATTAAGGAAAATCTCTCAATCTCAATCAGATCTCTCCATAATAGAGACGTGATCGTAAAATGATTATTTCTCAGCTCCCAGCTCAAGAAACATCAGACAGCATATAAATAAACAAACCACAGCCTCTATAATGTTCCATCTGAGGATGCAATAAGAAACCTCAGCCAAATCTGACGAACATCTAGTTGTCACAGCAAAAATGCAGCACTACTTCTGCGCTCCAACTACAGCATCACAGTCCTGGGCCCAATTTTGTCCCAGCTCCAGCATCACACACACCAGCACTGTAGATGGAAGGCAGCGGGGCAGTGATCACAACACAGCAGGTCCCCTCCTTCCCGGCAGCTGTCGCAGGTGTCGTGATTGGTGGCCCTGCCGGCTCTCCTGGTGCTCCTGTCCGGTTTCCTGGTCCTCTTCTCTCCATCCTCAGACTTGGGCGGCGCTAGCAGAGTCTGGATTTGCTGCAGGAGAAAAGCGAGAGAGGTTCAGAAACTCATTAGAGAAACATCTGCACGCGTCTTACATCACATCAGCCGCTCAAACCATTGTTGGGCCGTGAGCGAGCGCGCGCACGCACGTTCACGTGAAGGGAGCCTATGGATGACATTAGTGAGCAATTAGCGGCTACATTGAGAATACCAGCCAGGCAGTAACGAGAGGAATAAACGGGTGTATGAGTGTGTTTGTCTTACTCTTACCTCCATCAGCCCGCCGGAGGTATCCAGATCGTACACGATCGTCGGGGTCTCCATTTTACCCCACATCAACACAGTCCAAGACTGTTTCTGACTCCCTTAGCCGCTACACCCCGACTCCTGTCAGTTGAGTAGCTTCTCACTTCCTTTAAATTAAATTCGCCTCAGAAATCCAGCCCGTGTCTGTTATGGCTCCGCGCGGGCTCTCCGTTAATCGAGCAGGCGCGCGGAGGCCTCTATCCCCGGTGCTGTGCGAGACTATGGCCCGGCATGAGAAGGAATAATAAAGACAGAGAAATTATCATTAAGTCCATGATGTGAAGACGTCAAACATCAAGCCCCCCGAAGAACAACTCATCCGAGGAACTGGCATCGGCGAAAAACAGACGTTTTTCTCCCGGTAAAAGAGCGACTTAACAGCAGAGCGTCTCTGTTGTGATGAAGGAACGCTCGCGCTAACTGACGCACAAATCTGTGTGCGCATGCGCGGGCCAGTTGGTTGAGTTGGGAATCCAATTCGTTTAGAGAATCGGTTCGTTTTGGTGAGCCGGTGCAGTAGAATCAATTCTCTCGTTTGCCATTCAATATTTAAATACGTATTTTATTATTTAAACTTATTGCATTGTTTATGGTCATATCACACACCTCAAAAGCTTATAACCAAAGTTTCCCTGAAATATGTTTTTTTAAATAATTTTCTAACCCAGAATGTTTGGCAGAGACCAGCACATTAACTTGCATTTCCCTTTCTTTACAATTGAAGTGAATGGTGACTAAATCTGCAATTCTGCCATTATTCTTTCATAACAGAATAAATAAAGATCAACATGGGGGTGAGAAAATTATGACAGAGGTAAACTTTTTGGGTGAACTATGCGTTGTTTACGTTCGAGTGTTTTATAAACGCTTTGCGAATCGGTTCGAATGGATCTTTAAAAAGAGCCGGTTCAAGACAATGATTCGTTCGCGGTCAGGCATCACTACCCGTCAACAGTGTAGCCATCTTGCTCTTTTCCTCCGTTTATAAAGCCTCTCTGTCGATGGGGTCATTGTGTGAATTTCCAGTATTTTTGTGTGTGTGTGGGTGTGAGGAGCTTGTTCAGTACCCCAACCAGTAAGGGCTAGAAAGCAAAAGCTTTAATCCGGTTTGTTTACGTGTCGAGCTTCTTTGTATTGTGAGGGAATTCTCTGGCCTCTGATTGGACTATTTCGTCGCTGGCGTAACATGAACCAATGCGCGTAACGGAAGAGATGAAACCATTTTTTTTATTACTAGCAATAAAATCACCAGTGAGCACTGAACAATGGCGGTGGATTCATTCAATCATGGTTATATGTTATTAGATATATAGATATTAAATATTTAGATTCATATTTATATCCATAAATTACAAGTATATTATAATAGAATATATATTCTATAATTGTATATAGTGCGGTAGGCCTATATATAGATGCTGTTAAATGAATAACTGTTGTCTTGGTCAAATAAAGTTTCACAGCTACACACAATGCATAATAAACACAACATCATACTATAGTTTTGGACAGTTTATTTACAAAGTGTTCTGCAAATAAGCCCTCATGCAGCGACAGTGTGTTATACATAGAGAATTGTCTTTATCACCATCACTAGTGGAACTGAAGACACTCAGACACTCTCCCACCTTCATACTCTCAGTCGTTTGCTGCATGTGTGAGAAAACTGTTTCTATCACTGTTGTTCCTCAATATGAAACCAGGAACCTTCTTGGTGCTCTCTGACATAGTCCAACCTCAAGTTGTGAGCCTTGGGATGTTTTAGCGGACAAATAAAAAAGTACAACACAAACCTCAGGCTCGTATGTGCTACAGAAATAACACCCTATTGTCCACCAGTGCAGAAAAAAAATACATTAACAGGAGCCCAGCAGAAAAAGAGGAGATGCCAAAAAAGACTTTCCATAATGAATTTACATACACACCTCGTATTGCCTTGCATCCTGAAAAGATAAACAAATACGATTTCAGAACAGTACAGTGGTTTTTCTTTGTCTTATTGTCATTATTCAGAGCCCCCTTAAATACAACTGGTGATGCAAGTTATATTTAAGACAAATTAAATGCATTTCAATAAAATACAAGCTTTGGAGGTCATATAGAATAGCTAACATCTTTAATTGCACTACCGTTCAAAAAGTTTAGGGTTCGGTACAAATTTTAAATATTTGCTCAACAAGTCTACATTTATTTTATATCACAGATACAGTAAAACATCCATATTGCTAAATATTATTTATTGAATTTTCAGCATCATTACTCCAGTCACATGATCCTTCAGAAGTCACTCTAATATGCTGATTTGCTGCTCAAGAAACATTTATTATTATTATTAATGTTTTATTATTATTTATTATTACATTTTAACTGTATAAAATTCCAATGTAACAGTATTATTATCAATGTTGGTAAAAATTGTGCTGTTTAATATTTTTTTAGAAATCCTTTGACAAATAGAAAGTAAAAAAAAAATAATATTTGAAATAGAAAAACTACAGTAAATGTCTTTACTGATCTTAATGCATCCTTGCTGAAAAGAAGGTTTAATTTCTTAAAACAATGTGACAGACCATAAACCTTTGAACTAAGACATGTTTATCTATGTATAATGCAATAATGCACAATTCAAGAGCTTCATTAGTATTCTTTTTTAAATCAAGAGAAAGGAAACATGAAAACATTAAACACATAAATGATGAAACATAAAGAAATAAGTCCTGTGAGAGTCATGAAACAATTCCAATCAAGTAAAAGTAATACTGTATAATTTAACTGAAACATTAATAATTACACAATCATTCAAATGGAATTTGGTCTGAACTTTTACATTCAGAGATAACAGTGAATGACATAATCTTGGATGCTGTATGATTACGTGATGTGTTTTAGGTTAATATGAGAAACACACAAGTATTAGAACGTCTAATTAGAGAACATGTAGAGTGTAAACTGACACACACAACACACACACACGCACACACACACCATCTGCTGAGTTTTAGCTACCCATGACCCATGGCTTCAAGCCAAATGTTTTTTGTTTGTTTTTAACCTCTAAAATTAATGTTTTCATGTTTGTAAGGGCATCAGAGTATTTCCTTCTCCACTGAATTCTAATTGTATTTATTCTTATCCTTTCATGTGCATATTATGAATATACAGCAGCATTCTTTAACTTCTTTGAAAATGTTAAATGTTATAAGAAATATAAAAAATTTTAAATGTATTAAGAGTCCTCAAGAAACATGTAGTTTATGCAACATTAAGCTCATTTAATCATGAAGATATTTTTATGATATATGGTCCTAAGTTCTTAAAGGGATACTTCAGGATTTAGCATTAAGCTTTGTATTAGTATAAAACCTGTAGTATTTTCGAATTACCGTGCTTTCCACCCTCATATCCCCCTGAGACGAGAGATTTATGTATTTTTTGTCTCCTATGACACAAAAATCATCATTTTGAGAGTCTAAAGACTACAGTCAGTATTCAGGTCTGTCCCGCATGTCCTCAACCCGCCCATAGAGGGCGATCTCACTCACAGAATGAACACATAGTGTCGGCCATCTTTTTTTGGAAGCTAAGCTAGCAGGCTCTTGTTCTGTGAAGAAAGCTGAGTAGTCGGGGTCACCATCCTCTTTTTCCCTGACATGTCCGGCCGTCGATGTCCGGGATTCAGCTTTTGCTTTTTCATTGTTTACATGCACAGCTTTTGTTTCAATCGAACTGAATTGATTGCGATTGGTGAATCTGAATGTAGTGTTTACATGAACGCTAAACAAGTGATCGGTTGATGTGCGTTTTAACATCGCTAAGAACATCCCCGCTCCTCCGTGAGAGATACGAGACCGGTGCGTCTCACAGGTGTCTCATGGGTAATCACGCCACCGGCCTCGCGCCGTTCTCCCGCGGCCCTCACTCGTCCCGCTCGCCACAGGAAACATAATGAATGGCGACTGTAGAACGCAAAAGCCCAGTCCCGGACATTTCGGGCAGACTCATCACTAGTAGCCTAGACTTGTAGTTTAACTACTGCGCTCTGTTACCGGTAGGCGTGGCCTCCTAGGGCAGTGAAGCAAGTGCATTCTGGGAGTTGTTGTCTTTCATCCACATAAGCCAAAAATACATTTTCTGGCTTTTCTCAGTCTAGAAAGCTCCAAATTCAAAATTTTAAGTAGCGCTATTATGATACTGATACTGCTACATTATAAATACTGGCCTTTAAAATAAAATGATATGTCTCTGTTGGCTGTTTAGCCATATAACTGTTCAGATTCCTGTTATTTGTTCTGCGGGTCAGGTCAAAGTAATAGATGACAGGTGGAATGATGGAATGGCAGGCGGGGTTGATCAGGACAGGACGATGGTGTTGTGAGATCCCACGTCTCTGAGGTTCATGGCATCCATACTTACTCCCGTCTCATACACGGGGTTGTCAAACGCAGATTCTTCAGTCATGTTGTCGTAGGGTGGAGATGAGGACCCAGGGAGCTGAAGGGTCTTGCTTTGAGCTCTGCACAGACACAACCTTATTAGTGGAAAAACAAACCCCTAAACAATAATCACCATGCCCGTCATATTCCCTGCCCTTCAAACTTACATTGAAATGCAGAGGAAAAAGACCAAGAGGAGCATCAGGACCACTGCAACAGGAATCAGAACTGCGATGGCAATGTTGACGCCTCTCCACGTCTAAACTCCTGAATCGGCAGCTATAATATGGACATTTTACAGAACATTAAAAAAAAAGAATCCCAAGTTTCAGACAAGGCTTAAAGGAGTAGTTCACTTTTGAAAAAAACTTTTGCTGATAATTTACTCACCCCATGTCATCCAAGATAGTCCATGTCTTTCTTTCTTCAGTCGAAAAGAAATTAAGGTTTTTAATGAAAACATTCCAGGATTTTTTTCCATATAATGGACTTCAATGGGAACCAAACGGTTCAAGGTCCAAATGAGAGTTTCAGTGCAGCTTCAAAGGGCTTTAAACGATTCCAGACGATGAATAAGGGTCTTATCAAGCGAAATCGATTTAATAAATAAATTAAAAAAAAGTTTTTGTTTTATAAGCTCAAATGCTCGCCTTGCTCTGTTCTGTGATGCGCGTTCGTGACTCTACTGTTCGAACTCGTTTATCAAAATGAACGCATCTTTTCATGTCATTTGGTTGATTCTACAAACGAAATGAATGAATTGACTCGGAAAAAGATTCGTTCATTTTGATGAACGAGTTTGAACAGGAGAGTCACAAACGCGCATCACAGAACAGAGCAAGCCAAGCATTTGAGCTTATAAAACTTAAACTTTTTTATTTATTTATTAAATTCGCTTGATAAGACCCTTATTCATCATCTGGAATCATTTAAAGCCCTTTGAACAGTTTGCCGTTTGTACTGAAACTCTCTTTTGGACCTTGAACCGTTTGGTTCCCAATGAAGTCCATTATATGGAGAAAAATCCTGGAATGTTTTCATCAAAAACCTTAATTTCTTTTCGAACTGAAGAAAGAAAGACATGGACATCTTGGATGTTTTTTTAAAAGTGAAATACTCCTTTAAGCCAAGTCCCAGACTAAAAATGCATGTTTTAGCTGAAAACAACTTGCTCTGATATATCTTAAAACCTGTCAGTGCTATTGTTTTGTCTCAAGATGTACATCAGTAATGTTTTTTTCTAAAGCACATTTATAAAAGCTACTTATATGCCTAATTGAACTAAGGCCTAATCCTTGCTTAATCTAAGCCCTGTTTGTAAAGTGTTGATAATATTGAAATAGTATTACCGTTCAGCCTGTGTTCCTCAATGTTTCTAGAAGAAGCTGAAAAACACCAGAAACAACTTCTGAGACACTTGAAGCAATCGCATTTAAAGGGATACTCCACCCAAAAATATAAATTATGCCATAATTTACTCACCCTCAAGTTGTTGCAAACCTGAATGAGTTTCTTTCTTCTGCTGAACACAAAGGAAGATATTTTGAAGAACGATTGGAACCAAACAGTTGTTTTGACTACCATAGAAGAAAAAAACAAATACTATAGAAAGTCAATGGTGCCAAAGTTCCAATCATACTTTAAAATATCTTCCTTTGTGTTCAGCAGATGAAAGAAACTCTGCTGAGGGTGAGTAAATGATTTTTGGGTGGAGTATCCCTTTAAGATGCGTGTAGCGATGAGGACTTTAAGAGTGCAGTTCCTACCTCTGCACATAGGAGGCGCCCCGCTCCACTGAGAGGGATGTCCCGGGATGCAGTGGATCGTGGCTTCACCCTGAAGCGCATAACCTGAACGACAGGTGAAGCTCAGAGTCTCTCCCGCCTGAAAGAAGGCTTTCTCTGAACTCTGGATGGCCGTGGAGGGAGCGCCGGGGTTACTGCAGGGTTCATATCTCTCAGCTAAAGAAAGAAAACACAGATCAGTGAGTCTGCTGGAACGCAGTAATCCTGAAATCCACTAGATGGCAGTAGAGTGTAAAAACTAAAGTCAGTTTAGGTTGCATTTGTTGTTATGCTGCTGTCTGACCGAGACTTACGGACACATTTCGGCAGTTTTTCACTCCACTTTGGGTCTGCGGTTTCTCTGCTGTAGCAAGTGAGCACTCCAGGGCCAGAGAGTGAGTATCCTTTGTTGCAGATGTACTCGACAGACGAGCCCACGGCGTAACGAGAGCCGGTCACCAGTCTGCGGCTGTTGTCCACTAGTCCCGGATCCTCACATGACATAACTAGACAAATATCACGAATAAAAACATAGGAGAAAATGAAAAAATCACAACACAAAAGTGTGTACATTTCCCCAAAACAGAAAAACAAAGGATTATGAAGATAAGCGAATAAGAAACTACCGGTAGTTAACTGAAATGTTTTGTGCGAAGCCATTTTTTACTGCATGAAATTTAATAATTTGATTTGATTTATTTATTTATTTCGAACATGTAAAAGAACACTAACAATAAAAACTAAATAACAAAAACAAGTACTAATTGAAACAGAAAGCAAAAAAAAAAAAAAAAATTAAAAAAGAAAACAATAATTTCTATAATAATAATGTATTTTTAATAAAAATAAATATTAATTACAAATACGATATAATATATGTATATTTATAAATTTATATAAATTAAATAAAAAGAGTCATATATATATATATATATATATATATATATATATATATATATGATAAATGTATAATTTTATATTATATCTTCTTTAATTATAAGAAACTATAGTTCTTTAAGTGGTTAAAAATATATAATATTTTAAAAAATGTTATATGATATTTTTTATGAATCCTTTTTTAAATAAGGGATATGCTTAGTTATGGCCCATTCTATGGTGATGCACATCATTATATTGAGGAACTTTTAAATGGGAATTATTTAAAATATAATAAATATAAATTTCTCCTATTGGAGTTTTTAATGTTTATTCTTGGATATTTGATTATGATCAAAATATTCTCTAACCAACAAATCGCCATTGCTAAACCCACATCTACCGTTAGGGTGCTCACTGCTTAGGTGTAGTAACCTTAATTCACCAGCAGGTGGCATCAGCTTTAAACCCATGCCGTCATTAACACCATGTTAATTAAGTTTTCCCTGAGTGACTTTAGCACTAATGATCTGGTGTGACCTTTAAGTGTGACGTTAGCTCTTACTTTTTTCACAGAGGGGAACGTCTCTCACTCCATGTCAGATCCCACTGGCACATCAGGATCTCTGAGCCCTGCAGACGGAAGCCTGGGTAACACTGGTAGGTAATCACGGTTCCATGCGTCAGGTCAGGATGAGACGTGCTCTTCCAGCCATTAAGGATTTCTGGCAGCTCTGCGCATGTGTCGTTACGTGGCACTTCTAGTATTTGGTTAGCAGGAGGAGAAAAGTTTTTACCATTAAGTTGCCAATCTCAGTTCACATCAGGAATGGTCACTGCCACCTCCATTTTTAAGACACTGGGGGACCATCACTTTACATTCATGATTCATTTAGGAGAATACAAGCACTATATGATCAGACATACTCCTTTTGCATTACTGTAACTGCAACTAATGTACACTTACCAAAGAAATGCACTACAAAACCATTGTTGTATCCGTAGACATTGGAGGCTGGATCAGATTGAAACTGGATGGTCACGTCAGCCGTAGAGGTGTAGAGTCTGAATCGAGGCAGGAAACCACTGTACTGGCCCAAGATGTTGGCTGTGAGGTCATCACCATCATAAAAGGTCAGCAGGTCATTCTTCCCCAGATGAAGACTAATAAAGCAACACACATGAATGCACACCATTAAACGAGTAGTTCACTTTTAAAAAAAACTTTTGCTGATAATTTACTCACCCCCAAGTCATCCAAGATGTCCATGTATTTCTTTCTTCAGTTCGAAAAGAAATGAAGGTTTTTGATGAAAACATTCCAGGATTTTCTCCATATAATGGACTTCAATGGGAACCAAAAGGTTCAAGGTCCAAAAGACACTTTCAGTGCAGCTTCAAAGGGCTTTAAATGATTCCAGATGATGAATAAGGGTCTTATCAAGCTTGTCATTTGGACTTTTTTCGTGTCATTTGGTTCATTCAACGAACGAATGAACGAGTTCGACTTGAGAAAGATTTGTTCATTTTGATGAACAAGTCTGAACAGGAGAGTCAGGAACGCGCATCACAGAACAGAGCTAGGCGACCATTTGAGCTTATAAAACTTAAACTTTGTTTTTTTTCTATAATGAGCGATCGTTTCGCTTGATAAGACCCTTATTCATCGTCTGAAATCGTTTAAAGTCCTTTGAACAGTCTGCACTGAAACTGTCATTTGGACCTTGAACCATTTGGTTCCCATTGAAGTCCATTATATGGAGAAAAATCCTGGAATGTTTTCATCAAAAACCTTAATTTCTTTTCGACTGAAGAAAGAAAGACATGGACATCTTAGATGACATGGGTGAGTAAATTATCAGCAAAAGTTTTTTTTAAAAGTGAACTACTCCTTTAATGTAGCTCATTGTTTTGAAAAACTCCCACCATAATTTTGCATTAACATTTAATTCATTAATCCAATTTTATAGTAATTATATCATATAAAAGCATTTAATTTCATCTGTTAAATAACCTACAGTTGCAAAACTGAATCTGATTGTTTAAAGTGATTAAAGTGAATGCAAATATGCAAATAAATATGCTAAAGTATTCCACAAAACAAAACCATTCAGGTTTAAAGCAAAAGGACAGTAAATTCATTTTTAGTGAACTATCCCTTTAATTAAGAAGAACGCTGCCATCCTAACATAAGAAGCTGTCACTTGACCAGCCACATTGTTCCCCAGACGGTTTGTTGACGTCATTCTGCAATTCATCTTCATTCCTGAACTAACATGAGTAATGCAAGGGAAAAACAAATTACACAGCCTAGGGAGATTTTTACACAACAGTCTCCTCGCTGAGAATCAATCATGTTTTCCATTCTGTCATGCTAAATGGCAATAAAGGCCGATGTTTAGATTCCTCCATCTATCGGGAGGCTGCATTTACCTCTTCAGTGGGGAAGTGACATTTCGCAGAGAAATGAGATTTATTTAGTGTAATGTTGGAAAGCGGAGAGGCAGAACCCTCAGGGCGGCCGTCACACAGCTGTCAGCCCTTCGGGTTCTGTTGTTTGGGAAGGTCACAGATGAGCTGTGTTAATATTCACAGCGTGAGAGGAAAACAATGCAGAGTTATAATCTAAGAAGGATCCTGATGATCAGCTGAGATGGACTGAGATGTTTTTCCCAACAAACAGGCTCATTTTTAAAGGGTTAGTTCACCCAAAAAATGAAAATGATGTCATTAATGAGTCTCCCTCATGTCGTCCCAAGACTTCCGTTCATCTTCAGAACACAGTTTAAGATTAGATTTAGTCTGAGAGCTGTCCCTCCATTGTAAATGTATGTGCAGTATAGTGTCCTTGTCCAGAAAGGAAATAAAGACATCATCAAAGTAGTCCATGTGACATCAGTGGGTTAGTTACAATGTTTTGAAGCATCGAAAATACATTTTGGCCCAAAAATAACAAAAAATCCGACTTTATTCAGCATTGTGTTTCCGGTTGTGTTGTGGATCCACGTTCAGTGACGCGGCTGACGTGTGTCTACAGAAAATTACACCAATCAGTCGAAAAAAGCAACAAGTGCCAAAAGATTTTGTTAGCTCCACCCACTCCCATTTGCAGTCGATCTCTCTATGCTCTCTAAATACTTAAATGAACGTTTTTATACACTTATATAATTAGGTATGCACTGATATGACAATTTTGGCCGACACCGATAACCGATAATTCTTTATATTTGAAAGCCGATATATTGACCGATAAATGTAAATACACATTTTTAGACAATTTTTTAAAGCGATTATAAAAAAAGTCTCCTCATTAAAAGCCAAGATACAAACACAATTATGTTCTTATTTTAATGTAGTGTAGCCGATATGACAGACTTGCGCTGCACATTTTGGATTTTCACAACTGGATTTTCCTTTTTTAAAATGATTTCAATCGTATTTCAAGCAATTTAAAAGCATCATGTTGAACAGTGCGCATCTAAAGTGCCTCAGGTGAAGGAAATAATACATTATTTATCGGCTTTTAGATCTCGGCTAAATGTTCTTGTTGGGCCGATAACATTAAAATATCGGCCGATACCGATAATGTGGCCGATATATCGTGCATCCCTATTATATATATATACATATATTTTGCAATAAACTTACTATGTATTGTTTTTATATATAGAATCATAATTAAGATTTGTAAATTAATAGTTTTTATATTATTTGGCTTCTCCATTGTTTTTAATTTGATTATGCTGTTTGCATAAAATACCCACAAATACCTCACCCACACAACCCTAAATCGCACCAAAACCCAAACAATTCTATCCTAAAACCCAACAATATCACTTTAAACTTAGCTGATACTTTGCAAAAAACCAACCCATGGTAATCCTAACTCCCAAATATCTGTGGTTTTCTGTTAAAGCTCTATTAAAAATGACTACTTTTGAAAGATGTTAAGCACACATCCCATAATCAGTGTCTGAGATATTGAAGAAGCTCCACTGTCTTGAGTTAGCATGTGCAGGTCTGATCGTGTCCAGGTGTCTGATCCTGGCACCTGTACGCTGCTGGCCCATTAGCGCTCTGTGTTAATGAGTCCGTGGGTGGCCTCCATGTCTCTGCTAAATCAATTAATCATCTGTCATTACACACACTGTTTCTCTGTAATTGGAAGCTGGTGAACTGTACCAAATGCAAATAGAGAAGTGAAAGCATTCTCATTAGAGGAAAAAAAGGCCAGTCCTAAAACATGACCATCTATCCCTAGGTTCAGATACTCACACCAGGACATCCAGCATAAACCTCTTGTCCTCTTCCACATGTAAACCCCAGATACAATCCTGACCTTTGTCATACGCTTCAGGCCAGTTGGGAGAAAGCACCACACCTGCCGAATCTGTTATTTCTCCACTGCACACCGCTGGAAAACACAAATGATGCATTGAAGTCCTCCTGGGGAGTTAGTATTAAAAATAAGAATGACATCAGTTAAAAGAGTTAAAATCACTTTGGTTGGAGCAAAATGGCGATGTGGTGCGACCCCTGGTGGCGAAATATCCTGCATATTGTACCCTTTACGCTCTGGGGTTGTTCTGCCTTTTTCGGTTTTTTAAAAATCACAGCTTCCCCGGAATGGTCCAAAATTTGGTGACTTTGTTGGTATTTGGTATTTGAACACCCAAAAAAATTGGGGACAGGATGTGAATAGTCTAAGTGGTTGAAAAAAATAGTCTCACTTGGGGTGTTCGGGTCCAAATGGACCCGCATGGAAAATGAATGGGAAATTGGCAAAAATGTGAAAATACTCAGTTTTTTTGTGCGTACAATCTACAAATCAGCCATCAATCTTGAAAAAAAGCACAACAGTGAAGGGGGTGAATCTATAAAACATCAAGAGTGCAAAACAGACACATCCAGACACACACACACACACACACACTTTTATACACAAACACACCAAATAATTCAGATTTTACATGTGTTTTGGATTTTTAAAATGCTCAGTTTGTCCACCAGATGGCATCCATCTCATTTCAAAAATCGATTTTATGAGGCCTAGGCTTGACTCTAAAATGAAATACAGCTTAAAGAAAAAAATTTAAAAATGAAAAAAATTTTTTTTAAAAAGAAAATATTTTCTATTATGTTCAATGTGAGGGAAATTTTGTCATAATTATTGCATTAATACTAATTATATTTTTTTTTATTTTTGAAATTTCTCAAAACACCAAAAAAGAAAAAAAAAAATTATAAAAAAGGAGTTAAAAAAATCATGATTTTTAATGATTTTTAAAATCATACATTTTTTTATGATTTTAATTTTTTTTTCATTTTTTTTTCAATTTTCAATTGTTTTTTGTTTCTTTCCGCCCATTTATATATGAATATATATCCATTTGGACCTCAACACTCTCGAGTGTGACTCTGAAATCGAACAACCCCAGAGGGTTAAACTAAAGATTAGACTGTTGTTGTTCAATCTCACATGCCATCACACACAAAATCACCTTCGGCATGCTGGTTCCGTCTCATTCCATTGTGGATTTTCATAATTTACACATTCCAAAATAACAGCGCCCTGCTCCAGTGTGTAACCCGGCTCACAGGTGAACTCGGCCACAGAACCGACTCCAAACGCAGGATCACTCGTGGAGAAATTCCCATATTTCACAAACGGCTCGTAACAGCTGCCCTGAGCAAACGCTGGGAAACATGCAGAAAAATCAACTTTAATACAGTATCAGTATTTTTTCAGTTCTTTCACAGCAATCAAGTATTTATATTTCAGTGGGATGTTCATTATATTTAGTCTTGTACCTTCATATCGGATGGCAGTGCCAGTGCATGTGCCCGTCTCATCACTGGTGAACTCCACAAACAGGTGTCTGTCGGTGCTGGTGACCCCTTCACTGGGCAGATACTCCACTGCATACGAGTCATACAGGGGCAGAGAGTCAATGTTACTCCCATCCTTAATGAGGAGCCTAAAAACAAACAAAAGGATGAAGTCTGCATCACTAAAGAGTAAATGTGTGAACAGATTTTTTATTTATAAAAATGGATTATATCATAAGATGATATAGGAACATTTTCCCCTTGTAAGCTTTGTATTTACTTACTACCATTCAAAAGTTTTTTTTTAACGTTTTGAATGAAGTCATAGCTACTCACCATCTAAAATTCAGTTAAATATTGTGAAATATTATCCAATTTAAATTAAGTGGTTTCTATTTTAATATATTTTAAAATGTAATTTTATCCTGAAAAATGGTCAAGCCTGAGTCTCAGCATCATCACTCCAGTCGTCGGTGTCACATGATCATTCAGAAATCAATGTCGAAAAATATTGAAAATGTTGAAAGATCAATGTTAAAAGATATTTTGCAGCCGTTTTGCTGCAAAATGTCCTTGAAATGAAATCATGGGAAATTTTTTCACATTCTTACTTAAATAGAAAGTTCAAAAAGAACCGCATTTAATTGAAACAGAAATCTTGTAAATGTATTTACGGTCACATCTGATAAATTTAATATGTCCTTGCTGAATGAAAAGATTATTTCATTTCAACCATAATCCAACCTTTGAATGGAAGTGTATGTAAATCTTGGCAACAGCCAACTAAAATAAAACATTTGACATTTTGAGAATAAAATAATATAATTTTAATGAAAGAGTTTTGTCTAAATAACGATATTACTTTAAAAAAAATATTTGAAGTAAGAATACAGAAAGCACATGCCTGTCATCGTCCTCAGCCAGTGCCACTTTCTCAAAGTGAACGTGAATCCGATGGCCCTCAGGGGCCTCCAGGACCCAGTGACACGTCAAATTGTTGCTGTAGTTTCCAGGAAACCCCGGAGAGACAATACGACCCTGAGTGGCATTTCTCATCATCCCCCCACAAGCAACTAGGCATGAAAGACCAAAAGAAAGAGAGAGAAACTGCTGTGAATTTGCTGAATTCAGTTCCCTTTATTTTTTGCATTATGCATGGCACAGATTTCTAACAGTCTTCCAAAGGAGCAATATCTGAGGCAGTAATGTTAGTTTGTACTGTCATACCTTCGAACACCTGGGGTCTCTGCCACTCCAGTAGGGTGTGGTGGCATTTCGGCAGGTGAGGGAGGCGGGGCCATGGATCTGATAGCCATTCAGACAGGAGAAATAGGCCACGCCCCCAACCTGAAGACCAGTGACCGATACTTCACCATTATCAGGGGCCATCGGGGATGCACAACTCAGAGCAAAGGCTGGAGAGAGAGGAGAGAGAGAAATACATGGCAGATGACTGTGTCAGCTCAGAGTCTAAAAAAAAATTAATAGATCATGTTTTAAATAAAAAAAGCGAATTGGAAAAGTTGGAAAAGATATAAACTTTTTTTCTCTCTATATATACACTTAAACAATGCTGGGTTGTTTTGAACCCAAATTTGGGTCAAATATGGACAAACCCGTTGGGTTAAAAAAATTAATTTCAAATTTTAACCCAACTTCAACTTTCACTTTCAAAAGTAAATTTTTTAATTGCATTTTAACCCTAACATTTGGGTTTGTCCATATCTGACCCAAATTTGGGTTGAAACGACCCAGCATTTTTTAGAGTGTATATATAATAAGTCACACACACACACACACACACATATATATATCACACACACACACATATATGTAAGAGTTCAGATGCAAAGCCTCTAAATGCCATTTGAAATTTTCTTCTTAAATGACCATTTTCATCAAGCTTGTATATTTAAGTTCAGTAATTTCACTTAAATGACAAGGTGATCTTCATTGCCATTTAAGTGAAATTATTGAACTTAAATATACAAGTTTGAGAAAAATGATAATTTTAGAGGAAATTTTCAAATGGCACTTAGAGGCTTTTGCATCTGAAACTCTATCATATATATATATATATATATATATATATATATATATATATATATATATATATACATATATATACTCGCATACATACTGAAAAATTAAATGTATGTACATCACGTAAGGCTAATTTTATTTTATTGATGAAAACTTTAAATTTAATGGATTTTTTAACTAAATCAACAAGTACATTTAGGATACACATACTGTATCATCACTATGTGTGTAATGTGATTATTGTAATACTTTTTTTGACAGTGCAAGGACATTAAGTCTGATCAAAATTGATGGGAAAGACATTTACAGCAAAAAAATTCTATTCTTCTGTTTCCACAAAAATATTAAGTAGCTTCAACTACTTTAAACATTGATAATAATAAGAATTGATTTCTAGAGGATCATGTGACACCGAAGACTGGAGTAATGATGCTGAAAATTCAGCTCTGCCATCACAGGAAATAACTACATTTCTGACAGAGTAACAGAGAACGTACTTCCCATGTAACGTTTAAGTGAAGGTGTCTGAATTTGTTTGCTAGAAATGGGCAGACATTGCTGTCACAACGTGAATATACTGGTTCTGTGACCTCTAATTCAGTATACTCTAAGAAATGCTGGGTTGTTTCAACCCAACTTTAGGTTAAAAATTGAACAAACCCACCCATCTGTTAAATTTTAGTTACATTTTTTCTTTAATCTTTAACCCAACATTTGGCTTTGTCCAATATAGTCAAAACAACCCACCATCTTTTAGAGTGTACATTTAGTGGTAATTCGATCTGAGCCATCATACAGTATATTTCATGACTGCTGCTTCCAGGGAACTGAACCTTTGATCTTAGCTCTGCTAATGCAATGGAGCTGCGGGAACATAGCGTTCAGCAAACGAACGTAAAGTACTGCTTAAATCTGACCCAGACTTCCTTCATCTGCCACTAAACCATTCAGGTGCCGCATGGTTAAATGTTCGGAAGCAACATTTAATGTCCAGCCGGTCTCGCCAGCTGTGAATAACAGGCCCTGCTGTATCTGTTTCCATGGCGATTAATGTTCCATAATGCCCAGTTGTTTAGTTATGATTAATAATGACTGAGTTCAAGCACAACACGGCAGATTCGTCGCTTATTAAGGGGGTTACGACCAACAGATGCCAGGGCTTTATCTATAACTTCTAATCCAATCTGTCTATCAAGCCACTGACAGACGTTTCCATTCAATGGAAAGGGAATTAAAATGTCAGGACAAAAGCGTTCAGGTTAGTCTAAAAAAAGATACATAATGGATCATGATTTAAATAAGTACAAAAGTATATCACCAAAGATAAATATTATATTATTTATATATAAAAATCTAAATTGAGTCTGAAGATCAATAAGTATAATATAATACACAAAAAGCATATATATATTTCTCTATATTAGCTTAAAAATAACAATATCAATTAGTACAAGCATATAACTCATATCTGAACATCATTAATATAATTAGCATAGAAACAGTGTCTGCAGTAAAATTAAGTACAGACTCTGATTTAAATATCTCAGCATTAACAGCAAGCATGCTGGAGAGATTAGTGTATTTTTGCATTGAAATGGTGCATCTGTTTAGTAAATCACCCTCAAATTGCTTGACTCTGCTATGTTGTGTGTAAATACTGGCCAAAGACCATCACATCATGGCGAGGTCATCATACACTGAGTGCTCCATTAATTTAACCACGAGTGCATCAGTGCTCTTCATGGCCTCTGCACCTCTGGCTTTATTGAGCCCATGACCATTTGAGCATTTAACCCCAGCGCATGAATATCAATAGAGCACAGCGATGCATTATAGCTCTCTTCATTTATCTTCTCTGGGAGAGAAACACTATTGATCTTGGTTTAGCAGCAGAAGCGAAGTTCACGTGCGCTTTTAAATGCATTTATACTCAACAGGCTTTTGGCCAGCGATGGTTCCTGCCAAACCCAGAGGATGCTGGGATTTCAAAAGATGTTTGTGTTCTGGGCATCAAAATGACTTTGAAAATGGTTTGATCTCAGATATAGTTTATATATCTTGGGTCAGTATTTTATTTTTTAAGAAATTAGCATTTTTATTCAGAAATTAGACACAAGAATTTAAATTAGCTTGAGTTAAAAGTAGATAAGACCGGTCCTGTTCTAGTATCTCTGGCCCGCTGCTATCATGAAAGCAGTCTTGCTGACAGTGACGTCTCCGAGGTTTGCCCGTATAACAATACTGTCTCTCTGAATGATCGATCCGCCGGAAAATAAATGTCTAGTGTTGCATTAGGACATTTATTTACCCATGCACACACACTTTAACATGTTTACACTGAATACCACCATCAGTATCAAACCCCTGAAGGACTCCAGCCTTAGAGATGTGTTTTATTCCCTGGGCTCATTTACATGACATTATATAAACCAATAAGTACAAATATTTGTTTATTGGTCTGTACTCTAAACCTATTGCAAATTAATTTTATCTCTTAATATTAAGGCAAATTATTAACACTATTAGCACAGTACCTCTATAGCGCAGAAGCAGTAAGCCAGGCCGAGCGGGCCGCTCACTGCTGAACCGCACTGAGATCTGGTTACTGGAGCTCCGGATCACCAGACCCTGGATAACACTGAGCTGTTGGCCAGGATGGAGGTCACAGGTCCACCCAGATCCTCCAGAACCGCCTCCATCCCATCATCCAACTCACGTTCAGCACCTTCAGATCAGGATGTATAGGCCTTGAGATTAGACTTGCATGATTGCATCTAAAGATCCTTTCTGTAGAATCAGCTCTTCAGTGGGTACAGAATGTGAAAGAGAAATGGAGGTTCCTCTGATCAGTTTCACTGCATGTGTCTCTGAGATAAGCATATTGAGCGATGTGTGCAGATCTGTGCTGTGTGAAGTGTTGAGCTGTCCAGTCAGAGCTGATACTGATACAAATAGCCTACACACACTGAGATCAGTATGTTTTTACACTGCTGTGAGCGCAGGAGCTTCACGAGTAAACCAGTTTTCTTGTTACATTACAGATATTAATTCACTTTTGTATTGAAGATATATTTAGAGCAAAATAGGCTTTTGGGGAAAAACTAATGCATTTACTTCTCTCTGCAGTTGGAAAAAGTTGCCATCATTTTAGATTTCAACAGAACAGATGGGTTAAACAGAAATACATTTTTTGAAAAGATTAATAAAGGAATTTTCCATAGCTTTTCACAGAGGCCTACCTTTAAAGGGATAATTCGAAAAAAAGAAAAGAAAATTCTGTAATCATTTACTCATCCTCACGTTGTTCCAAACGTGTATAAATATATTTATTCAGCTGAACACAAAAGAAATATATTTTAAAGAATATACTGTAGGTAACCAAACAGTTGATGGGCCACATTGACTTCCATATGGGACAAAAATAAAAAATGGCCCATTTACTGTTTGGTTAGCTACAGACATTCTTTAAAAATATTATTTTGTGTTCAGCTGAAGAAAGAAATTCACACGTTCACACAGGTTTGGAATTAGTAAATTCAGATTTTTTCTTTTGGGTTGAACTATCCCTTTAAGTAGGCTATTAGATAAAAATATACGAAAACAAAAATGTTTTCAGGAACCGTACCACACTAGTTATGCTGAATGGTATTTATTCACCGAAAATAATCGGCTAAAAATAAAAGATTCATTCGTTCATTCGTCAGCCTACCGTGGTAATGTTTTGATTCACTCAAAAGAAATGAGTCATCAGATCTGGTATCAGAACACACGTCACGCAAGTCGCGCGCTTTGTTTTGTGGTGTACATTTAGGAGCGGTTAAGTTTCAGCGTTGCCGGAAGAAGACATGTTTGAGAACTGTTTGGAGAAATACTGAAATTCATTCGGTTCTGGTATTTTTTTAAAGGTGGAAATTGCTTTTCAACCAAAATGGGGACGAATTGCAGGTAATTTTGACGACAAACTGTTATTAAGTTCTTGTTGCCACTGTGTTGAAAACTGTCACCACAACACGATAACAAACGGTTAAAATTAATTTAAAGAGACACAACTTTATTCCATCATTCACTTATGTGGTAGCTTCAGAAAAAAGAGTTTTAAATAGACCATCTTCACTTTTGTGTCCAAATTAAGCCACATACTGTAGGCTAAAGGAGCTGATCAATTTGCTTACATTAAGTTACATGTATGATAAATTTAGCTTTAAACTGGAATTCCAAAGCCTCTGAATTTAGCTTTCCTATGTGATGTGTCTCACACATCGAGAGCCTAACCGTGCCTGATATGCTTGCTTTATGTCGTCCTACCTTTTATGAAACCTTTCGAAGGTGAAATTATTATTAGCTGACAGCAATCTCTCCAACTGCGACCTTGACTGAAAAACTCATTTCAGATGTGGTGTCTAGACCCTGAAACCCTCCTCAGGTTCAAGTGACTCCTTTTCTGCGAATATTAGCTAATTTGTTCTTCCATAAATTTGAGTTTCTTTAACTCAAAACCCAACTGAACAAGTACAAAGGCCATCATTTCCATAAACTGGGTCTAAAAGTGTGTCATCAGATGATTCGGTTGAGGCTTCCTGACCCCTGAGTTGGTATAGAGTTATCAGGGCAGTGTGCATGGAATAATATGAGCGCTGTCATGGTCAACAGGTCGACATGCAATTAAAATAAAATGGTGTTGAGAATCGTAATGGTTTGTGGCCTTTCACAGGGCCTTTGTGGACTCCAGCAGACCAGTTTGTGGAAAGTTAATGAGGGTCTAGCCGACAGAGCTCTGGACCCTGGAGAGACGGCGGTGAATACAAGGTACCTCCAATTACAGCTGCTAGCTAAAGGCCAACTGGGTTTTGTCTGTGTTGATCGTGCCTCTTTTTTAGATTTTGTCGGGTCGTGAAATGTCTAAAAAGTGACAACCCGTAATCTGTTGATTGTTGACATTGGTCGTCGTCTTGGGCTTAAAACTCAAAATTTTACTACACTGTCCACCAATTTGTCCGCACATACTCTACATTATATATAAATATAACTATTTGATATATGAATAACACATTTTCTTAAATATACCCCCAAGAACCCACAGACTTTTGGTTAGTTGTCCAGATCTTTAACCATCCATGTTAACAAAGGCCACAGCATCAGAACACCTGTAGTTATAGACATCCTAACCTCTAAACAGTCTCTATCCAAAGCATATTTCTAAAACTCGGAATCAGCAAAGAAATACATCGATATTCAAACAAACATGCGGCCAGTGCGCCTTTAGCATCCCCCTCAAAGCTTGCACATTTCAAAACCATTGGCTTTAAATTGTCCACCTAGAGAATGAAAAATGTCAGGAAAGAGCAATTTTGTTTTAAGAAGTCTTGTTTTTGCAGGAAATCAAAAAGCAAACAGACGATCAGCTGATGAAACATCACATCTAAAATGTCAAAAAAGTAAGCATCACATGCATGATTCAGCACAGAACAGACCCTCTTCTTCCTTACAGAAAACCAACATAGCCACTGTACTTTTGGACCTTTTAGAGGGAAATTGTTTCATACGACAGAGCAGCTGCGCTGCAGTTAAACACACTGATACACGAATATGTCTAACTCCATACGGAAACTTTCACAACTTCAGACTAGGGGCCTTTATTAATGCCTGAGAGAGTCGGCAGCATCTGTCTGCGTGTGTCTAAAGCTGTTGCGTGCGGTGTTCTGTCTCCTCTCAATCAGTTTTTAAATGCGCTTCTCTCTGTTCTGATCAATCCAAAATTAGAGGTCTGAGAAATTTCAGTGCAGTCGATCGAACCGTATCGAGTTGGCAGGCTGACAGGAATGATAAATTCCACATGATTGCATGAAACACAGTGTCTGTGGTGCTTTATTTGCTCAAAATTAACGGTTTGTTCTCTCTTGGCTTGAGTAATGAAGCAAGAAATTTAACTAAATCCTCTTTAACTTGTGCTTTATTCCAAGAACCATTTAGAAGATCACATAGTTTTCCTCTGGTGTTCTTAATGAAACAAGTTTAACAAGGATATCATCCTGCTATTATAAACGCGGGTACACTTACTTAATGTCTTAATAATATCTCTCAACTAAGAGGTTGCAAATATTGTTGATTTTTATTTATTTTATTAAATAATTTAACTGTGCTATTTCTTTTCTTATTATTCTCAATTGTATTGTATTTATATTTTTGGCACACAATCAAGCACTGTCTGTCTTATCTATAGCAATTTGTTTGGGATTTTATTGCAGTTTGCAATAAATCCATGTTTGCAGTTGTCAGACCACTCAAACCATCATTGCAATTGAAGAAGTCAAATATTTATTTCATAACCACATAGATATGCAGAATGCACAGAAGAGAGATATCTTTTCATATACTGAGCCTTCAGACACAGACTGGGACTTTTTAATTTGTGTGTACACTTATGAAATTTCAATGTTAAGTGTAAAGCAGATGGAAATTACACTCTGTTGCCCTTGAGAGACTGGGGTGTGTGAGAGAGACACTTCTCCTGAATCTGCATATGATAAAAGCTTTGGATGAAACAGTACTGACCTGAATCTCAACACCATAACCCAGATATACAGTCACCAGGCAGGTGCAATGCATGTGGGAATCAAATGAGACATCCAGGGGGATCTCTATATAACCCTCAGCTTCGGTGAAGTTCATATCGCAGTGAGCTTGAAAAAGAAAGACAAAGCAAGAGAAAGAGCATCATTTTTAAACAATCGCCCCTTTTACAGATCTATCTATCTATCATCTATCTATCTATTCTATCTATCTATCTATCTATCTATCTATCTATCTATACTATCTATCTATCTATCTATCTATCTATCTGTCTGTCTGTCTGTCTGTCTGTCTGTCTGTCTGTCTGTCTGTCTGTCTGTCTGTCTGTCTGTCTGTCTGTCTGTCTGTCTGTCTGTCTGTCTGTCTGTCTGTCTGTCTGTCTGTCTGTCTGTCTGTCTGTCTGTCTGTCTGTCTGTCTGTCTGTCTGTTCTATCTTCATTTCCATATATATCCATTCATCCATGTGCATATGTCCATATGCATCCATCTATCCATCCATCTGTCCAAATGCATCCATCTATCCATCCATCTGTCCATATGCGTCCATCTATCCATCCATCTGTCCATATGCATCATCTATCCATCCATCCATATGCATCCATCTATCATCCATCCGTCCATCCATTTGTCCCTATATGTCCATATGCATCCATCTATCCATCCATCTGTCCAAATGCATCCATCTATCCATCCGTCTGTCCATATGCATCCATCTATCATCCATCCGTCCATCCATTTGTCCATATATGTCCATATGCATCCATCTATCCATCCATCCATCCATCCATCCATCCATATGCATCCATCTATCCATCCATCCATCCATATACTCTACATCCATCCGTTCCATATACATCCACACATTCGTCCATATACATCCATCTGTCCATCCATCTGTCCAAATGCATCCATCTATCCATCCATCCGTCCATATGCATCCATCTATCCATCCATCCATCCATCCATATGCATCCATCTATCTATCCATCCATCCATATGCATCCATCTATCCATCCCATCCATATACTTCTACATCCATCCGTCCATATACATCCACACATTCGTCCATATACATCCATCTGTCCATCCATCCGTCCATCCATTTGTCCATATCTGTCAATATGCATCCATCTATCCATCCATCTGTCCAAATGCATCCATCTATCCACCAGTCTGTCCATATGCGTCCATCTATCCATCCATCCATCCATCCATATTATGCATCCATCTATCCATCCATCCATATACTCTACATCCATCCGTCCATATACATCCACACATTCGTCCATATGCATCCATCTATCCATCCATCTGTCCAAATACATCCATCTATCCATCCATCCGTCCATATGCATCCATCTATCCATCCATCCATTCATCCATCCATCCATCCATCCATCCATCCATATGCATCCATCTATCCATCCATCCATCCATCCATATGCATCCATACTATCCATCCATCCATATACTCTACATCCATCCGTCCATATACATCCACACATTCGTCCATATACATCCATCTGTCCATCCATCCATCCGTCCATCCATTTGTCCATATCTGTCAATATGCATCCATCTATCCATCCATCTGTCCATCCATTTGTCCATATCCATCCATCTATCCATCCATCCGTCCATATGCATCCGTCTATCCATCTATCCATATGCATCCATCTATCCATCCATTCATATACTGTACATCCATCCAACCGTCCATATACATCCATACATCCGTCCATCTCATCCATCCATCCATCCATCCATCCATCCATATCATCTGTACATCCATCCATCCATCCATCCATCCACCCATCCATTTGTCCATATCTGTCCATCTGCATCCATCTATCCATCTATCTGTCCATCTGCATCCATCTATCCATCTATCTGTCCATATGCATACATCTATCCATCTATGCATCCATATACATCTGTCCATCCGTCCCTATGCATCCATCTATCCATCCATCCATATACTGTACATCCATCCATCCGTCCATATGCATCCATCTATCCGTCCATACACATCCATCCTTCCATCCATCCAGTTGTCCATATCTGTCCATAAGCATCCATCCATCTATCCATCCATTTGTCCATATACATCCATCCATCCATCCATCATAAATGTACCTGAATATGTCTCAGAGGAGTACCCTGATGTGGTTTTCCCTTCTGGCCTTTGTGGTTTCTTCCTTAAGTGAAGTCGACAGAGACAGTGGTGGCAAAGTAGTTTCCTGGTCAAAGGCTTTCCTTGTTGTGATGAGAGTTGTTATTTGACTGGTACTTGTGGGAGGAATGGTGGGGTTTGTGAGAGGTTGAGAGGTGACTGCTATCTTCTCTGATGTTCTACTACGGCTTTTGCTGGGTCTTCTTTGTTCGACAGATGCTGCCGTAGTCATGGTCAGTGTGGTTCGCGAGGTCAGAGAAGATTGCTGAATCCTCCTGAGGCACCAGAAGTGAATGTTCAGTGTTAGATGTAGAGGTAAAGACTGTTGGCACCGGTGTGTGGTGCCTCTTTAAAAAACTGCTGATCTTCCCTCGAAGCTCTTGGTCCGCAGAGCCGAGTGGAGTTTAAGCAGTCTTAGGTTGGGGAGGATTGGAACGGCATCTGTTGTGAGCTGCTGGATGTCAGTTGGTGGCTCCTGTTTACTGGTGAAAATGTCAAACTCTTTCTCTGATTCTGACTCTCTCCGAGTTTGTGTGGTTCCATCTTCTGCAAAAAAATCCAAACAGATTGAAAATTAGTTATAGACAAACTTAGCCTAGTCTAAGTCAGGGCTTTTTAAACTGTTCCCTTTTTGGAGATTAGTTAAAATATTTGTTAAAATGTTATATACAGTATATATAGTGCTTATTCTCCAATTATTTAAGGATGGCAGCTGAATGCTTGAAGCCCTTCGAGATGCTTTATAAGTAATTGTATATAAAGTTGTGACTCCATTTGAATGTTCTATTTTTGAGCATATTAAGGCAATGCTTCTAGTGACACAAGAGGTTCAATACTGTGATCCGCAGTACTGAAGAACAGCAGCATCTTTCAAGAATAAGCATAGCAAGGCAATTACAGACCATCTTTCATCTCTAAGATTAACATACCTCACTAGACAGAAGAGCTCTCAGAAGGGTTCAGAGAGAGAGAGAGAGCTGTATAATGATGGCCTAAAAAATCTCAACAAATGTTTATGATCAGAAACAAACTGTAATCAGAAATTCGCCAGTGAGAGGAAGTGAGTCATTTAAATGTCATTCAGACAGAGAAATTCTTAAAAGCATGTCTAATAAAAAGATAAAAGGTCCAGTTTGATCTAAAACACTCAGAATCTTTATGCGTCGTGCCATTCAAACTGCACGTGCTTCCAAAATTGTTGCATTATTGTTTTAAAAAAGAAAGCAACAAATAAAATAAATGACCTTTATAAAGATCATCGAGTCTTAATGGAGAACTTGAATGACCTTTTTTTTCTGTGTAATTTATTAGTTATTATCAAAATGTCAAATCTGTTATTTTCCATACATTGAAAATGCTTGGTTATCACTGGCTGGAAAGTCTAATCGTAATAAGATATTTTTAAATATACGAGAGTAGTCAGACTTTTTCCCAGCGAATATTTCTCAGGGTATAGAGGTTTATTGTTGAAAGTCTTGGCTAGAAAAAAGAAGCAACTATTGAGCATCACTGCAAATGTTGGCATCTTTCTGCTTTTATCTTGTTGAGATATTTATAATATTTCAGGTGTGAAGGAAATCCTTTTGTTTACCCATCAAAAAAAAAAAAAAAATCTGCTAGTGCGACATTGCTGTGCTGAAAACAACATCTGGAGTTGCGTTTTATCTGTCTAGAAGTGCTTCCATTATTGAGATGTGTGAGGGAAACGTTGCACTGAACTGCTCATCTGTCTCTTATAATTATTCCTACTGGATTACAGAAACTCTCCACTGGGACGTCAACGATGTCTGGCTTGAGGAAAATTCAAACACATGTACAGTCTTCCTCTTATACAAACACGCAAGTGCTCTAATACCCTGATTCAGCTTCTTATAATTGTGTTTTCACAACGCCGTTTCCAACTTAAAACTGAAAACACAAACTTTTCAAAATGGGTTTCAAAATACAAGTTTTCGAAAACTATACCATTAAAGTCTCCGTGTAAACTCAGGGTAGCCGCGGGGCTTAAATGCTTAAAAAGGTCTTAAATGTCATGTTTCTAAATTAAGGCCTTAAAAAGTCTTAAATTCCGTTGTCCAAGTCTTAATTTTTTTAACGAAGGTCATAAATTTCATTATACTATATTAATATATAATTATAAATTGCATTCATAATAAATGTATTTTTAATTAAAACATTCATTAGTAATAGTCATTATTGGGATTTGATCTGGTGTTTTACGGCTACATAATGGGTGCGATGTAGGTCTTAATTTTCATTAAAGTGGTCTTAAAAAGGTCTTAAATTTGGGCTGATAAAACCTGGGGAAACCCTGAAACTACATGTAGGCAAATTTGTGAAAACGGTAACATCATGCGCATGTTAATTATCGGTGTTCAGTCAGTAGCACTTTATTTTACGGTCCTGTTCCCCATGTACATACTAGTGTGTACTAGTTACAATAACTGGGTACTAACTAGGTACTTCTAAACCTAACTTCAACCCTATTACCTTATAGTAACCAGTATTTTTTAGGGTAATGCACTGTAACAGACTGTAAAATAAAAGTGCAACCGTTCAATCTATAGGCGTGAAGTATTTCTTTACAGTGACATTGTCAACTACTGGCCTGGCATTCATACTACAGTGTTTTTAATCATTTCCTTGAATCCATATAGTTTTGACAACGTTGTCATATGTACGCAAAAAAAACAAAACACAAAGACTTTTCCGTTTTAATACATCATTGTCATGTAAACGTACCCATAAAGAGAAAGTTCACATAAAAATGGAAATAACTGTAACCCAAATTTTGCCAAAAAAACCCAAAGCTCTCAAATATCAAAATCCTCCTTTTTATGTTCCACATGAAGAAAAGAAAATCAGGTGGGGTTTGGAACAACATGAACGTGACAATAATCACTGTTTATTTTCATAGAATCTCCTATATATCTCATGAACGGCTTCAAAACAAAGTCCTAAGCAGATTGTGAACCCCAGAAGAGCAGATACCTCTGAGACGTCCCGCTTATCTCTGCATTCGACAGCATGAGATCGCGAGTGTGTGTTTTACTCCCTAATTGGGGAACTGAGATGACAGTGTGTTCTAACAGAATTTCGCTTGGAGACACAATGAAGAAGACAGTAAGAGATAAAAAGATTTATAGACGGCTTCTGAAGACCAGCTCACAGTTAAACTCTCAGCAGGACTGCTTTATTATTGAATGTAATAGTGATGTGCCAGTAAACATTGGTGGAAGGCTGAATTAAGATAATCAGTTGTCGATTGTAATAATTTTGTTGTGGAAAATGTTGTTAGAGGCCAGAAAGCGGAAATCTCCATTGGGCACATCTTGGGATGTTTCTTTGTCTTATTGGTTTCTGTACTTGTTTAAATCTTTATCCGTTATCAAAAACCAAGCTGAAAATTATCTTCTGCCCAGCTCAGCTGACTAGGACTAGTAAACCTGTTTAGGCTTTAACCAGGTTTATTCAGAAGGATATAGCATGCATGAGCCATTTAGTAAATATTGTAAGTTAACACCAGCCAATCCTTATTGACAGCCATTAAAGTCATGAAATATAAAGTGTTGTTTTCTTTAACTAAAAATATGGTATATGTTATAATAAAAAAATATATAGAAATATTCAAAACAATAAAAACTAAACTATAAAAATTATATAAAAGCACAACAAAACAAAACTGTAAATGTAAACATAAACACGTATTGTATTGTGTTCTCTGAGAATATCCCAAAAATAAATCCTGGGCCTTTACAGGCCAAATTCATCATTTAATCCTCAAATCACTTTGAACACGTGTTAAAATAGCTGTAAATCAAGCAGTGACCTCACAGTCTCTCTCCTATTAAGAACACACAGGGCACATGTCATTCTAGAGTGAATCCCATTTATTAAGATGACACTTTCTGTAATAGAAGTGTGATCAGATCATTCAAGTGGCAATCGCAATGCCACAATATCAGACCATCCAGTCAGATTAAACCAGAGGCTTTAGACAGACATTAATCTCTTAAAGAGGTAATTCAGAGCGTGCTTTATAGACTAATCCCACTGCATTTCTGCAAATAAATACCACCTTTAAAGGCACAATACACCCTAAATAGTGACCTTCTCAAGATGATACATTTGATGATCTATTTTAAATGACCCAAAAACAAATCTGTCGCTTTACATGTCAATCAAGCGGTTTCTTCCTGTTTTGCCATGAGCCTAAAGTCATGCTATGCTACTCTCTGAAGTGTCCAGCTTGTCTGTGAGAATCCCGCACTGAGACATAGAGAGCGGTGAGCTGTTTAAATAGTCTGAAATTGCTTTTATTCGCTTTGGCAGGCAAGTGTCAGAGTGCAGCATGCTGCGAGTCAACATGTCTAAAAACATAAACGTGGAAAACAAAAGGTGGCCTATACCTGCCCAACGGACAAACGCAATATTAGAGCCGACACTGATGGATGAAACTCTTGGTTCTTAAAAGATGGAGAATGTTTGTGATTTGTTTTAGTCCCAGGATACAGACAGTGACCCTGAGATTTGAAATGGACCTTTACAGATGAGAAATCATGCAGTTATTCCTATCTCCACTCTTTCATCAAACCTTAGTGCACCTTTAACTAAACTATCTGTAGCAGTTTCTGAATGAATTCTGTTACTAATTTGGTTAATAAAACTGTAATTGGTGTGATTATTTCTGTAGTGGACAGTGCATCGCACAAGCTCACCAGCACCAAACTTGACCTTCCATTTACAGTTGGGAGTAATATCGAATGCACAGTTTTAATTTTTAGAAGTCTTATCAAAATGAACGAGTCATTTGGTTCATTCAACAAACGAAATGACTCGAAAAAAGATTCGTTCATTTTGATGAACGAGTTTGAACTGGAGAGTCACAAACGTGCATCACAGAACAGAGCAAGGCGAGCATTTGAGCTTATAAAACTTAAACTTTATTTATTTTTGAAATGAGCGATCGTTTTGCTTGATAAGAACCTTATTCATCATCTGATGTCATTTAAAGCCCTTCGAACAGTTTGCAGTTTGCACTGAAACTGTCTTTTGGACCTTGAACCGTTTGGACCCTATTGAAGTCCATTATATGGAGAAAAAGCCTGGAATTTTTTCATCAAAAACCTTAATTTCTTTTCAACTAAGGAAAGAAAGACATGGACAATTGAACTCCTTTAAGTGTGCAGTTTAATGAGACGTGACAATGTAGCATAATACTGTTTAAAATATTAATTGCTGCATACTGCATACAGTTTCACTATTAAAAAGACACACACACAGTCGTACGTGGTTGCTTAGGGGCCCGGGCCAATCAGGGGTCCCCGTGACTGGAAGATATTGATTGACAGCCGGGGTCCCCATCACATTTGACTACTTTTAGTTTGATCGTATTTTACTTTATCCCAAATTTATTTGAATAAATAATGACAACAATATATTTTACTGATCATTAAATACATGTTTGAAACAAACAATAATGGATTTTGTGTAATTTGTCTGAATTGGGTACTGGGAATCCCTGGGTCCCAATATGAATCCCAGATATAAAACGTAAACATGCGTATTGCGTGCTAAACAGTAAAAACGTTGAACTTGAGACGCATTACACACACAATCGGCTTTCAAAAGCGAAAACTAAAACAGGAATTAATGAGTAAATCACCCCTGACGAGACATCGATTCTAGAATTTTTGGTATTGGATTGATTCTGAAAAGATGGTACATCCTTAACTTGTGTAGGTGTTTGTGAACAGCATGTTTAATTTACTGAGCTCATATATTAGCAGCTCTTCTCTGACATACAGTTTTGCTGGGTGGAAAAAAGTGTTGTTAAACCTGAAAGCTCATCATTTAATTGTTGGCAGCGTATGGAATGTATTAAAGCGTGGACGTTTAGACAGCTTTCCTCCCACATGGAGAAGAGGTCACTGCATTTCTGTCTGGCTGAAACCTGTTAAAAAATGGGCTGTTTTCTGGACCTGAAATTGAAGGCTGATAAAATCATGTTCGTTAATAATATTCTCACATACAGCATACTGCTGTCTGTACTCTATCATAAGATGAATGGCACTTGTCAAAGGAAACTGAAAAATCACTGATGAATTGTAAAATTATTCAACCCACATTGCAAATCAGGTTAATTGGCAGAATTTACAGACGTTCAGTTGTTTGCAATGAACAAATCAAACAGAAGTAATTGAAATAGCTAAATACAACGAATGTTTCAACCCAAATTCGACTCGAAAATGTAACTTTTAATGAACTTTGCAGTCTCAAAAATGTTCTACCCCTTCATGGCAAGCATCTTATTATGTTATCTTGTTTGAAGACCATTACAAATTCCAAAAGTGAACTGAACTTCTACAAATATCCCTTCCTGATTGTGTATAGGGAGCCGTCAACACTAGGACCCTGAGGAACACACAGCTGCAGACCAACCTCTAGGGCTTTTTGACAACAAACAACTCATTTCATCAAAGAGATAAACAACAAAACCTTTTCCTCTCTTCTAAGGCATCGCTGCTCTCTCAGGATTTCATCTAAGCAGAGTTTGAATTAAGCGTTGCATCCGTTCAAATCAAATCTAGTTCTATGATTAGTACAGCATCACTGCATGTACGATATCAAAAGAAAATTCACCGAGATGAAAAGCTCTGTGTTTTCAACAGCACCAGACTCCTGCAGGTTTAGTGAGGCTGATTTTTCAGCAGACTATCCCATGACAGTTTGCTCAGAAGGAGGGAGGGATTTCTTACATGCCCAAGAAAATAATAATGATATTTTTTGGCCATCCACCTCCAGAGGAATGCTGTAAATCCAGAGGAACGTCGTTATAAGATCAGAAAGTCTGCAGTCTAAATAATGGATTGTTTTTTTATTCACCTCTCCCTTTTTGTATCTCTCTCCCCATTTACCTTCTCTCTTTTTGTCCACTGTTGTGAACTTTTTCTTCTAAAGTGTAGGAAAGTCAGAAGCGAAGACCAGGAGACTCGGGTGTATCTTTTAAGCAGGGTTCTTTATTCCTGTTGCATTGCTGTAGCCTGCTTTGTCCAAATTTCGGCTCACCGAAATCGGCAACAAATGCCCGAAATCACAGGGAAATCGATGCTTGTTTACGCAAGTGACAATCACGCAGTGTGAATGAGCAAAGACGCGATCTGAGAGATTGCCGACGAAGTCGCTGATGCTTGTGAGATATGTGGCATGCTAAATATCTGGACCTGTGGGCGAGTCAAAGTCCTACTGTGTGAAAAGTGTTCTGACGGCCAATGAGAGAGCAAGATACAGAGCAGTGATGAAAATCGCTGAAAAAGTTTGGTGACTTTTCCCAAAATAAGGTTTAGAACGGTCTTTCTCCCCACAGGTTATATGTTTACTACGCATGCGCAAGGGTTCTCGTCTCCTCTGTCGCAAATTGCATGTGTCAGTGGAACCAGACGATAGGCTTAAATGTTTCCCGGCTTGATTGTTAAAAGCAGACGATTGGCTTTCTCGGAGAGGGGCGGGGCATGTGCTTACAACCGCCATCTTTGGCGTTACGGGTTTTCCCTATTGTATTGAGGATTGAGGAAGTGGCATGTCTGTCTCTATATAAATTGTCTCTGGCATAACCCAGTTGTCCACGTCTGTCGCCATGGTTACAATGGCAGTACGAGCGGAAACCGAGGGTAACGCGGTAATGACGTCATCGACTGGCGACTCCTCCCCCTGCTCACACGCCCCGTTTCCTTGGTTAAAATTACAATTTTCTCACGATTTACAAATAGTTGGAAACATTGAGGATTTTGTAAGTAATAAACTAAACAAAAATATATAACACTGGCCTAGTGGTTTTTGGATATTTTACTGCAAAAATCCTACATATTGTACCTTTAAGAAGAAATATTTTTACTGATGTTTTTAACATTATACATTCATACTCATGCAAAAGTGGGAGACTGGAAATGCAAATGCATGCCAATTTAGCTGTGATACAAAGTAGCATTGCAGAAAAGTGCAGTAGATTGTTTATCTTAGGATTTATTATTATTTGTTATATGTTGAATTTACGTTTTTTTTAAAGGACATATCTTGTCCATTGCTGTGAATTGTGCATGCTCAGCACCCCAGGGACTTTATCATATAAACAGCTCACGTGTAGCTTAAAAAATGTGACAATTATTTCTAGACTTAAATTCTAGGTTTCTTGTGATCAACAGTGTCTCTAAAAGTGGAAAGAAGAGTTACACAGAAGATCTTTATTTATCTTTCTAACACAGAGCAGTATGAGCGCCTATACTCAGAGGATTGTGAAATGAAATCTCACAGGCAGTCTCACTGTAAGATACTTTCATTCTGCACCAAACTCTTCAGAAAACACTTGATCAAAGTGACAGGAGAGCGAGAGAAAGAGAAAGCATAATTCATGCTATTTGAAAGAACAAAGGCCTGCGAGGAAATGACAGCTTGACAGAAAAAAAGAGAAGAGACAACAACACGAGGCATAAAGCAAACAAACAGAGCTAAAGTAAACAGACTTTGGTTTATCTGTGCTTTCACATATGCCTTTATTTCTTACATTTCTTGGAGTAAATTATCATGCAGTCTATAGAGAGAGTAAGTAAAGAGTAAGGAGAGATGGATACAGTGATTATGAACAGTGTTGATAATCAGAGAGATGATGACTTCCATAGTAGAGAAAGAAAATATGGAAGTCAATGATACTGTCAACTGTCTGGTTACTGACATTTTTTCAAATATATTCAATGGCTTCTCTCTTCTGAAACAACAGTCCTGATAGACATCTGTGATTGACAGGCAGGTTTTATTGCAAAGGAAAAGTCAAGGTTGCTAAAAACTTCGAGAGAGAGGCTGATTAGATGCTCTGTGATGAGCTCAGAAGCCATTGCTCAGAGCGTAAAATCAAAGAAAAAATTCTTCTTAAAAAGTTGATACCCTTAAGTAAATACAAGCCTATATTGGGTTGAACTGAGTTAAATTTTGATACTATGATCTCTACTGTGTTTGTGTATCCTGATATTGTTTTTTAATATGCTATACAAATTGAACTTAATTATATTTATATAATTAATTATCTCATTATTATATTTTATACATAAATATACATTTAATTTTGAATATTTATCTTTAATGAAGGAATGTTCTGCACATTCTGGGTCAGGTTTTGCTTCAATGGGAAAATAGCTTAATAAATATACATAGAATTTTTTATTTATACATAGAAAGAATGTATATCCTACATTAATGTATCAACTGGTTCTAAAAAACAAGAGCAAAATGATTTTGAAAAACTCCATGTGTTACTGAAGAAACCGAAAGAAAATATCAATGTGCTGCAATCAAAAATCTGATCTGAGTGATTCATATACATTTTATATTCTCTGCAAACAATCTAATTTATTTATCCTAAGGAATTTTTATTTATTTAGAGTTAGAGAGAGAACGGTGTGATGCTGATGGTGTCGACTGTATCCCCCTTGTGTCTTGTTAACTTCTCAAGTTTTGCATGGTTTATTTCGAAGCTCCCGCTGGGTTTCGCTTCTTCAGCAAATTACCATGGAAAAAACTTTTAGATATGTCCCACTGGATATTTTCAATTTATGCAATGAATGATGAGTAATGAATATAGAGGTTTTCCCAGGCTGTCTGTCTAGGTCAACACAGAAGACTTAAGTGTATGAATATGTAACAGGGTGAGAGAACTGGAAAACACACAGACACCGGGGCAAAGAGCAGACGTGCGCTGTATGAAACTGACTGGATTGTTTCACAAGCAACCACAGACTTCTGAATATTTCTCTGACTTAATATGCATGTAGCACTCAGAAAGTACATTTCATAACACTCCCTGAACCTGGAAAAATCGAGAATACTTTGTTTCAAGGTCAGGTGGATTCAAAGGGAAATAAAGATGCTTTCAAGCATGTAAAACACTTGTTCAGGTCATCGAGTACCGTGAAAAACAGAAGCAAGCAAGTTGATTTGGCCTTGTTGTTTAAGATACTGTATTCTTGCACTTTCCTCTGAAAGAAATGCACTGTAAAAAAATATTGTTGGCTTAACTTAAAAAATTAAGTAACCTGGTTGCCTTAAAATTTTAAGTTGATTGAAATGGAAAAAGTGACTTAATACAATGAAGGAGATTGATTTAATCATCAGAAACTTAAAATAATAAGTTATCTGAACTAAATAAATTATTTAAGTTGATTTGACAAAAGAAAAAATGTTGTGATAACAAATCTTGAAAAACTTTTTGTGGAAGCTATTAGCACGCAAAGAATTATTTTTGCAAAAAAGAAAATTTTTGTAATTAAGTTTTTGCTTTTGAAAAAAAAATATCGCTCCCCAGATGTAGATCTACATTTTGCTTTGTTTCGCTCGGACATTTAACGGCGTAGAAATACATGCGGATAGCTCAAAATGCTTACAGATAACACGCCACTTGACATTGAAATGACTTGAAATGAAACTCATGATGTCATATGATGTCATGAAGCCAAACCCCCTTATGGAAAAAGCAAACTGTTTACAACTGTGAATTTACAACTCTTAAATTAGCACAAGAAAAAATAAATAAATCAAATCTCCCTCTTAAAATTAATACTGCAAAAAAATTATTTAAGTTTGTCCTACAGAAACCAATTAATTATTTTGAGCATAAGGGTTTACAGTGCATAGTCTCTTTAAAATATCCAAGAATTTTACATACCGGTCAGTTACTGCAAGGACATCGACGTTAAATTTTCACGCCCCTAAACATGACGCAGAAACACTGTGATTGGTTACTTTACATGTCAGTCAGGCGGTCCTTGGCCAATGAAAGCTTTCGGAGTCAGTTTGCAGGTCTGAGTATGTGAGCCTTTAGTGTGAGAACCCCAGCTGTGATTGACTGTGGCTTCGACCTGTTCTCTAATCAGCTTCTCTTGTGTGGATAATCAGTCAGGCCTAGTGTGAACAGACCCAGGACCGCAGTCCCCTGTAGGAGTCCTGATGCATTAACCTTTCACCTCTAATGACCAATTCTCACTCTGACAGAGCAGACCAGGCACCACTTTAACTATTTGATCTCATTTGTGTTCATGCAAGATGAATGAACTGTGGGAACACTAATAGAGTTGTCTTCCACACCACTGGCCATGTTTCTTCTGGGTTTACTGGATTTAAGGTTTGCTCGCATCAAGAGCAAAGCAAATAGCTTTTCACACAAAAGGGTCAAACCCATATTGGTGTAATGCATCTTTTTCAATGTTTAGTGGAAGTTGAGATTTCAAATTCCTGCAGAGCACTAATTTACACTGAACAAATTAAATATACACACTGCTAATTCAAATGCATGCACCTAAAAAATATTGAAAAACATTGTTTTATTATGTTTGTATTAAACA
Source organism: Hybognathus amarus (assembly GCA_030378365.1). NCBI lineage: Eukaryota > Metazoa > Chordata > Actinopteri > Cypriniformes > Leuciscidae > Hybognathus > Hybognathus amarus. The sequence continues at coordinate 396,275 of JAQIUQ010002549.1, read as the reverse complement.
AGACATTTGTCTAATTTGTTGATTAAAAGCCTATAATGTCTTTACTACATTTAAAGCACAAATTAATGCCATATTCATATCCCTTAATCCTACCCAATACCTGAACCTAACAACTAGGCCTACTTAACCTTACTAACTATTAATTTTTTTGATTAATATTGTTTTTTGAAAAGTTTTGAGGCAAAAGTCGTAGTTAAGTTCATTTATAGTGACAATTCGACCCTAAAGTGACTAATTTTAAACTCATAAAATTTCATAAATTATGTTTTAAAAATTCTCATTCATTTCAAATGCATCAAACACTATAATAGCATAAAAAAATTCTGCTTTTATAATGTCCAAAACTCTCCATGGAAGTGATTTCATCTTTCATGTTTATTGTAAGACACCCTGTGTTGCAAATTAATGTTTGTGTGTCTGACAATAGTGTGTATGTGTTTGTACTGAGCTCACTATTCTCCTCTAAACACAGATTTTTCTTCCCTGCTTCGGATCAGAGAGGACGGGCTGGTGCGAACAGTTCTGTCAGCGTGGCAGATCCGAAGATACGTCTCCCGTAGCAACAGAAGAAGCTTAAAGGTCCAAGCGTGACTTCGTCACCGAGTCAGATCACCGCAAAGTAAACAGCACAACACCTAAACAACCTCACAAACACAGTTCCTCAACTGGACTAATTACTGCAGTTAAATGGGAGTAATTACTTTTAGCACAGATATCTCTTAACATCTTAAGTGCTTCTTAAGATTTTGACTGTAAGTCTTCTTTTATTGGATCTGGTGTCAGAATTTCAGAGCCAAAGGAAGTGTGTCAAACCTAAGAGATGACGATTAGAGAGGCTAGAAGAAGTCACTAGGATGATCATAAAGACTCTGACTCACACACTGAGATATCCACATAGTATAAACAACTCTCTGACACATATTGCATACAAAAAAAGCAAGTGTTTTCTCAAAAAAGCAAGCTCTGCCGTGATTGACTGGCTAAAGCAGTGTGGATCTATTGTTTTTTATCAGTTCAACTGGTTTACATATGGCCTAAGACACGAAAACGAGTGGTTTGAATGAAGCGTTAACGTTACTGAGTGAAAATGTCAAGACCAGGATGAGGTATAAGAGTGTGAAGCTTTGGAGGTGTTGATGGACTCGATCAACTGCATCTGTTCTGATCATCTTTCTGAATCTGATCCGAAAATAGTCTTTGACAAAAACAATATTTTCAGCCTTTTGTTTGAAATATTGCTTTTTAATGAAACTTAGCCATATTTAAGTGTTGATCAAAAAAGAATGCATGAAGTTAGAATAAAATGGTTAAAAGCAGAGGCTCTTTGTATGTTTAAATATTAATATAATAAAATATTCTGTGGGCATTATTTAGGGCCCTATAATTTCTGCGATCACGGAATAAAAAGCACACTCTTTTTACAACTAAAATAACAGTAAAGGGTAAAAAAAATTAATTCCCAAAAATGAAAACGGAAAAAAATGAATTTGCAAAAATTAAAACGGAAAAAACGGAATTTGGGAAAAAATAAAATGGAATTTGGGAAAAAATAAAATGGATTTTATAGGGCCCTAATTATTATCAAAAATACTGATGCTGGCTTGCAACTTAAAAAAATCTGACAGGGAAAGAGTTACCTAACTTTTAAATGTCTATTAGTATATATTATATAATAAGTATAAGAAATGTATATCTGAATTGGAACGTAGTAGTATGCAAAAATGATATAAATAGTAAACTTTAAGTGTGATGTTATGTTCACTTAAAGAAAACTTACAAGTACTTGCAGTATAAAACTACTAAATTAAGTAGTTTACATAGAGTATAATTCAAAGTGTACTTTCATAAACTAAAAAATGTGCTACGAGTATTTAACTAGTAAACTATCAGTATACCTGGTTCACTTGTAGTGTATTTGCAGTACAAATTAATTAAACTAGTTTTGTACTTAAGGATTACTGTGGTTATCTTTAATACTTCAAATAAATAAAATAAGTAATTTATGGTCCAAACAGAAAAAAATAAATACAAAATTGTAAAAAAAATGTTAAAAATGTAATTAATAAAATTACAATTCATGATTAATACATATTTAAATGTCAAAAAAGCAGAGCTCGTGAGAGGGCTTTTTGTGCTGACATACATAATCACACATATAGAAAATATGCAGATCACGACAAAAGCACAGCTGCTTTTAATTACTAAATATCCTTGTGTTTTTCCGTTTTAATTAGAGATGTCAAGAACGCTTCAAAACAACTTCACAGAGATCATTCTGACAAGGTTCTTAAAAAACAAGCATTTCAAAATGCAGTCTCTTTCATTAAGAAAGCAAAATCAGAATGGACCATTTTTAACCTTCTTAAAAATATATCCTTATAGTTAGTGTCTGTGTTCTGCATTTCAAATCAGGGGCCGAGGAAACCATCAGGATACTAAATAATGAAATGTCACACATAACAAGAGAGGGATTAGGAGGCCAATGGACTTGTGGCATTTTAAAAGTCAAAAAGTCAACTTGTAATCTTCCTCTTAAATATACCAATTTTATGGTTGTGTGGCTGGCACGGAAAGAGCATCAGCTTTGCGCTTTCAAGAGGATCAGCGAGTATTGATGCCGAAGAAGTCGATGTCGCCGCCCTTTAGGCTGAAATAAAAACACTTGAAATCAATACAAGAATCATGAGGGTGCTGATTGAATAAATGCCTTTTTGACACAAAAGGAGATGTGTGTGGCATACTTTATGAGTTTTGTATGGTCACACAGTTAAAATGCTACAAAAAATGGTTCCAGGCACATTATACTGTCTTTCCTCTATAATCTGTTGCCTTTCTTTATGAGAAAAGGCCATATCAGATCGGCCTGCATTGCTTATGGTTCAAAGCTTTGTGCTTTTCCATTAGAGAGAACCGAAGCCGCCAATGTCCCGATATGGGGCTTGAATCTGTGCACTTGCGTTTTCGGGACCAGAGACATGCGCAGTCGTGAGCAGGAAAAAAGTAAAGCCGTGAATTTAAGGCCCCGCCCACAATCTCGATGATCTTGCGACCAAAGATAGCCAGCGATAATTCTTGTCATTGTCAGAAGTTTAGCATGATCAAGACCTACACTGTAAAAAAAAAAAAAAAAGTTTTAATTTACGGTAAAATACCGGCAGCTGTGGTTGCCAGAAATTTACCGTATAAAATACGGTAGCAAGATTTTACGGTAACAAGATTACGGAAAGAAACCGTATTTCATTATCTGATATAATGTAAAATTAATGACCAATTGAAGTGTTAATTTCTGTTTTGTACCATTGTAATATACTGACATCCAACAATCACAGCAGTATTGAGAGTCACATGATATATGGAAGCTCATCACATGTAGTTCTTCCACAAGAAACTCTATATTAAAATTTAGAAGCTGCACAGTGTCGTTCAGTCAAACATTAAACACCATCATGGTAACACACATGAAATTTTAAAAAGGTTATAAACATTAATTTAACAACATTAAATGTCACATAATCCCTAATGTAACTAACTGATTAGAAAAAAGACTAACTATGAAGAAACAAGTCAACAAAAATACATCAAGTGTGGGTGGAGTGTCACGCAGGGAATTGTGGGGATGTCAATTTACGTTTTTTCACGGTAAATTATACAATGAGTTGTTAATTTTCACTTTAAAAACTTAACGTAAATTTAACGGTATTTTACTGTAAATTTACATGAAATTTACCATTAGATCTATCACAGTTATTTACCATATATAGTAAGGAAAGGTTCTGTTAACCAATTAACAGTTTTTCACTGTAGCATTTTTACAGTCTTTTACCATTAAAATCACGATCATTTTTTACAGTGTACGTTTACTGACTAGCCAATAAAAAGGATGCACGTATTGATCACTTCGCTAAAACTTAAAACTACTTTCCTCCAGCTCCATTTACAAAATCGGCATGCCAAGTTGGCCTTTTTCCCTAGCCATGACCGCGTGATTCATCTTGCTCTATTTGTTTACCACAAGTGCACACTGATGATGTTATATTCTTCTATTCTAACTTGCGTCGTAGTCGACGATTCAATAGGTGTCATCATCCTCTACATACATGTCGTACCCAAGTTTAATAGATCCATGATGTACGGTGTGATTTGTAATGATCTTACAGGATTGCTGAAACCGCAGTAGCAGGTATTAGAGAGCATTCTGCCATAATGACTCATTTACAAGCCATAAACCAACAAAGCACCAGGCTAATTATGTCAACTAGCAGCTTCTGAATAGCCCTTGATCAAGCTAATCACCAGCAATCCAAAAAACCCTCCCCTGGAATCAGAGAGGAATGAAAGGCAGAGATTGAAGCCCTCAGACTGTTCCCAATGCTTCTGTTTTTGAATAGCCAGAATACAAGACCACGAATCTTGCACAGAAATATGAAAGGATCTGATAAGAAAGCTGGAGCAAAATGAATTCAGAAATAGACCTTTAAATAGATCTAGTGCACACTTCAAAATTACTTCATTTATTCCAGCCTGCATAGAAATACGTCTTCTTCCAGCTGCCTAAATGACTCATTCACTCTCAAATACTTCTTAAAAAGTTTCATTCATTCATAGCTCAAAAAGTCACAATGACTTTAACTATTTGCCATATTTTCTAATCATTAAACAATTAGGGGTGTCACAATTGTCATGATTATATCTTGTGTTACCTGTCTAAAAGGGATACTTCAGGATTTAGCATTTGTATTAGCAGAAAACCTGTAGTATTTTATTTTTTTAATTTTCGAATTACCGTGCATTCTCCCCTCATATCCCCCTGAGACGAGAGATTTATGTATTTTTTGTCTGGAAAAAATCCTCCAATGATGCAATAATGATATGCCAAGCATAAACACATGCAAAGTTTAGTAACTGCTCACTTTTTTAGCTTATAGCCAAATAAATGGTAAATATCAAAATGTGCATTCACCATGATTCAAAAACATAAAATCTCCTATCATAAATGGAAAAACTCAAATAAGACCAATCAGAAATGTACATCATGTAATGTGCAGGCCTGCAAGTCGGAGATACACAAAAGTCATTGGAAGTTTCATTTTAATGCAACATTTGTAAACAGAAGCATCAATGATTTTTATAGTATTGATCTGTCTGCACTTTACAACAAAATTGAAAAAGGCAGTTATATTGTATTTATATTTTAATTATTTGAGTAATTAGACAATTCCATCAAACGTGAGCCCACAGGATAGCAGGAGACATGCATCTCATTATCAACAACATATGGCTGTCAAACTTGCTGTGTCACTAACTATATAAACAGCAACAATACACTGACTTATGAAGCAGCTTTATTATGACAGCCCTGTGCCATCTGCAGTCTATCCCTGTGCAAATGACCTGAATAAGCTGAGATCCAGTATGCAATTAGACTCGTAGAAACAACACAACTCGGCTGGTTTCATAAACAGGTCTGTTCGGGACGGTGATAATCTGATCTTCAGGATTATAGTGTCATTATCTTCGTCTGCAGGGACCCACAGCACAATCACTCTGTCCCGTTATAACACTGCGCCGATATTTGACTTGTGAAAGAGTGCAAATTGAGGCTGATTCGATGTAATCTCTCATCTCGAGGCGCAATATGTTATGGTTCGTCTCTCTCGAGCATCGCAATTCGCTAATATCTAAAATACTTTTAAAACAAGTTGAAAAAATAATTATATATAATGCCTTTAACTATATTAAGCGCTAATGAATGTCATGTTGAGTGCGATACTAAGCGCTCGAGCGCGTACTGTTTCTATGGTTACTGCCACAGAACGCGACTGTTCGCAAACGTTTATTTTGCGTTCTAAAAAAACGTTCCATCGTTTAAGTAACTTTTGTGGTGGCTAAAACTCAACATTTTGTTTTTACTTACTTTTCCAAGTTATTCGCAGACTAAAAGCTTAAAGTTAGGCGTTTAGCTGTTACCCTCCCTGCGTCTGTTTTCTTGTCACGTTAATATGAACGGGCCGCTGACTCTATTTCAACACTCTACGGGTGAACTTTATGCGTGACAGCTTCGTGTAGTCCTGCGATATTGCTGTTAAAGTATAACACGTGATCAATGAACCTCTAAATATCCTAAATTGACTAGAATTGAGGTAAATGGCAATCGTGGGGCACTAACTAAGACATCCCCAGCCACTGATAGAACGCACAATCCCAGTTAATCGTGTGTCCGAGATGAAAATCTAACTCCATACAGCAGTGCATTAGTAGATTTAGATAGGCTACTTAAAATAAATACTCACCTTGACAACGCGTGTGAATCACTGAAAGACTCAGAATGAGCAGCAGAAAGAGCCAGTTCGTTTGGAGCTCGATCCTTACGCACATTCTGAAACCAAACGACTCCTCAGAACACACTATAATTTGTCCTTGTGTTTAACAATCCAGCGAGAATGGCTCGAATGTCAAATAAAATGTCCGTAAGGTCTAGTAGCAAATGGTCTACAACACCAGTGACTCGCGCAGAGAGAGAGCTCGATCACGGGCTGTTATAAGCGGATTGCGCGGTGGAGGTTCAGGACCGCGGACAGCTCCAATCACCCTCCGCGCGCCTGGACACTTCGGACAGCAGCCTGGCGCTCATCCAATAGATTTGGGTTTAGTTAGAGCAGCAGCTTTTGTGTGTGAGAGCACAGGTAGAGGAACATTACATATCGTCCGAATGCAATGATAACAAATACTTGGGTTGGGGGGTTGTGCTTGCAGTGAGTAGGTGGTTTTTAGTGGGTAACATAATTGCCATATTAAAAGAAAAAACTTAATTGGGTTTTACATTTCAGAACAGATAAAACATAAGAGGATTGTGATGTTCACAATTATCACAATAATTCCTTAAGATTTGATCACAGTATTTAATTAAGTTACAAAACTTGAATGTCATCCTCCTAACAGGTTTAATAACACTTACAACTCTGAACATTTAAATACAATAAAACAATACAAACATTTTTTTTTATAAATGAAGAGTTTGAAATTTGCCATTTGAATTTTTTTTATCAAGCTTGTATATTTAAGTTCAGTAATTTCACTTAAATGACAATTAATAGGTAATCTTCATTGCAATTTAAGTGAAATTACTGAACTTAAATATACAAGCTTGATAGAAATGGTCATTTTAGAAGAAAATTTCAAATGGCACTTAGAGGCTTTTGCATCTGAACTCTTCAAATTATGAGTAAATTCTGTTAAAATAATGAACTCAAATAGTTCTAGAGCTACTGTACAAACAAAAACAGCAACAAAAACTGAAGCAGCAACATCAGGGGTCATTGCATAAACATTTAGGCAATATAACCAACTATCTTTCTTTTCGGTATCAAATTAGACCAATCTACATTTTTATGAGTAACCTAGTCTTAGCAGCTTATGCAAGCGGCCCCTGCAGGTTATTTTCATTTAATTGTTTACATCCTGTACTGTATATTTGGCCAGACAGTTATTTTTGTTAATGCGTGTATCTCAATGCTTACACCCTCAGCCAGAGATTTCAGCCGCACAGCACTTCTGTCTGCTTAGCTAATGAAAATCACGGCCGTGAAATAGACTGACCAATGTGTTGAGGTAATGAAGCGATCATCATCATCTTCACGGGCTCTAAATTCATTTCGGATGGGTTGCTGACTAAACAGCCAATTAGATATTATTATTGAGAAGTTAATCTATAGCCTCCAATATCAGTAGAAAGATGAAACTTCAGCAACCATAACCAGACTGTGTTAGTAATTAGGAAAGAAACATAAAATTAGGGTATTATTACAATTATTTTCAATAAAACAAACAATTATTCATGGTAAATTTAAAAAATGATATTTGTAATTGACTGTAACAATTATAGCTCCAATCCTTGATTCTGATTGGTCAATAGCTGTGCTTTATTCATGATAAAACACGGCTATGACCGCTTCACCCAACGGTTCTCTGTATCACTGCGCAACACTGCAGTTCCTATATTGTGTTTATTTGAGCTTTCATGCATATTACACACTGGAGCGTTGTTTCTGTTCACGGTCAGGGACTATTTTTTCTAGCGGAAGGAAGGCTGATTTTGCTTAATGAAAGTTACAATAATACATATTGTTTTTACTTTAATATTTTTATTGTGTGGTAACCGTTTTATAAAAGCAATAATGTCCTCGAGGCAAGAGCTGTATCGTGAATAAGTAACGGCTGAAGGGGTTTACTCCACCTAACAACGCCCTTGCTTACATAAATATACAATAATTAAAGGAGCTGTATGTAAGATTGTGGCCAAAACGAGTACTGCAATTACTTTCAAATTATTGTAGAGTGGTGTATCCCCTCCCCCTCTTCCCTGACTCGAGGGTAACATTTTGTTATCCCACACATTTGTATCTGCATCTGTGGTAACTACAGCAGATCTGGCAACCCGGATGCTGCAACACTACTGACTCCGTGATTGGTAGATAGGTGGAGGGTGGAGCATCAGACCAAAACACAACATGACAACATCAACATCAGGGCTGCAAATTCACTTCTTAAATGACAATATCTTGGCTGGACTACTGTTGTCAGTGATATAAGTATTTTAAAAGAACATGATTTCTTAATGTCCAGTGACATATCAGGGCCATTTTATATTTGAAATAAATTTCTTATATTTAGCTCCTTTAAAAATGAATGTGATTTTTTCAATTGTTTATTTACATATACTCTTCCAGTAGTTTAATTTGTGAGATTGAGGCATTTCTTAGTGATATCTGTATTAATTATCGTTTCATAGATTAGTATGAACGGTGAAATTCACATCCTAAATGTAGACCTACTTGAGTATGTGTATCTGCCTGAGGGTTTGAAAACTGCTGTGGAAAGAGTGATTCAGACGGCAAGCCTTTCACAGTTGCCAGATATTTTTGTCTCAGTCTGCTGATGTCACGGCCTCCCTCTGTTCTGCTAAATGATCCTTTCTCCCTGAAAACACTTTCACTCTGGGCTGGACAGCTCTGCCCGTACTGACGAAGTCATTCTGTCAACTTGAGCAGAAACAATGTCTTTTGTACCCAAGCACCCTGCGTTGACTATTCAGTGAGGATGTCTATAAAACCTGAGTGGGATCTGTTAGCATTGCCATTCATCTTAATAGCAGCTGATGTTTCTGAAATTGCTTTTCCCATAATAGCTGCAATAACAACATGAATGAGATAATATGATTTGAAAGAATGAAAAGAAAGGTTTGCTCCATAATTCCTGTGACCTTCACATATCCATGACGGAGATGACCGAGACCCAGTGTACAGTATCACAGACCACAGACTCCACAATATGAAATGTGACCCACACAATCCATGCAGCATTTTTCTGTTTCTTTCAGAGTATGAAATCACTCGAATCATCAAGAAAGCCACGCATCTGAGATTAAGCATATTTGAACTCTCCTCTTATACTTTCATGACATTGTATTTCATGTTCTGAGACTCAGGGGGTTTGTAATGGCTGCTGAGATTGTATCAGCATGAGATTATATAACAGAGTTTTATGCTTTTACACAAAGGATTTCACCTTGTACAGTCTGACCCTCAGCTTTTAAAAAGTTTCTCTTTCACATTTGAGAACAACATTCTCACACCTGTGACCACTTCTTTAAGACCAAGTAAATTATTCATCAGGCAAGAACAAACATTACTCTGTTTGCATGTTGGGGTGGTAATATTAATATTCATGAGGCCGGGACCAGAAGCTCAGACTGCTAATAAGTCATTTTAACAGAAAATGGGTAGTTGAAATGACATTTCAAGCAGTGTCCTGAGGCTATACTATATCTATAACCATTTAAACACAATTTTAATGCATTATTTCCACACAGTATTTGGGGGGAAAAAACACCATTCAAAAGTTTGGGGCCAGTCATATAAAAAAGAAAGAAATTACTACTTTTATTCAGCAAGGATGCATTAAATTGAACAAAAGTGACAATTATAATGCCGTTTTGTAAAATTCCCGGAAAATGTATTACGGTAACCACAAAACATTAAGCAGCAGAACTGTTTTCAACATTTATAATAATACAAAATAATTATTGAGCAGCAAATGGGCATATTAAAATGATTTATGTCTTTATTAGAATGATTAATATCTATTGAGATAAGGATGACCGGTTCTCACATCTGTTATGAACATGAGCCTCGTCTGAAAGGAAAAGGGGGAGGTGTTGCTGTAATTTATAGTAATTTTCCAGTATTACTCATAGGTCTAGTTTCAAGTATAATTCGTTTGATGTGATGGTGCTTTATGTAACCTCATATTGTGTAAGTGATAAATCCCATTTGACATTTACAGGCCACCTGGGCACCATACAGTCTTAATCAAAGAATTTGCAGATTTTCTAGTGGAATTAGTATTGGCTGCACATATTATCACATGGAATCAATGTTGATAGTGTTAAACTCTGCAGAAGAGCGATGACATCTCAGATCAATATCTAGTCTCGTGATTGCTCCATATAGCCAAGGCTACAAAACAAACTTGGAGTTGGATCCAGATCTAAGGGGTGGAGATGGGTAGGATTAAGGGTGGAGTTAGGGATCAGGGGGCGGAGATGGGTAGGATTAGGGTGGGGTTAGGGATCAGGGGGCGGAGTTGGGAAGGATTAGGGGTGGGGTTATGGATCAGGGGCGGAGATAGGTAGGATTAGGGGTGGGGTTAGGGATCAGGGGGTGGAGATGGGTAGGATTAGGGGTGGGGTTTGGGATCAGGGGCGGAGATGGGTAGGATTAGGGGTGGGGTTAGGGATCAGGGGGTGGAGATGGGTAGGATTAGGGGTGGGATTTGGGATCAGGGGCGGAGATGGGTAGGATTAGGGGTGGGGTTATGGATAAGGGGCGGAGATGGGTAGGATTAGAGGTGGGGTTTGGGATCAGGGGCGGAGATGGGTAGGATTAGGGGTGGGGGATCAGGGGCGGAGATGGGTAGGATTAGGGGTGGGGTTATGGATCAGGGGTGGAGATGGGTAGGATTAGGGGTGGGGTTATGGATCAGGGGCGGAGATGGGTAGGATTAGGGGTGGGGTTATGGATCAGGGGTGGAGATGGGTAGGATTAGGGGTGGGGTTATGGGATCAGGGGTGGAGATGGGGTAGGATTAGGGGTGGGGTTATGGATCAGGGGCGGAGATGGGTAGGATCTGGGGATCAGGGGATGGAGATGGGTAGGATTAGGGGTGGGGTTAGGGATCAGGGGCGGAGATGGGTAGGATTCAGGGGTGGGGTTATGGATCAGGGGTGGAGATGGGTAGGATTAGGGGTGGGAGGATCAGGGGCGGAGATGGGTAGGATTAGGGGTGGGGTTATGGATCAGGGGTGGAGATGGGTAGGATTAGGGGTGGGGTTATGGATCAGGGGCGGAGATGGGTAGGATTAGGGGTGGGGTTATGGATCAGGGGTGGAGATGGGTAGGATTAGGGGTGGGGTTATGGATCAGGGGTGGAGATGGGTAGGATTAGGGGTGGGGTTATGGATCAGGGGCGGAGATGGGTAGGATCTGGGGATCAGGGGATGGAGATGGGTAGGATTAGGGGTGGGGTTAGGGATCAGGGGCGGAGATGGGTAGGATTAGGGGTGGGGTTTGGGATCAGGGGCGGAGATGGGTAGGATTAGGGGTGGGGTTATGGATCAGGGGTGGAGATGGGTAGGATTAGGGGTGGGGTTATGGATCAGGGCGGAGATGGGTAGGATCTGGGGATCAGGGGATGGAGATGGGTAGGATTAGGGGTGGGGTTAGGGATCAGGGGCGGAGATGGGTAGGATTAGGGGTTAGGGATCAGGGGCGGAGATGGGTAGGATCTGGGGATCAGGGGATGGAGATGGGTAGGATTAGGGGTGGGGTTATGGATCAGGGGTGGAGATGGGTAGGATTAGGGGTGGGGTTATGGATCAGGGGCGGAGATGGGTAGGATTAGGGGTGGGGTTATGGATCGGGGGTGGAGATGGGTAGGATTAGGGGTGGGGTTATGGATCAGGGCGGAGATGGGGTAGGATCTGGGATCAGGGGATGGAGATGGGTAGGATTAGGGGTGGGGTCAGGGATCAGGGGCGGAGATGGGTAGGATTAGTGGTGGGGTTTGGGATCAGGGGCGGAGATGGGTAGGATTAGGGGTGGGGTTAGGGATCAGGGGTGGAGATGGGTAGGATTAGGGGTGGGGTTTGGGGATCAGGGGCGGGAGATGGGTAGGATTAGGGGTGGGGTTAGGGATCAGGGGCGGAGATGGGTAGGATTAGGGGTGGGGGATCAGGGGTTGGAGACGGGTAGGATCAGGTATGTGTAAGGTGGGAGGAGTTGGATCTGATTCCAACTCTTCCCCCTGGATTTCGTGTTCTGCAGTGAGGACCATCTCCAATATTGCCTAAAACCCAGGAGGTCTATAAAACCTGAAGCTAAAAAGCTAATGGCAGTCGCTCAGCTGCCAAGTGTCCACCTGAAAGTAGAATAGATGACCTTCCCTCAAACAAGTACCAGGCCTTATAAAGTTCAGAGGTCAGTGTAGATGTGCCTTTAGTGAAATTAGTCTCTGGGGTAACTTACTGATTAATTCTAGTGATTTATGGCACAGCACTGATAATTCACTTACCAAGAGAATCATGCTCTATTAAACCATCGCTGACCTTCACACCTTCAGAAATCTCACACACAGTTTTACACAGCAGGATCGCTGGACTAGAGGAAATTCTGTTGAAAGGGCTATAAATGTTTCATTCAAGCCTCCAGTTTTATTATTTACGAAGATGATGTCTATAGGAGCCATCTTAGCAGCTTTTTCATTAGCTGATCTTTATGAGAAAGGGTTGGCAGCTGGCCTGGGGTTGGACTGGACCTGGCCGATGGCATTTTGTCAGCAGTTTGAACAGGTTTCAGAGAGTCAAGGTTTATTGTCTCTGCGTTCTACACGGTAGATCTACAATAACATTGAGACAGACGCACTTCGTGTTTTTGTGTTCCTGTCAATGCCAATATGATATAACACCAAGTAGAGTCCATGGACATTTGTATGGACTTATTTTTTAATCTGAACATGAAATATGAAGCGTCATACCAGGTGAGCACACTGATATAGCATTGCCAAGGGCGACTAACAATTCTCACTGACTCCTATTCCTGTGGATATAATGTTTGAATTTATTAGAATTTAACAGTCTGGTAATCTATGGATGGATCATTTGTCTGTATACCCAACAGTATTCATTCCATCTGCTCTGCTAATGAACTCTGGAATTAAATGGCTAATTAATTTGTGCTTTTAAGCAGTTTAAAGTTCTGAAACATATGTCTTTGGGGGATCTATGATCTCAACACTGTAGAGACCATCAATACATGAATCATAAAAATGGAGTGTTTTTAGTTAAGAATAATTCTTTCACATATTGCAAATAGTTTATGTCTCCCATCTCTTCAGTTTTAAACAAAGAAAGCTGTTAAAAAACGATTAGCCTCTTTGTATCATGATTCCTGATGTTCCTCAATGGTAACATCATCAGTCAACAGACGACACACATTCTCTGCACTTCAAATGGGGATCCAAACGGGAACTACACAGCAAGAAAATCAGTGCGTATTTATTGGGGAATAATAAAGTAAATTTATATTGACTTTGTCTGACAATGGACACATTAAAAGACCATTATCTAAAGCGGAAGAAATCCATCCTCGACCCAGTGAGGGCTATGTTAATTAGCTTTGGGATTGCTGTGATCAGCAGAGAGCAACAGAGATGTGTTAAATCACGTGATTCTCGTAGAAGTTTAAACTCAATGAGACTCGGGAATTTTACATGTGATAAGAAAATATCTGAAACAATCTGTCAGAATGACATAATACTCATCAGTTACAGGGATAGTTCACCCAAAAATGACAGTTCTGACATAATTTACTCATCCTCAAGTTGTTCCAAACCTGCATGAGTTTATTTCTTTTGCTGAACACAAAGGAAGATATTTTGAAGAACGATTTGTTTGTCCAGATTTTTTAGTCATGCATGAATGCGTGTCTATTTCCATGTGTAGACGAAATCAAACCAAACCGTTGGCCAACATTTCACTTAGTTAAAGCATACAAAACAAATCATACATCACACATCAGTAGGCCTACACAGAGAGACAACAGCACTCTTCTACATCTAGAACTTCCTCTGACAGATCAAATCCACGCTCCATGAGCTTCTTTCAGATATAACATTTATTTAATACCCATCAAGAGACAAAGCAGGGGAGGCTTTAAACTGTAGTGTCCTGCAGGTTTAACTTTTTTACATTATATCAGTGATCAGGCATCAGAACAGAGAAGTCAGATACTGTGAACGAGCCCAAACACAAAGCAGTGGGAAATCCCAGCATGCTCTCCTGCACTTCCAACAGCGCTGTTTATCTAAGAGCCCCCTGGAGACTCCTGGGATTAAATGCTATTCTTGTGCGTTCCTTCTACTCTGCAAGACAGATGTTCTTTAAAACTTTGGAAAATAAGCTACATTTTCTTAACCCTCTGGGGTTATTCGGGTCAATAATGACCCGAAGCATTTTAAAATTGTTTTTTTAAATCGTAGCTTCATCGAAATGGTCCGAAACTTGGTGAATTTAATGTTACTTGGTATATGAACACCGCAAAAAATTGGGGACAGGATTTGAAAAGTCTAAGTGGTCGTAAAAAAAAATAGTCACACTCAGGACCTTCAGGTCAAAAATGACCCGCATAGGAAATGAATGGGAAATTGGTAAAATGTGAAAATACTGAGTTTTTTTGTGTGTACAATCTACAAATCAGCAACGATCTTGAAAAAAAGCACACAACAGTGAAGGGGTGAATCTATAAAACATCAAGAGTGCAAAACAGACACATCCACACACACACACCTTTATACACAAACACACCAAAAAATTCAGATTATACATGTTTTGTATTTTTAAAAAGCTCAGTTTGTCCATGAGATGGCATCCATCTAATTTCAAAAATTGCTTTTATGAGGCCTAGGCTTGACTCTAAAACGAAATACAGCTTTAAAAAAAAAATAAAAAATAAAAAAAATATTTAAAAAAATAATAATTTTTCTATTATATTCACTGGGGGAAAATTTGGTCATAATTATTGCATTAATAGTAATTATAATTATTTTTTATTTTTTAAATTTTTTCAAAACACCAAAAAGAGAAAATATTAGAAAAAACAAGTAAAAAAAAAAATTTCTTTTGTAAATATGAATCCCGCACTTCAGGCCAATTTTGACCCGAAGGTCCTGAGTGTGACTGTTAAACGAAGAACCCCAGAGGGTTAATACAATAACCCAGCTGTTGTCATAATGGTGATTGAGGATAACTTTGAATGAATTAAAAATTATGTACTATTTTACACACAGAGACACACGTTTGTTTCATCATTGAGGACATTGTATAGACCTGATTTTATATCAGGGTAATGATATTTTATATCACCTAACCCTACCCCTAAACACAATCCCCATGTGCAAAACACTAGAAAACATGTTTTTGCTGATTTATAAGCCTTTTTAACTAGTGAGGACCAGTGAAATGTCCTCAATAGTCAGTTGACGTTGACCTCCATTGGCCAGTGATATAATAGAATAAATATAATGAATACAGGATCATATACTGTATATTTAAATAAAAAAATATTTTCTTTATCTCAGTCTCAGCTGACATGCCTACAAACTGCCTGTACTCTGTTTATTAACTGTCTGTTGCATATTACACAACAAACGGAAAGAACTGGCTGAATCATCCATTTCTATTGTACTTCCAGGCATACTTAAAGGCTGAATCTGTAACCTACCGACACTCTTATCTGTCAGAAATCAAGTTCACAGCCATGGAAATGGATCAACATCTTTTATTTACAATAAAATGAATGCAAAACTCTCTTGCATATATATTGCTCTTAAATATAATTTTACTGCATAAGCCACTAGACAAAAAGTCTTGTTTGCGTGAATTTTCATAATAAAAGTCTTATTTAATGCATAGAAAAACGGGAGGAACACAAACACACACAACACATGCACACACCACACATACCCACAGAAACAACATTAGTTAAATTATTAGACTCCCATTAATAATAAATTTTGGCTTAGTTAAATTATATAGTACTAAATTATTATATTAACTTGTAATTTAAGGCCCAAACATGATGCACCCCCATATGAAAATAAACTCATAAGAAAACCAGTGCTAAGTTAACTTAATCTGGTTAACAGAAGCTCATCAGCTCAAAAATAAACCAAGGAGAGAAAGATAAACACCCTATTTCATTAACGGCAAACTACAGTAAAGCTCTGCTAAACAGTTCACTCAAGCAAACTCAAAGGCAAAATATGTCATGATGCAGTCAGTGGAGAACCACTTTAACCATTCAAAGTAAAATTACACATTGCATAAAGATTCTCATTCCTTTTCACAATATATTACTTCATTTTCTTTGAGTGGTTGTTGACAGAGATGTGAGATCTAAATAAATATATGTGCTCCAGAGAAAATACTGTAAAACACTGAGACCAGGGGTGATGAACTGTCCGAAGTGAGTCTGTACTAGCGTAGATGAGAGGTAAACAGAGGCATTTGTTTGTCCGATCAGATCTACGCAGCGCTTTCTGAAGGTTGGCTGTCACCATTGCTGTCTTTAAGGTTAGTTCTTCCAGTTTGTGTAGTGTCTGTCTCTGGTCCAGTGTCGTCTTTGTCGAGTTGCACTGAGTGCGGTCTGTAGAACGGGGGACTGGAGTGAAAAAAGACAAACAGGAAATAAGCAGAGGATAAAGAGAACGTTTCAGCCACACACTCAGTTTGTGAGAGGTCAAATGTGCTCAATGCCATGCACAGATCGATAGCAGGTCAAAGGTCATGAGTGAATGTCCCTGACTGTCCCTGGCATCTGCAGTAGTGCCCAAAATACTGCACTCTCGTTTGTAAGTTTAAACTCTTGTAATATCTCTAAAACTTGGTGTACTTTAATTGTGGCTTGCTACCTTTTCCTGGAACATCTTTTGTTGGTTCTGGAACAAAATGTCCAAACCTTATCCTTTCACACACCCCTAACCATTACCCCTGAAATTAAATGGTTAAGGTTCTGCAAGCTCCAAAATTAATTTCTAAGTTGAACTCACTGCAAAGATCTGATTGATAAAATGTTCCAGAACCAACAAGGAACATGTCCTACTTTGAGAAATCAAGACAAGCATCCGTGTGTTAGTCCTCTACTGTATGTGGGCATCATTTGAATCATTGTTCTAACCCCAAACCATGCTTAAGCTTCAATGACAGGGCATGCTTTTCCATCCAGCGGCACAAAACGAGATCATTAGATTTCATTTCTTGAGGGAGCTTATTAAAATCATAACACTGTTGTAGTAGAGCCCAACCGATATTGATATTGATACCGATATTAGGGAGTAAAAAAGCCCAAATGTTATCCCGATATATCGGCCGATATTATTTATGTGTATATTATAAAAGAGTAGCAATAATATGCATGTGTATGTTAAAGTACAGTGCCAGTCACTTTCCCATTCGTGTGTACAAACCTTTGACTGGTATTGTATATAGAATACAGTATACATAAACAGAACATATATAATATATATATTTTGGCCGGTAGTGTTTTATATATATTTATATATATACACTACCGGCACAAAATATATATATTATATATGTTCTGTTTATGTATACTGTATTCTATATACAGTACCAAGTTTTTAAATGAAGTCACTTCTGCTCACCAAGGCTGCAATTATTTGATAAAAAATACAAAAAAAACAGTAATATTGTGAAATATTATTACAATTTAAAACAGCGGTTTTCTATGTGAATATATAGTGAAGTGTAATTTATTCCATCATTATTCCACAATTATCAACATCATTACTGTTGCTGATTACACATCAGTTTTCAGTGTCACATGATCCTTCAGAAATCATTCTAATATGCTGATTTTATGCTCAAAAAACATAAATTATTATTTTCAATGTTGAAAACAGTCGTGTACCATTTTCCCCCAAAATTCTATGATGAATAGAAAGTTCAAAAGAACAGCATTTATTTAAAATGTAATCTTTTCTAACATTATAAATGTCTTTACTGTAACTTTTGATCAATTTAACTCATCCTTGATTAATAAAAGTATTTTCTAATTTCTTTCCCCCAAAAATAAAAAAATAAATTCTTACTGACCCCAAACTTTTTAAAGGGTAGTGATTAATGTTACAGAAGCTTTCCATTTCAGATAAAAGCTGTTCTTTTGAACTTTCTATTCATCAAAGAATCCTGAAATAAAAATGCAAAAAACTGTTTTCAACATGGATGATAATCATAAATGTTTCTTGAGCATCATATTATAATAATTTCTGTAGGATCATGTGACACTGAAGACTGGAGTAATGATGATAAATTCAGCTTTGATCACAGAAATAAATTACACTCCACTATATATATTCACATACAAAACCGCTGTATTAAATTGTAATAATATTTCACAATATTACTGTTTTTTTATCAAATAATTGCAGCCTTGGTGAGCAGAAGAGACTTCTTTTAAAAACATAAAAAATCTTACCGATCTAAAACTTTTGACCGGAGGTGTATATAGGTGCGGGGTGAATGATACATTCTGAGCTGCATTGCATAATCTTCACTAATGACTTTGACGTTAAAGGGATACTCCACTTTTTTGGGAAATAGGCTGAACTCCCTAAGAGTTAAACAGTTGAGTTTTACCATTTTCGAATCCATTCAGACGATTTTCTGATATTCTATCAGTAACCAGACAGTTTCTGGTCCCATTGACTTCCAAAGTAGTTTTCAGAAAATCGTCAGAATTGGTAATTGGCGGACCAATAAATCAGGCGGGCTCTAGTTTAGAGTTGAACACACTGCAGAACACATGCGTTAGGAGCTTCTTGAGAACATCAAATCTTTGACCGGCCCATCCAGAGTCACCTAATAATGATCCTTATTCACTGTCAGGCTTGTAGAGATACTTCATAACCAGGCTGTCCATCTTCTTCTTCTGTTTCTTCACTTCTTTTTTACCGGAGGGCCGTTCTTCATTACTTTCCGGACTCCCATCGGACGCTTTCTTACCCGGGGTTCTTTTAACGCTGTTCGAGCTGCGATACGAAACGGTCGATGCGGATCCTGAAGAAGACGATTCAGACTCCGACTCTGATTTGGAAGATCCAGATTCTTTCTTCCTTGAGCTTCTGGAGCCTCTCTTTCTGGACCGCGCGAGCGTGATCCTCATCGGAGGAGCTGTCGGATTCGGAACGCCTGCTCTTCTTTTGTTCTTTTTCCTGCCACTCTTGGAGCTAAAGGAACTTAACGAGCTTCCAGAACGTCCAGAATCTACAGCAGAACCTCTTAAACTCGACCCGCCGTGGCCCAGACCTTCATCGTCTAGGTCCTTGACGGTCTTCCTTTGTTCTTCCTCACCTGCACCACCGCCTTTCTCCTCTTCATCTGAGTCTTCTAAGCTACGACGTTTGAATTTAATTGGCTTGAAGCTCAACACTTCATTGATAGCTTTTTCTAGCTCGGGGTCCAGGTAGTTGCGGTGGCTCACAGGTTTAACATCAGAGGTGTCCGGTGGGTCTCAGAGGAGCGTAGTTGGGCAGGAGTTGACAAACTACGGCCGAGTGAGCGCGGACTGTATGCGGCCACACTCACAGAGTCAATATCCTCATCATCATCGACATCATCATTATTCAAACGAACTCCGAACTCACTGAGTCGAGTGCTGTGAGCCAGAGAGATCCGAGAGCCGACGCTGGTGCTCCCAGGACTGCGACTTCTAGATCGCTGCCTCAGACTGGCACTCGTTGACCCGTAATCGCTGCGGGTGTCATCCACCCAAGAAGTACTACGTCTAAAACTGAAGCTGCTCACTCCAGACCGAGCGTCTTCATCGTGGCGGGTGGAAGCTCGGCTTGGGGCCACTGAGGACACCGTGGACTCCTTGTCGAATTCTGGACTGCTCTTGGTCCATCGACGGTCTAGGCCTTTCCTGGCCCTGCTGGCAGCCTCGGAGTAAGCCTGGGAGATCACCGAACCACGGTCATCCAGGTCATCACCGGTCTGAGGCCGGTCGACGGGTTTGCTTTTAGCTTTGCGTAACGACAATCGGTCGGGCATGTCCGGTTGCTCCCGAAGGGCGCTGAAGAGGGAACTCTCATCCTTCTGATGGGAGCGTTTCCTATAGCTGAGCGAGCTCATCACAGACACCGAACGGCTCTCGTCCGACTCTTTCTTACTTCATCCTTCCCTTCTTTTCCCTCTTTCACTTCTTTTATATCTTTCACATCAGCATTAGCGGCATTGGGGTGTCTGAGACGAACAGAAAACATTAAAAGCGGCAGAATTGCAGATGATCAGTGAATTAAACAGGATGATACCCGTGACAGAGATAAACATGAATTCAAAGAATGAGAGATTTGAGGGGTAATTTAGGAGCGTATTTGACACTAATCCTTTTAATTTGACTCCTTGGGTTAAACTCCTAATGGCAGTTACGTAACAGTTCCCTACTAATACTACTGAGGAAGAGAACAGTAACAACAGCTCCTGATGAGACAATCATGAATCCAAGATCGAATGCTGTCTTGAACTTATTAGCACTTCTCACAGATGGAGAGGTCTACGCAAGTCTTGGCTGGTTCATTGGTAAACCACATCAGTAGCACCCCCAATGCTCTTATCCTGGAAAAAAGACTGTTCAATCAGCTCTGCACAGAAAACTTTGAGGCAGGGATTATTCTAGTCATAAAACTAAGAAACATGATAAGGTAACACTATACTACATAGTTACACATTGTGGTGTTATATGCAACTAATCCTAAACCAAACCTTAAAGGATTGGTTCACTTTAAAAAAAATGTTGCTCGATAATTTACTCGCCCCCATGTCATCCAAGATGTCCATGTCTTTCTTTCTTCAGTCGAAAAGAAATTAAGGTTTTTGATGAAAACATTCCAGGATTTTCTCCATATAATGGACTTCAATGGGGTCCAAACGGTTCAAGGTCCAAATGAGAGTTTCAGTGCAGCTTCAAAGGGCTTTAAACGACTCCAGACGATGAATTACCATGTAGGCTAAAATATTTAACTAATATGCAAATTCAAGTTTTATCCGAAACATTTAGATTCAAAATTTTTATTCAAAATTTAGATTTAACATTTAGATTCAGCTTTAACATTTAGATTCAAGATTTAGATTTAACATTTAGATTTAGATTTTACATTTAGATTTAGCTTTAACATTTTGATTCAACATTTAGATTTAGATTTTACATTTAGATTAGACATTTAGATTTAGATTCAACATTTAGATTTAGATTTAACATTTAGATTCAACATTTACGTGTAACATTTAATATTTAGATTTAACAATTTAAAATATCTCTAAGGTGACAAATATTGTTGTAAATGTGCTAAAAAGTGACAAAAATTCATACCATTTTTTTTAAACATTGTTTGAAGCTAAATGTAACAAAATGTTGCTGTTATTTTCAGTGTGAGCCGCTTTACAAACGGCGCCCATACAATGTTGAAATTATGTGTCTAAATGCGTTTTCTATTAGGCTACAATGAAAATATTGTACAGTATCCTATCAGATTAGGTCAGGTTTGCCGAAGTGCGTTTAATTTAGGCTATTATTTGTTTTTGTCCCTGCGCACCGATCGGAGGCGGAGTTCACTGCTGATATTATGAGAGTTTCTAGTCTCGCGGATGTCATCAGCAGCGCCTTGTATCGCCCAATCAGCGAATTGGTCAAAGACATTGGTGCGCGATGGATGGTAGGACGGAATGATGAGTTTTGTGATGCGGTTGCAGATGAAATAATAGCCCATCCGCGCATCTCTATTCACCTGTACTTAAAAAAACACCATTAAATGTGGTTTCATTTATCCAACTCTGAAGCCTCATAAAATGATCTAAAGCCTTGAAATGAAACTAAAGGGGTTTCCATACTGACCTGGTGGTTTTCTGTGTGCCCTCATCTGTGAGCGTCTTAGTGGATCCTTTGCTTTTGGAGAGCAATGACTTCACCCCATCCACGCGGTCCTCCACCTCAGAGTCCATATCTGATTCATCTCCACTGATAACAAGAGAAGCTCTCAGTCAGACATAAAGGTCATTTCGGCTGGTCAAGATAAGGTTATGATACTTCAGTTAGTTGTTAGTGCCACAACAAATGGTTTCAAAGAAGAGGATTTCAATCCATCCCACAATAACCGTCTCTATTTTTAGAAGATGGGGAGAGAAAGAGAAACCATTTACATCGTACTTCGACTATTACTGTTTATACCAGGCTATACCTTTATAGGGATAGTTCACTTTGAAATAAATTTTTGGTATGTTTTTGGTATCTTACCTCAAGGGCATACGAGATGTAGGTGTCTTTGTTTCAACAGTATTTTCAATTTTGATATTTTTAGGTAAAACCGTTCTTGTCTGTCAGTCATATAATGCAAGTTGTATGAGTCACCACCTCAAAGAGCATGCACAGAGAAGTCCAAATTAAACATGATTTAATGACTCGTAAATGTAAGTACACATTGATGGCCTAAGACACCAAAACGAGCGGTTTGTGTGAGAAAACAAACAGTATTTATATCCGTTTTACCTCTTGTAATCACAGCCACGTCCAAGTGATCTGAGGGAGCGGACTGTGGTTACAAGAGGTAAAAACGATATAAATGCTGTTCGTTTTCTCACACAAACCGGCTCGATTTTAGTGTCTTAGGCCATCAGACGTGTACTTACATTTAGGAGTCATTAAATCATGTTTAATTTGGACTTCTCTGTGCATGCTCTTTGAGGTGGTGACCATAGACCTCCATTATATGACTGACAGACAAGAACGGTTTGACCTAAAAAGATCAAAATTGAAAAAACTGCAGAAACAGAGACACCTACATCTTGGATGCCCTTGAGGGAAGATAAAACATACCATAAATGAATTTCAAAGTGAACTATCCCTTTAAGAATATACACTAAAGCTTATTCAATCCTAAATATGTTTAAAAATTGCACAAACTCACAATCAGGGACGTCATGAGTGCATTGGATTTAAGCTGCAGCTGTTTGTGGAGAATTTCAACTTACCGTCACGCACAATTTAAAGCTTAAGCACACACACAGCTCACATTCTGATGCTAATCGACTGTGACAATCTGCTTCTTTTGGTTGCATATTGCAGTTCCACCCAATTACAGCAAATCAACCGAATGCAGTGGATTCCCCCCTTCGCAAATCCATGCAGTTACACCAACACACATAAACAAGTCACAATGTGCTAAGCACAGTTAAGTAGCAAGATGCACTAGGAATTCATGGAGCACCTGGGAAACTTTACGCTGAATCATAATTCGCTCAGGGGTGGAAATTTCGAAATGCATTCATTTGGTGTTCATTTAGTTTCTTTGTTTTTCAGTATCTATTGACAAATTACCAATTTCCCATGAATTGGATTAAAAATGCAACATTTTTGTAAAGATTCATTAAAAAAAAAAAAATCGAAATTCTAAATAAATTTAGAAATCCAAATTTTAAAATATATATCGATATTTCCATTGGTTTTTTTTATGACTCAGAGGGCTCTGATGAAAAGATGGCTGGTGTTATTATGAGTAAATAAATAATGAGTGTTAAACATGTACGGCACATGCTCATGAAGACAAGAAAATGCTGCTGTATTATCAAATGACTTATTGAACTATTGAATCCATTTCAGCTAAAACATAATATATTACTTTCCATGTAAGACTTCATATAGTTTGTTGTAACGCGGATTAATACAACAACATTTTCCACATGCTTTTACAATGAATATAATTACAAATTTAAACCAGCAACAGATGAGAAACATAGACCATTTAGTATCCTCACGTTTTGTTCTTTCTCTTTTGATACTTTGTCACCATGTCTTGTAAACTTCCAAAAAAAGGGAAAAAAGAGGAAAAATAAAGGAGAAAATGAGTAAATTGTTGATCCATTAAAATAAATTGGAGACAGGAAACCAAAGAGAAAGAGAAAAGCAAAATAACTGAAAAAAGTTCATGTCAACGAAAGTAACATCATCCTGATCAACTTCAGAGAAATGTTGCCATGGCAACATGTCAGGAGACTAATCTTCATACCTGTTGATGAGGTCGTCATCATCATCCGTCTCCATTTCATCTTCCATAGCGGCCTGAAGGTCCCCAATCCGCTTAAAGGCCAACTTCAGATCTGCTTGTAAGCTCTGATTGGCTGCTTCCAGACTTTCAATATCCATTTCCTGTTAAAGGTCCAACCACTCAGAGTTATGAAAAATGACTGCGGTTCTAATAAAGTGTTTTATAGAAATCATTATATAGTCATAGACGGAGCCATCCATTTGGCCTTACAACAAATGTCACAGTTAAGCCATGGTTACTATAGCATTATGTGGCCGTTTCTCCTCATAATAGTTGCTATAGTGATATTAACGGCGATCTCCATCCTGCTCTGGAACTCACCAGCTCATGTTTTTTTGCGGCTGGCTTCGGTTTCTTCTCTTAGACAGTTCAGTCATCTCTCTCCTTTATGTCCCGGATCTGCCGCTGCATGCGCTTGTTCTGATCCTTCTCCCGGGTTTCGCTGGTAATACGCTGGTCTCGTTCCTCAGTCATCTTCTCAAGATTCTCCTTCAGCCGTGTCACAAGAGACTGGAGGTCGAACATGGACAGATGGAGAAGCCGAAGATAAGAGCTCATTAAAATAATAAACTGTAAATCAATTGTGGCCATTGATGCCGTTGCATATTTGCATGTGCCGTGGGCGTTGTTTAAGCTCCCAATTCACAAAGAAAATTATGCATGGAATAATGCATGAATGAAATCTAAAATTAAAGGAGTAGTTCACTTTAAAAAACTTTTGCTGACAATTTACTCACCCCCATGTCATTCAAGATGTCCATTCCTTCTCAGTTGAAAAGTAATTAAGGTTTTTTGATGAAAACATTTCAAGATTTTTCTCCATATAATGGACTTCAATGGGACCAAACGGTTCAAGGTCCAAAAGAGATTTTCAGTGCAGCTTCAAAGGGCTTTAAACTGAATCACAGATCGATGAATAAGGGTCTTATCAAGCGGAACGATCTCTCTATTTAAAAAATAAATAACAAAGTTTAAGTTTTATAAGCTCAAAGTGTTCGCGCTTGCTCTGTTCTATGACACGCATTCGTGACTCTCCTGTTCGAACTCATTCATCAAAATGAACAAATCTTTTTTCTGAGTCATTTGGAAACGAACGAATTGACTCGGAAAAAGATTCAGTTCATTTTGATGAACGAGTTCAAACAGTAGTCACGAAAGTGCGTCACAGAACAAAGCAAGGCGACCATTTGAGCTTAAAAAAAAACTAAAAAAAATGTTATTACAATTTTAAATGAGCGATCGTTCTCGCTTGATAAGACCCTTATTCATCGTCTGGAATCGTTTAAAGCCCTTTGAACAGTTTGCAGTTTGTACTGAAAGTGTCTTTTGGACCTTGAACCTGTTTGGTTCCCATTGAAGTCCATTATATGGAGAAAAATCCTGGAATGTTTTTATCAAAAACCTTAATTTCTTTCGACTGAAGAAAGAAAGACATGGACATCTTGGATGACACGAGGGCGAAGTAAATTATCAGCAAAAGTTTTTTGAAAAGTGAACTACTCTTTTAAATGAACTAAAACTAAAGGAAATTTACTAGACCTACAGCCTTGGTTCAGTGTCTTGCTATGAATTTGTCAAACAACATGAGTCGCACATGTGACTCACCTCTAGACGTTTACGTCTGGGTCCTCTCATATTCTAGTTTAGTCTCCAGTTCGCGGATTTTGGCTTCCTGGCGGCTGACCAGAGATTTCTCCACCATAGATTGTTCCTGAAATTCAAGTTGTGACTGCAGGGAGTGAAGCTGCCGAAGAGAATAAAAACACACACATTCAAGACCACAAGCGACAGACCCACTGCAGTTCTCTCACTGCTTTGGCCACTAATCAATATCCACTATATACTGAAGGAAATGGTAAATGAGGGGATCGGGGTTCGACTGTGTTGAGAGTGTCTGATTTTTTAGCTTATTTGAGGATTTCTTTGGTACCTTATCCTGGATATCTTGTTTTTCCTTTATGGCCTCCTCCACCTGGGTTTGCAGGTCACTGATTTGTGCCAGATCTCTGGTAGTCTAAACACACACACATATGTAACTATAAGAGTTCATTTTAATTCTTAATCTGTGCTTGGTATCTTCAATGCTTTTAATAGCTGATATAAGGTTGCATTTATTTGATCAAAAATACTGTAAAAAACGTGATATTGTGAAACTATTTTCAATATTTGAATACTGTCATTTATTCCTGTGAATTTTCAGCATCATTACTCCATTCAGTCTTCAGTGCTTCATGAGCATCAAATCAGAGTATGAGATATGATTTGTGGAAACAGTGATATATATTTTTTTGGGATTTATTGATGACAGAAAGTTCAAAAGAACAGCACTGATTTGACACTTACAAATATTTTACTGTCATGTTTGATCACTTTAATGCAACCTTGCTGAATAAAAGTATTAACTATATACACTACCGGTCAAAAGTTTAAGATCGGTAAGATTTTTTATGTTTTTAAAAGAAGTCTCTTCTGCTCACCAAGGCTGCAATTTTTTGATAAAAAATACACAAAAAACTCAGTAATATTGTGAAATATTATGACAATTTAAAATGACTTTTTTTATGTTAATATATATTAAAATGTAATTTATTCCTCTGAAAAAAGCTGAATTTTCAGCATCATTACTATCCAGTCTTCAGTGTCACATGATCCTTCACGAATCACTCTAATATGATGATTTTATGCTCCAAAAACATGTATGATTATTATCCATGTTGAAAACAGTTTTTTACATTTTTATTTCAGGATTCTTTGAGGAATAGAAAGTTCAAAGAACAGCATTTATTTAATTAGAATCTTTTCTAACATTATAAATGTCTTTACTGTAACTTTTGATCAATGTAACTCATCCTTGATGAATAGAAGTATTGATTTCTTATTTATTTCCCCCAAAAATAAAATACAATTTTTACGACCCAAACTTTTTAAAGGGTAGTGTTAAATGTAACAAAAGCTTTCCATTTCAGATAAAAGCTGTTCTTTTGAACTTTCTATTCATCAAAGAATCCTGAAATAAAAATGTAAAAAACTGTTTTCAACATGGATAATAATCATATGTTTTTGGAGCATAAAATCATCATATTAGAGTGATTTGTGAAGTGATCATGTGACACTGAAGACTGGAGTAATGATGCTGAAAAAATTCAGCTTTTTTTCAGAGGAATAAATTACATTTTAATATATATTAACATTAGAAAAAAGTCATTTTAAATTGTCATAATATTTCACAATATTACTGTGTGTTTGTGTATTTTTTATCAAAATTGCAGCCTTGGTGAGCAGAAGAGACTTCTTTTAAAAACATAAAAAATACATTTCACATCATATATATATATATTAGGGGCTGATATAACAATACACTCGTAAGAATACACATGTTTTTCTCTACACAGTAATTTTTATTTTGGGGGGACTATCCATCGATACATATTTTTGTATTGTGATATATTGTGGCATGATATATTGTAACAACCCATATATATGAGGTCACCTGAGCTACTGCGGCTTTATGTTTCTTCATGAGTTCGTTCAATGTCCTCCTGATCCTCCTCAAAGCGAGACTGGCAGGTCATTCTTCTCTCTCTGCAAACGACTTATCTGCTCCTCCAACTGAGTTAGAACAGAACAGACAGGGTTGGATGAGTACCTTAAATAGTTTATTCACAGCTTTTCAAGGATGAGGAAACACATCCTCTCCATGTTTCTACCATGTGACCAGATAAATACTGCACCGGAATACAGTTTGACTGGATGCACAGCGTTTGACATCAACAACAAATTATGTCTTTTCATTCCTTTTAAAAATTACAAAATTGTTTTCCCAGCTCTCTGTGACCCTTTTAGAGCAGAATGATCTTTTTGACCAAAAAAAACCCCATTACTTTTAATAACAGAACATTTGTCGAAATACAATCACACAGCACTGCAACGTTTTAACAACTACTGTACGCTTCTGCCATTTTAGAGTAAGAACAAGAGTGGGACTAAAACACTGTCATTACACAGTAATTGCATATTTCTGGTTAAGGCAGAGACGAGCAGATTATACCCTTAAACTCTCCTATTTGACATCATCTCTTCTTCATAAGAAATAAATCAACCACACCACAAGCACACCGCAACCGAGCCATTTCATTCTGACTGAGTAACATGTTTTTGTGTTCTTGAAAGAGCTTGAGAGATGAATGAAGAAAGAGTAATCAGAGAAGAGTAAAGCTGCACTGATTTTCTTTTCTGTCCTCAGCGAGGTGAAATGTGAAGTGACAAAATCACAGCCAATCAGAACATATTTGATGTTTAAAAATCCATGTGGAGCAGGTTTTGGATCGATGAGATTTTACAGTGGGCGGAGCCAGATATGGAATACAAACCAAGCAACTGTAAAATGTGCAGTCTGTTCAAGCAAAGACTCAGATTAACATGGAGGAGACGGGATTTAACGCTTTATCATGCGGACACCATGATTCCTTATCAGAGTTTTAGAGTTTTAAACCCAAAATGTTGTTTCCATCAGCCTGAGTGAGCAGGAAAATGACTACATGCTCGTTATTTATTCACATATTGCTCAAAACAAATATATTGCCTGACGAAAGCTCTGACAGATCTGGTGGACAAAATCTTTGTTTTCTAACATGTTTTCAATGACACAATCTCTCCTCTGTACATTTCTAAAAGAAACCGTTGATGAATTTGTTGCATATAATGACTAATAAATCAATATCACGTAGTTAAAGGGGATATATGTAAGAATTTTCAGGTATTAACTGCTTTTTGTATTGCCAAACAGCTTGTAGGGAAACTTAAAAACGAGACCTTCCTTGACTTCTTAGGTTTTCTATGAACTAGACTGATTTTTATGTTAAAGACTGGTTTCGATGGGGAAAATCAAAAGGGTTTGACGTTTATTCATGCTCCCGAGAGCCTCTTTTCGGTTCAATGACACATTAAATTAATGCTTAATGTTCAGGATAATGCCGAAAGGGCTATTCTGTAGTGTAATGTCAATTTGTCATGCAAAGAAAAGGGATAAACTCACATAGCCAGTAACAAACTATAGTCTATAGTCTCAAACATACTTTATAATTAAACTATCATAACGGTGTCATTTTAATGACCAGTTCAGCCCGACGTTTTAAAATCATGTAGTGATGAACAACAGTGCAAACAATCATGCAGTGAATAGACTGTTTGATTAAACAAACGTATGATGAAATGATGAAATCTTGTCCTGTTTATGAGCAAGTAAAACAGAATTCAACTCACAGACATCTTGGCTTTGGAGATGTCATCCATCTGGATATGAAGGTCTTCAATTTCCAGCTCCATGGACTTGCGCGATTTAACTGCGGCTGCGCAGGCAAACTCGGACTCCTCCAACTAAACCAGATACAACAGAAACACTCATTCGCTCACATGAAGATATTAGTCTTAGTTGATCAATCAATCCAGTGACGGACATAAATTGGGATTGTGATTCTACCTTATTTTTGAGTGCGCGATCTCTCTTACTAGGCACGTTAGTCTTCAGGTGGTCCAGCATAATCTGAGCATCGGCTAGAAGAACCTTTGTGCGCTTCAGGTCCTTCCTGAGACGTTTCTCTGTCTCTACATCCTTCTGGCCAACCTGTTATATGGTGCAATACCATGTTATGCTTAGTTGAGTGTACTGTATGCTGTCTGCAATATTTGTGTTGTGTTAGTACCTGTTCCTGTGCAGTCATCAGTTTGGATTCCAAGTCTCTCTTTTCTCTCAGAACTCTCTGTTTATCGTCATATTCCTCCTCTAACTGCACTTCCATCTGCTTCAGCTACACACACACATTGCAAAAGAGCCATTCAGGAAACATGGAGGTCTGAAATTGTGAGTGTTCAGATGCTGTGTGTTCACCTTCTTACTGCAGGACAGTCTGATCTCCTCCACCTCCTCATCTTTACTGTCAAGCTCTTTAGAGTGTGTTTGTTTCAATCTCTCCATCTCCATTTCCAAACGAAGTTTAGCCTAAATCACACACACATACACACAGATTATGTGAGGTTAACTTGATATTATCCTCTGAAAAACGTGCAATTTTCCAAGATGGAAGTCAGACACAGTCGTGTTTAAGATGTATGGTTGTTTTAAAGATTTTAATCTATTATTAATATTTTACTTTATTTTAGCTTTATTTCAATTGACGAATATTATTTTATTAGTTTTTGTTTTAATTAACAATAAGAGTCGCTATCTGCCGTTTAATTGGCCATTTTTAGCTTATACCTGCTCCAGCATCTGAATGGTTCCAGCCTGTTCATCAAGCTCCTCCTCTTCGATCTTTGACCTTTGCTTCCAGGTTCACGCAGTTGCTTCTTAACCTTTGCAAGTGAAGCCTCCTCTTTGGACTCCTGAGAGGAGAGATCCTGGAGCTCGTATTCCAGCTGCTCGACCTTCACGCTGACCGTACACAGCTCTGTGTCCTTCTCCTATATTTTAAAATCATACACATTAGCCGATGCTTATTATTACAGAAATCTGAAGTTAAAGGGATAGTTCACTTTGAAATTAATTTTTGGTATCTTACCTCAAAGGCATCCAAGATGTAGGTGTCTTTGTTTCCACAGTAGTTTCAGTTTTTATATTTTTAGGTCAAACCGTTCTTGTCTGTCAGTACATATAATGGAGGTCTATGGTCACCACCTCAAGAGCATGCACAGAGAAGTCCAAATTAAACATGATTTAATGACTCGTAAATGTAAGTACACATTGATGGCCTAAGTACACGAAACGAGCGGTTTGTGTGAGAAAACGAACAGTATTTATATCGTTTTTACCTCTTGTAACCACAGCCACAAAGCGCCTGCGCCCTCAGATCACTTGGACGTGGCTGTGGTTATAAGAGGTAAAACGATATAAATACTGTTTGTTTTCTCACACAAACCACTCGTTTACTGTGTCTTAGGCCATCAATGTGTACTTACATTTATGAGTCATTAAATCATGTTTAATTTGGACTTCTCTGTGCATGCTCTTTGAGGTGGTGACCATAGACCTGCATTCATATGACTGACAGACAAGAACGGTTTGACCTAAAAATATCAAAATTTAAACTACTGCGGAAAGCAAAGACACCTACATCTTGGATGCCCTTGAGGTAAGATAAAACATATTAATTACAAAGTGAACTATCCTATTAAGGACACGAGAGAGAGAGAGTGACACACACTTTCCGGTCTTAGTTCTCACCTCTAGCTGTTGTCTGATTGTGAACATCTCGGCCGCCAGCATATCTCTGTCTCGGGCCAGTTTCTCCCGCTGGTTCCTCTCCTTCTGTAGTTCTTCTTGAGCCTGGTTCTTCTCCACATCAAACCTGCCAGAAAATTCAGAAGATAAACAAGCATTGAGCAAAGTAATTTCAACCACAGTATGACGGGAAAAAACATAATAGTCTGCTCATATCTCCAATGGGCGTAAACTATCAAAGAGATTCAGCCAGTAGGCACCACAGCAAACATTTCCTCTTCTGCTTTTTACTGCTAAATCTGGTGGATTTTTAGATTTGAGTAATCTGATCATCTTTTTCCATCTTCAATTCTACAAATTCTGAGAAAAATCAGGTCTATGCACCAAAGTTATTTATAAAATGTCATACATGTCAAGGTTTAGTTCCAGCTCTAAGTCTGATCTGCTAAGCTTTAGTTATGAGCAACATCAGCCAAGCAACTAAACAACTACAACAAACAAAAGGCAGGAATCAGACAGAAAACAACAGCTTTAAACAAAAGAAACAAAAGAGTGATTAAACAAACTAAATAACAAACAAAAGACAGAAATCAGAGTAAATTAAATGCTTCAACTGAACAAAAAAAAACAAAAAAACAACAACAACAACAACCTGAAAAACAGCTTAAACAAAAGTAATTAAGGCAGTAAAAAACTGCTTAACCCTCTGGGGTTGTTCGGCCCAAAAGCAAAAATTGCTTTCATGAGGCCTAGGCTTCACTCTAAAATGTAATACAGCTTTGATGAAAAAAAATAAAAAATAAAAAAAAAAGAAAATAAAAAATTTCAATTATGTTCAATGGGAAAAAATGGGTCATAATTATTGCATAAATATTAATTATAAATCATAAAATTATCTCAAAACACCAAAAAAGAAAAGATTTTTTTTATAAAAAACAAGTAAAAAAAAAAGATTTTTTTTTTCAATATGAATCCTGCCCTTTGACCCGAACACCCAAGTGTGACTGTTAAACGAACAACCCCAGAGGGTTAAATAACTTAAGGAAAAAATACAATAGACAAATCAGGCAGTAAACAAACAAATCATACAGTAAAGAAACTGCTTAAAGGATCAATTGTTTAACATAAATTGCTTACTGTGTGATTAAACAAACTATGATTAAACGATAAGCAAACAAACACATCCAAGTTATCAGAAAGTAAATGAACCTGTTGAATCAAACAAACGGTAAACAAAGAAACACAAACTAAACTGACAGCTTAATGTTTCAATACACAAACAGTCCACACAATCAAACAGTAAACAATGTCCGAAACAACCAATCAAACAGAAACCTCTATAATCAAACCTCAGCAGGCGATCAGCCAGAGACTGAGGCGTGAGGGTGGTGAGTGTGTGTGAGTGTGTGTGAGTGTGTGTGAGTGGTCCGGGTAAACCATACATTGAGGACACAATGTAGGTTTTTGTGAGGGTTGTGTTTAGGAGTAGGTTCAGGGTATAGAAGATTGTTTGGGTAGTTCGTTTGCTGATTGATTCTTTGTGTGTGTGTGTGTGTGTGTGTGTGTGTGATTGGCTCTTACTTCCTCTGTTTTCTCTCCAGCTCATGGTTGCGCCCCTCTTGATTTTCCAGGTGCAGTTTGGTGTCTTGCAGTTCGGCCGCCAGCCGCTGGCACTTCTTCTTCAGCTGCTGGACAGACCGCTGGGACTCCTCCTGGTCAGCCTGTAACTCCGCAAACTACACACACACACACACACACACACACACAGAGACTGAAAGTGAAGCTTAGAAAAGTCTAAAGATTCTGAAGTGTCACTGGTTTCCAATGTCAGAGTTATTTATTGTGTCATTTCACACTGTGTGTATAGTGTGTGTGCATTATGCGTGTGTGTGTACTAACTTTTCTTTCTCAGGTGTCTCTTGTTCTGTTGTTCTGTCTCCAGCTTGTCATCCATCTCCTGGTGGAGTTTTTTCTTTGTGAAGTCCATATCCCTGATGGCACGTTCATATTTTAACCTCCATTCCCCTCCTGACGTCAACAAACACAGAGACAGAGTTTTGTTGAGCTGGGGTGTTTTGTGTGTGTGTGTGTGTGTGTGTGTTTCTGCTGTTATCTCGGGACGTCTGTCCGAAAGAATGGCGTTTGTCAGGTCCAGTTTGTATCCAGCCTCTCACGGGGTCTCAGATGCCCCAACGCCTGTGAAGAGACGACTCAGCGCTGGCGATATGTTATGGCTCCATATTATATATGAACAATATTTATATTATATATTTATATATAAACAATATGAATGTAAGCCAGAGGAGAACTGGCCCCGACTAGAGCCTGGGTTCTCCCAAGGTTTTTTCTCCATCCAATCTGATGGAGTTTTGGTTCCTTGCCACTGTCGCCTTGCTTTGCCTTGCTTTTGGCTTGCTTAGTCGGGTTTTTACCATTTAACAATATTACTTATCTGTGTTGTACTTCTGTCA
Source organism: Hybognathus amarus (assembly GCA_030378365.1). Classification (NCBI taxonomy): domain Eukaryota; kingdom Metazoa; phylum Chordata; class Actinopteri; order Cypriniformes; family Leuciscidae; genus Hybognathus; species Hybognathus amarus. The sequence goes on along the minus strand of JAQIUQ010002549.1, from coordinate 362,360 downwards.
TGTTATCACTGTGAAGCTGCTTTGATACAATCTGTATTGTGAAAGCGCTATATAAATAAATGTGACTTGACTTGACTTGACTTGTTGTTCTTATAATGAAACATATTGGTTGTCAGCATCTGCTGCAATCTGATCTAGGTTGTTGTTTTGTTTTTTACCAGAATCCTCATCGCCATCGTTGTCCATCTCGCCGTTGAGTTCTGATGCACGGAGGAGTCTGGCCTCCATGACCTCCATCTCCATGGACTCCATCTGTTTCTTCACAGAGTCAAACTTCACCTGAGTTTCATAAAAAGACAACAAACAGGTGTGATATACAGCAGCCCACTCGCAAAATACACACCCACCACCTCCTCAGATTATAAAAGAATGTTTTTTAACTATAAGAGCTCTCCAATAGTCTTTTACCACAACTCCCAGTCAATCCATGAAACAAAAATTTAAAGCAGTTCAACTGCAGAAAAGCTACATATTGTTGATTAGATGCCATATTGTTTATTACTCAATTTCTTCCTCACTTCCTTTACATATCTACATAATATTGTATAAATTTGCATAATGCCAGCCTATGGTCTTCATTGGCTGTCCACGAATAACATCTACTTTGACCCGCCATCAAACACTGTAGCTGTAGCTGAGGTCTGGAAGAGTTTGGTTCGTGTTGTCGATATTGTTTACATTGCTGCAAATCCACTTTGCACTTTCAAAGGATGAAGATTTGCACTGGAATTGGACCAGTAGACCAATCACAACAGACTGGGCCATCTGACCAATCAGAGCAGAGTAGGCTCGCGGAAAGGAGTTTTTGGACTCTTTGAGAAATGAGGTGATGTGCAATGTAGGTTATGAGAAAATTAAAAGTTTTTTTTTCTTTGACACACGTACAGTAAATATATTGTGGAAAACTTAAAAAAAGTCTACCTTTAATAGGGGCACTTGAAATATTTTCAAAACATGCATAAAAGGTTGAATTGTTTTTTTTTTGTTTGTTGTTAAATAATTATTTTTTTTTACAATTTCTATTATATAAATCCAAATTCATTTTGGTCTGAATAAACCAACAACCTAAAATGAATCTTTTTGCAAAGCGCTAGGGCGGTTGCACTCCGGGGGCTACTGTTGTTGCTGTGGTTGGTTCTTGTCACATGACCTACGGTGTGCTTGTGGCATTCAAAAGGGTTGAGAAGTTTTTATCTCTTTGCGGCGCCGACGCGCTTGAAAAAACGCTTCTATAAATATGAGCATGCATACCACGTGCCTACATTTTAAATAATGAACTTGAGTGCGCAAAAGACGCGATATGTGAGCAGGCCCTAATGTGACAAAACGTAGTGATTCAGTGTTTTGTAAACTATACCACTGGAAAAAGCTCATTATTTTACTGAATTTACAGTTAATTTAGTAGCATGTGTCCTCCTGAAGCATGGAGAACACGTACCTGCATATCCTTCATGTCCTTCTCCAGACGCAATCTCTCGCTTGTCTCCGTCTCCAGCAGCTGGGATGTAGACTCCGCAGAATTCCTCTCATCTGAAAGCTCTGCCGTCAACTCCGTAATCTACATAAACACACATATGCGTTGGTTTTTCTAATGTGGTGGAGGCTTTCAACTAGTCAACTAGTCACGGAAATCCTCCTGCATTTTGACATTTTCATTAAGACATCACTTACTACATTTATTATTCGATCAAAACGGGCCAGTAAAATGAGGCCCTGCTTCAAAGTCAAATATGATGCTTGCATGTCTTACTCTGCTCTCCATTCGATCCGAGGTCAGCCGAAGCTCGTTCCTTTCCTTTTCCACCTTCTCCAGCTTCAGCTTCAGATGCATGATCTCCTCCTACGAGTCAAAAAGCACAAAACAATCCTGAATATTTAGATACGAACAAACAATCTTTGGCCTGAGTTGGGCTAATATCGTATGATCTGATGTGTTTTTGATCATTCAAGATCTAGTGAGTTCAGGAAGGGGCCAGACAGCAGTGTTGCAAACGCTTTGACGGCTTCAGGAATCAAAGAGATTTCTCAAGCTCTAACGCTGCATGCAACAAAAGCTCTTTAAGCTCATCTTTAAGGCAAATGCACCCACACACACACAGATAATCATTTGCACACAACTGTAAGTTGAATGAAACTTTACATAGTGAGCAAACCGGGGCATGCAATAAAGAGTTATATGGCTCACGTCTTTTCCTCCGAATCTGTTCTTCGGTGAGCTGAACCTCCACTCAGAGGTCGTACGGTGGTGAAGAGCTTCCACCAAGGCCAGTCCTTCACGCCATGATTCTTCTTAATGTTCTTCTGGACGCAACGGATGGCCAAATCCTGGATCTGAGAGATAGAGAGGGGTTTTTATTTATCTGACGGGACACTTCACTTTATCACACTAAAACTTCAATTCTGACTTCATTTACTCACCCTAATGTGGTTTATATTATAGCACATAAGTCAAATCTTTTATGCTGTTTTTTGCTGGCTCATTTACTGACGTGAGTGTGAGTGAGTGTGAAAGACGTGTGAATGAATAAATGATGACAGATTATTAATTTTGACTGAACTATTCCTTAATTTCTGCAATATGTGTGTTCAGAACAAACAGGCTGATGATACAGATCTCCATCTGTGAATGACAGTCTGAATCTGTGAATTAACAGCGTGGCATAACATGATTAACGTTCCTTCCTTTGCAAACACAAACATAAAACCACAGAATGACTTTAATATGTAATTTTTTGAAAAAGTACTGAAATACTTGCCAACCAAAACTGTAAATGTGGAAAGAACAGTATCTCAATTCTTTTATAAAGTGCATTTTATTCAGTAGGCCTGATTTCATGTCATGATCTTAAAGTGATTTGACTATTATGATACAGAGACTGGCATGATAATAATTCTAACACTTCTAAAGAGAAACTCAACAGGAGAGCATTTAAAGGGGAAGTGTTATATATAAGCAGAGTACCCCTTCAGCCGTGTACTTATTCACGATTATAGCACTTGCCTCGAGTACCTTATTTGCTTTTATAAAACGGTTACCACACAATAAAAATATTAAAGTAAAAAAATATGTATTAGTGCAACTTTCATGAAGTAAAATCACTAAAAGCATCTTTTCCGCTAGAAAAAATAGTCCCTGACCATGACAGCAACAACAAACCAGTGTGTAATATGCATGAAAGCTCAAATAAACACAACATAGGAACTAAAATAATAATAATGTCTAGTGGCGGTGGCTGTGATATAAATCTACCAATGTCCGTTGCCATGATTTTTGTAATTACTGATCGCGAGGAAAAAAAATGTTTTAGTAGCATAACATCGGTTAATGGAAACAACGTCGATAGTTTTTTATTACATTGGAAAATTTCGCAAAGGTTTTGTGCAAATCTGTAATGAAAACGTCGCCTTATGACGCTTTGCCAGACATAACTCAGTTATAACTTTAACCAGGCTACAATATTACAGTTTTCATAGAATTTTTTATCAAATAATTGCAGCCTTGGTGAGTATAAGATGATTTCCTTGTTCGTAAAGATTTAAAACCAAACCTTAGAATTTTGCTGGAGAAATAAATGTTGAGATTCTGTTTGATTGACATTGCAATTCCAGCAGAGGACTGAAGCATAACAGAAAATTGACTTTACCTTCCTCTTTTTGAAGGCCTGTCGAGACAGAAAGCCCCTGCAGGCCGCCTGGAACAATCGTGATGTTCTGTCTGGTGTGTTCATCCCTCTGTCCCTCTAGTTTAGCCACTGTTCCAGCCCTGAAGAACACCTAACACACACACACACACAACATAATTGTGACAACAGCAAAGGAAGCATGTTAAAAGTGGTCCTAAAATTTCATAGAAGTAAAAGAGATGTGAATTAACTCATATGGAGATGATGCCGCTTTCATCTTGTAATGAAGATTCATAAGCACATTGATGTTTTTTTCTAATTAATTATGTCTTCAAGCAATTTAATTTGAAAAACAAAAAATATGGATATTTCTTTAACAGCAAAAGAGAGTTTTCTTTTACTTATTCAAATAAAAAATCTCTTATTGTGATTACACTCATGCAACTATTTATCTAGTGTCGACATCTGACCATGACGATCCGAACAAACCATGTTAATCAATGTCTATTTAACGCCTATTTGGTTCATTTTTCATTGCCGGTAATCGCAAGAGCACAAGTCGAGCAGAACTGAGTTGTAAATCAGGTTGTTTTGTTGCCCGATTGCTTCATGAAAGGCCCCTGACATTGTAATCTATTTCTGAGCGCGGTTCAGCCTTCGTAAACCTTTACGCCAATTGCAGCTGCCAAAAAATAATGACAAACTATTCCAACTTATAATCCGGTCCAATGAATCTCCATTCTTCTGGGAACGCACCAGGCGGGGCTTGTTTACACACGCCACCATTTATTTCAGGGGTCTTTTTGGCTTGCAATGATTTTCCAGCTGATGGGATTAAACTGTTGAGCGTCAGCGTCTGTTCACACTGATTAGGACGGCATGAAGAACTAAGAAAGACACAAACAAACAAAGCAGCTCATGCTCGACTTGTCTTGCGTCCAGCCAACGGACCACGCAGTAGATGACGAAAATCGTAATATCAGCCGCCGCTTAAGATTCGCTTCTGAAGTGATAGATTGAACAGAAATGTGTGTTTCTGTGTACTCACCCTGCTAAGACCCATGTGATAGCTGCTCTTCTCCAATTCCAATGACTCCAAAAGCTCCTCTACTGCCTGCAACGACACACACACACACTGTCAGGTCTAGTTCACAAAGTGTACATTACAAAATGACCCCTGTGTAGGCCTACAGGACACACTCTCACTGGTTATACCGTCCCCAAACGGTCCAGGCAAGCATCAGCCCTCACCGTGACACTGACACTGTCTCTCTCATGCGGAAAGGTCTTAGAACTCGCTCTATCTGAAAGGGCTCATCTAGATTACAGCACTAAAGGGGGCTCTGGCCCCTGACAACTAAAGGGCCATTGTTTGAATTGGTTCACAAAAAAAGTGTCCTCTGAGACACGGTTCTACCTCCCTCTGTCTCGTTGTGTCTCTCTAGATCTCCAATTTTGCATCGTTTCTAGTTTCTACTTTCTCTGGGACTGAAACACCACTGACCTTCTCTGTTGTGTTACAAAAAGAGTTGGAAAAAAGGTGTCTAAAACTGAGTTTTAGCTATACCTGTCAATTTACCAAAAAATTTACTGGGCATTAACTTATGGAAGCTTGTTTCCGCTAGGGCTGAAACGTATGGAAGCTTGTTTTCGCCATAGAATGAAAAATATAAAAGGTAATTGTGACTTTTTATCTCACAATTCTGACTTTTTTTTCTCACAATTGCGAGTTTACTTCTCGCAATTCTGACATTATTTCTCAGAATTGCGAGATGGAAAGTCAGAATTGCGTGATATAAAGTCAGAATTGGGAGTTATAAAGTCAGAATTGCCAGATATAAAGTCAATTGCGTGATATAAAGTCGCAATTGTGTGATATAAAGTCAGAATTGCGTGATATAAAGTCAGAATTGCGAGTTATAAAGTCTGAATTGCCAGATATAAAGTCAGAATTGCCTGATATAAAGTCGCAATTGCGTGATAAAGTCAGAATTGCGTGATATAAAGTCAAAATTGAGATATAAAGTCAGAATTGCGAGATATAAAGTCAGAATTGCTAGATATAAAGTCGCAATTGCATGTTATAAAGTCAGAAATGCATGATAAAGTCAGAATTGTGAGATTTAAACTATTCTGAGGGGAAAAAAGTTTTCCCCTTGGAATTGGCCTGACAAGTAGCAATTCTGACTTTATATCTCGCAATTCTGACTTTATATCATGCATTTCTGACTTTATATCTCGCAAATTCTGACTTTATATCATGCATTTCTGACTTTATATCTCGCAATTCTGACTTTATAACTCGCAATTGCGACTTTTTATCACGCAATTCTGACTTTTTATCTCGCAATTCTGAGAAATAAAGTCAGAATTGTGAGATAAAAAGTCACAATTATTTATTTTATTTTTTTATTCAGTGGCGGAATCAAGCTTCCATAGACACGATTAGTCGACATTAACAATAAAAAAATGTCGACAAATATCGTTGTTGTAGTCGTTTGAACTAACTTGACCTGTAAAGGCGTGTAATACCACGATTTGACCGCTACGGCGCTGTGGCGCTAGAGTGTAATGCAGCCGTGACAAATGCAATTGCGGGAAAAGAAAAAACTGCGCAGAATTTGGTGTAGGAGACGGTTCAGCAAACTAATGCGAACTTGCAAGGTTTGGAAAAGTTTCACAAAACTTAAAAACAACAATTCTGTCATGTGCAATACATGCAAGGCGGAACTTGTTTTTCACGGGAGCACAACACGCATGTTGGAGCACTTGATGAGGAAACATTCCGGCAAAAGAGGAGCCGGTGAGTGTCCTCCAGCTGGAGCTAACTAACGAGTGGTAGCTGCTAAATCTCTATGCAATACTACAAATAATAGTAATAATATTATCAATAATAATATAAGTACAGTAATGTGATGATTTCTTTTGCATAGAATAAAGCTTGATCGAGCTTAGGAGTCATTATTAGGTATTATAGTCTTATCACTTGCCTGTATTTTGTTCCATAATCATGAAGACTTACAAAAGGAGATATTAGGAAGAATATCATGGCAGTTACCTTTTCTTTTTTCATTCTGTAAATTAAAAGGTGAATGAGAACGTCTCTGTCAGCTCATTTGTCATGAAAAAAAAGATTATGATTATAATTATGGTTTGCAGATTAATATTTTACCATTTTTGTGTCCTGAAGTAAATGTCCCTGTTACAGTTCTAAGAAAAGCAGTGATCCTATTAAAAAATGCTTAGAGAGCATTTGTATGTGATTTGAGTTGGCCCAAAATCTGAAAACTTAAAAGAGAATGACCTGTTTAATTGGCTCAAAGTTCATTAAAACAACTATTTCAAAACCTGAACTGATTTTCTTGTTCTATAATATAGTATGAATATGTATAACTAAATGTTTTAATTGAAAAAGCTGAATAATCATTCCAAACGTACTGATTAGTCTGTGAAATAATCGACGATTAGTAGATTAATCGTTCTTATAATCGTTAGAATAATTGATTATCAAAATAATCGTTTGTTGCAGCCTTAGTTTCTTAAGTTGCAGCCTTAATTGCGTGTTATAAAGTCAGAATTGCGTAATATAAAGTCGCAATTGCATGTTATTAAGTCAGAATTGCGTGATATAAAGTCAGAATTGCGTGATATAAAGCCGAAATTGCGTGTTGTAAAGTCAGAATTGTAATTGTAATAGTTGTAATAGTTGAATATTCATGTTATTTGCTTCAGTGAAATTCACGTCATTTTTAAAATATGCATTATGCTGGATTTCCAAATGAAGTTTCCATTCAAATTCAATATTTTTTTTACTCTACAAAGCCCATGTGTATTTGCATTTGGCACTTGGCGAATGTTAATTTTGGACCCCGTCTGCCATTTACATGCCCAGAGCCACAGTGCAAAGGTTTTGTATAAAACTCTCCTTCCCCCGGCTAATCACAGGACCAGAAAGAGATTAGGAGGCCCCTGGATGGAGACATTTTCTAGCCGATAATTACAGTACATTTGGGCATTAAGTAAGCACTAAAGCCCAGTGCAATTACTAAATTTTTCCTGTCTGCTCTGCGTATTGATTCAAGTCAGCGACCCAGCTGGGGTTTCTTGATTAAGCTGTCACAATAACCCTGATTACCCAGAGTTCATTTCTGTCTCAGACTCAAGAAACACTAGCGAGAGGAGCCCAAAACTTGTTACTAAACTTTGTACTATTCTTTCCATGCTCATTATTTTCTTAAATAGCCACTCACTCGTTTCTCATCCTTCACGATATAGTTTCGGCCCAGCTTCTTGGTCAAGTGAGGGGCCAAAATGTCAAAGCGTCTTCTGAACTCAGAGAAGACCATGTGGTCAGGGTAACCTGCACAAAGCAAGCGGATATTAAGCAGGAAATGACTTCATTGTATCTATTGGATTAGATCTTTCAATATCTTTTCTCACCTTGTCTGTAAATCCTCAGACTGTCCAGCAGTTTGAAGCCACGGATCTGCGCCCTGAGCAAAGCCACGTCCATTTGCATGAGTCCGGGGTCGCAACTCTCCTCTGAGGATCCTGCGGCCCGCAGAACTTCCGCTCGGGGTAACAGACAGTGGACAAAGTGAACCCTGGATCTGCGAACGGTGTCCAACAGTGCATCCTGAACAAAAGAGGTAACACATAATGAGTAGAATCAGCCATTTCTTCGAATTAGTTCACTTTTGAAAAAACTTTTGCTTATTATTTACTCACCCATGTCATCCAAGATGTCCATGTCTTTCTTTCTTCAGTCGAAAAGAAGAAAATATAATGTTCATATAATGGACTTCAATGGGAACCAAACGGTTCAAGGTCCAAAAGACAGTTTCAGTGCAAACTGTTGAAAGGGCTTTAAACGATTCCAGACGATGAATAAGGGTCTTATCAAGCGAAACGATCGCTCATTTAAAAAAAATATAGCAAAGTTTAAGTTTTATAACCTCAAATGCTCGCCTTGCTCTGTTCTGTGATGCGCGTTCGTGACTCTGCTGATCATCAAAATGAACAAATCTTATTTCGTGTCATTTGGTTCGATTCAAACGAATGAAATGAACGAATTGACTCGGAAAAAGATTCGTTCATTTTGATGAACGAGTTCGAACAGGAGAGTCACACAGAACAGAGGCGACCATTTGAGCTTATAAAACTTTACTTAAACTTTGTTATTTATTTTTTAAATGAGCGATCATTTGCTAGATAAGACCCTTATTCATCGTCTGGAGTCGTTTAAAGCCCTTTGAAGCTGCACTGAAACTCTCATTTGGACCTTGAACCGTTTGGTTCCCATTGAAGTCCATTATATGGAGAAAATCCTGGAATGTTTTCATCAAAAATCTTAATTTCTTTTCGACTGAAGAAAGAAAGACATGGACATCTTGGATGACATGGGGGTGAGTAAATTATCAGCAAAAGTTTTTTATAAAGTGAACTACTCCTTTAATGGGGAATTTTAACAATTCCACAACATTTTTAGGAGAAACATCCAATCCAACAACTACTACTATTGTAAGATCCTCTTGAAAACTCACCACTTGGAGTTTAATCTGAAGGCAGAGCGATTTCTTCTTGACCGCTGCCATGCCTGTGGTGAAGGTCTTCCTCATGCCGGTGGCCCGGCCAGGGCGAGCTGAGAGACGCCCTCCAGTCCAGCGATTCGAGCCCGTCAGAACCCCAGCACTGCTGGAGCGGCCCACAAACATCCCGCTGATGCTCTTTCTGGAGGATTAAAAAGCCCGTTATCCTCATTTACAGGTTCATCATTTTCTTTAGGAGGTCTACTAGAATAAGTTAACATGACTTAGGGCCAGAATTACTAAACAGGGCAAATTTGTGTGAGAGCGCAGTTCCGAAAAAGCGCTGATGGGAGTGGAGAGCTCTGCGCTTGATCTACTGACGAAGCGCAAATTAAAGAACACAGACGTTCGGATCATTTCCATAATGACCAACGCAATCTACCAGCGTCTGGTTTAAGACATGCTTTTTTTGGGTGGTAAATAATGACCCAAATACCAGTAAATTTACTAGAGCAAAGCTTATTAAATCACCTTCCATGATTAATTTAAACACTCTCCTCCTATAAAATTTTGCGTCTGAAAGGGAAACTCCAACAAATGCATATTCAATAAGGTCATCTACAACAATAACACCTTTTCAGTGCTATTTTTTCCACTGCCTGTCTTTAGTAAATCCTGACTAATCTAAAAGGCACACTACTATACAAAAGGTTGTAGTTGTACTGCTGAGGAATAGTGTTAAAATCACTGGGCCTTTAGTTCCTCTGCCTTTGGAAGTCCATGTAAGTCTCTTACAGTGACAAAAAAACAGTATTTCTTTCAAATAGAAGATGATAACCTCTTATGGCTTTATTATTTATTAAGTGCATGTGTTTAAAGGCCAGTCTTACTTCTGGGAGTTCTGCAGCAGATTGGCAGCATTCTGGGGGCTGGGATTCTGCCTGGCGAGGTTCAGCCAACCACGCGTGTCATATTCCACCCAATCTGTCCCATAACTGTGGCCGAGCAGGAAGTTATGTGCATTTTCACTTTTAAGCACCACTGTGCGACCTGCAGAAAAACAATACAGAAATTGGTCCAGGGCAGAATGTAATGTGATAGAGATGCGCGGTTCATTACAGCCGCAGGATAAACCGCGAATCAGGCGGATGACGTGATGAAAAAAAAACATTTTATTAAAATTTGGGTAGATGAACCAATCGAGTGAAAAATATATTTATGCATTGTTAAATATTGTTTTTTGACTATACCTACATCCCAAAAAACTTTACAAACGGCGCCCCATACAATAGCAGCATGTTAATTATGTGCCAAAATGCGTTTTCTATTAGGCTACAATAGAAATATTGTACAGATAAGGTCAGGTTTGCAGAGGTGCGTTTAATTTAGGCTATTTATTTATTTTTGTCCCTGCACACCGAAGTTCACTGTTGATATTAACATAAACATGATTAACTAACTGAATTTTTCTATGTACATAGAAATGCACTTTCTGTAAAGCTGCTTTGAAACAATATGTATTATGAAAAGCGCAATACAAATAGATTTTAAATGAATTCTGAGAGTTTCTAGTCTCGCGACTGTCATCAGCAGCGCCTTGTTTCGCCCAATCAGTGGTTGATGATTTTTGTGACGCGGTTGCGGATGAAGCTAGTGTGTGAGTTTGTGTGTGTGACCTGCGTCTCTCCCTCCGCAGGGCCGTAGTAACTGAAGAGTCGTTGCAGGAGTGTTTCCTCGGATCCTCCCGGCTGTAAAAGCTCCTCCTCCATCAGCCAAAACAGACCTCTGGCCTCATCGCGTACGGGACAGGGTACGTACCTGAAACACAGACATGAACACCCACTGTCAAATCACCACAATCATAGAAACGTCCCCTCAGATCGCTCACACTGAGCTCTTCTTGACTTGTACTAATTAAGCACGGTTAAAAAAGTGACACCATGACGATTTAATATATTGACAGTCTGTCATTTCCAGTTTCAATCTTCAAAATCGAAGTGTTTTTGATTAAACACAAATGCAGAGATGGGAGTTACATTAAATAATTATTATCTAGAGCGCTCTTTTTGACATAAATCACACAAATTTTAAACATTAGCTGAATTAGCCGTCGTGATTCGTTCAGGAAGTGTGTCTCACCAGGGCTTGACTGGAGGATTGATCAATCACAGCCAATGAGCGAGAAGGGCTGGGCTCCAGGTCATCCAGTGAGATCTCAATGTTTTCCTTTGGAAACACAGAGACAGTTCATTCAAATCACTGCAAATAATTGTACATGCCAATGTTTGTGGTGAAAAATTAAAAGAATAAGACATATTACTGTGGAAGATTAATAAAACATTGAATAGAAATTGCAAAAAGTGGCCTGAGAAATAGATATACACTAATGTTCAAAAGTTTGGAATTCATTCAAGGATACATTCAAAGGTGACAGTAAAGACATTTACAATGTTACAAAAAAAGAATTCTGAATAAAAATCATTCAACAAAAATATTACGCAGCACAGCTGTTTTCAACATTGATAATAATTAGAAGAAGAAAATAATTGTTTCTTCATAATAATAATTGCATATTAGAATGATTTCTGAAGGATCATGTGACACTGAAGACTGGAGTAATGATGCTGACAATTCAGCTTTGCATCACAGCAATAAATTACATTTTAAAATATATTCAAATAGACAACAGTTCTTTTAAATTCTAAAAATGTTTTACAGTTTTTTCTGTATTTTAGATCAAACAAATGAAGTCCTGTTGTGCATAAAAAATTCTGTTTATTTTAGAAGTCCTGTTTATTTAAAAAAATATATTTAAATATCTTACTGACCCAAACTTTTGAACAGTTGTGTATTGTTTGTTGTATTTCCTATCTGAGATAGACTTACATAAGATTGTTAATCAATTGTGATTAATTGTTTGTCTATGTACAAATGCATCATAGACATCTTGTGCCGTGAGCTTTGTTTGTAAGCTATTTCAAGTTAATACCGGTAGTAGTTTAAAGTTTTAAAAAAGGCACTCAACTGGAACCACTCAGCATTATTTTTCATCATTATTTTATTAAACTGTCAAAGTAGTAGACCCATCTAATACAGGCAAATGGCAAATAATAATAATAATAATGTACATTTAAGTTGTAGCATATTAACAGCCATATAAATTTAGAGCTTTTATAAGAAGTCGAGTGTCATGAGATTTTGACTCGTCATTGGCTGAGGATGTGTTTTTTCCGCACCTCTTTGTAACGCTCTAGTTCCCTTACGAATGTCCGCTCCTGAAAAAGCATCTGTAGACGTTCCTGAGCGTAATTATGGCAGAGCTCCTCAAACGTGGCGCCGCGCTGGTTCTTCACCTGACGAGGGTTCTGGAACCCTGGGGTGTCCACAATCAGCAGAGAACACAGAGAGTGCTGACTGGACTTCAGTGCTCTGCAAGCCGAAACACACATCTCAATGCATCTCTTACTCTACCAAATAAGTTCATACTGCACTAGCTAATCACTGATTACCTGTTAATGAGAGAGCGATGAGCGTGAAAAGCTCAGAGTATAAACCAGACGCCATGGACTCCAAACACTCAGCTGCTGTTGCTTTAGACACTGAAATACACACAAAAACTCTTTTAACCCTCATCCTTCCCTTGCACTTTGTAACACATCATTTGTTAGAGCTTATTTCATTTTGATAATATTTTTTCTATTTTTTTAATGCAATTTATTTGGGAAGATTTTATTATTTTGTATTTTATTTACCTTTAAATTACTAGATTTGGTCAATTAATAATAAATAAATATGTTTAAGCACATTCATTGGAACTTTAATTAAAGAAAACTCACAATTTCATGCATAATCCTTTTAATTCAGCTCAAAATATCTTACAATGAGTGTCTTTCCTGACCTCTTGTGGAAAAACAAATATTATAACATGATATTTCATGACTCTTGCCAATAGATGGTCTTATATTTAGAGCAAATGAGCTGTTCCAGTGGGTCCTAAAATCAGTTTCTCTTCAGTATGCATTCAGATACAAATGTAGACATTATAAATTATTGTTTTTTTGGTATAGGTTTTAGCAATATTAGTTAGAATTTTAAGCATTTTTAGGTTTTTCTATGTGTACTGAAGCATAAATTTCAACCACAAAACTCAAATTCTTTGTGTATATTCGTGGTTCAAGTGCGACAAAAGTCCTAGCCAATTTTTAAATGAGTTTTGGGTCAAAATCACCCAAGGGAAGGATGAGGGTTAAACATAAAATAGATTATCATTTATGACATATTTAACCCTCAAACCGTATTCACTTTATAGCCCTTAATCCTGTAATTGTGGACAAATGTGGGCACAGAGGACTCAGGTGTGATATTAATTTTTATTTATTATAAATGTTATATCACTGTCTTCGATAAAGTTTTGTCTATCCATTTATGGTGTTTTATTTTTATTTTGGGGGTAGTTTTTAATTTTTTTACTTCAAAAAGTACCATATTTTCTATGTAAATTATGCTTTTTTTCTTCTTTTTTTAAACTTCATTAAAATATCATTCCAATTAGTTCTTAGAGATAAAACCTAAAGATGAAGTGACTTTGCTGTCACCTGGTGTCTTATTTTGGCTTATTTAAGAATGCTCTAAATTACAGTTTTTCCCATTCATTTCTATGGGTGCCCATTTTTGACCCAAATACAAGATTAAGGAGTTTTTATTTCACCCACTTAACATTGTAGAATTGAATCAAAAAAATTGTGTGTGTTCAGGAGGCAAACTTAGGAAGAGTAGCCAAGTCTTGTACCGCTTAGATCAAGGGAAGTATTTTTTAAAAATAAAACTATTTTGCCCGCATTTGTCCAGAATACGGTTTTAAGGTTAAGAATATTAACAAACAGAAGATATCCCGAGCTGTCCGTATCATCCGTGCTCTGCCGGACGCTGACGGAGCGGGGTAGGGTGCTCTTTCCCTGCTGTTTAAAGATGGCGGACGACAACTCTTCCAGCGTGCAGCCCAGGAGACACGCTGCTTTTTGTGCCCACTCTGTGTCTGGCAAACTGCTTTCGGCCCGCTGAAGGGTCAGAAAACAGTGTTACCATAAAACATCCGTCACATAATGCTGAACTAGAATAGATTTTCCAGCTACTGTGGAAGCTCTTTGGTCAAATGTCCAGAGAACAAGGAGAAACTTTCATCTCCTGGATTGATGATCAAAGAGAACAAACATTTTTATTCTGGCGTTCGACATCAGAGAGCGGACACAAGCACATGGGCAGATGAAAGATGGCCACCAGCTAAATAAATCAAAAAAATAAAATAAAAACCAGTCTAAAACAGAAACAGAGAGAGACATGCAATTACCTGGATCTGTTTCTGTGTTATGATGAGGGCAGCATGCAACATCAATATGCAATACAAAAACACATGATTACAACAAATCAAACACAACTGAATGAGTATTAAACCCTGATGGTAACTGACATGTTTTTTAGACATCAAGCGCAGACTCGTGACTGAGAAGTGAAAAGACTCTACTGACTCTTAGTGGACAGATGTTAAAATACACTCATGCATTCAGAGATTAGTGTTATAGACACTGGAGAAGCTGTTAGCTTTACCCTTGGTGGCCCCAGCGGCACCGAGATGGTATATGGCCCCTAAAATGAGCCACACTGTTTTCTGTTCTTCAGCAGAGATGCCCAGGACTTTCATGGCGGCCTGCAGCTTAGTGAACTGCTGAGTGGCTTTCTGCTTGTCCTCGGGCTACAGAAAAGATTATATGATACTATGTGTACAGATAAAAGATCAAATGTGTGTCTAGTTCTGCCTTTTGTGTGGCATTTCTTACCTTCGAGTGAGGGAGGAGCCCAAACGTGTTGTTCTCAGCAAAGTGATTGAAATGAAGTTCAGTCCTGAAAGGCATGATGATCAACTTTAAAGGGATAGTTCACTTTGAAATTAATTTTTGGTATGTTTCATCTTACCTCAAGGGCATCCAAGATGTAGGTGCTTTGTTTCGCAGTAGTTTCAATTTTGATATTTTTAGGTTAAACCGTTCTTGTCTGTCAGTCATATAATGGAGGTCTATGGTCACCACCTCAAAGAGCATGCACAAGAAGCCCAAATTAAACATGATTTAATGACTCGTAAATGTAAGTACACATTGATGGCCTAAGACACAAAACGAGCAGTTTGTGTGAGAAAACGAACAGTATTTATATCGTTTTTACCTCTTGTAACCACAGCCACGTGGCTAAGTGGTGGTGAGGTAAAAGTGATATAAATGCTGTTCGTTTTCTCACACAAACCACTTGTTTCGTGTCTTAGGCCATCAATGTGTACTTACATTTACGAATCATTAAATCATGTTTAACTTGGACTTCTCTGTGCATGCTCTTTGAGGTGGTGACCATAGACCTCCATTATATGACTGACAGACACAAACGGTTTGACCTAAAAATATCAAAATTGAAACTACTGCGGAAACAAAGACACCTACATCTTGGATGCCCTTGAGGTACGCTAAAACACACCAAAATATTTTTATAATAGTCTGACACTCACTTTAGAGATGCATCTGCTCCGGCCATCAGATAGTAAAACACATTAAAGCTGGATTCTGCTTCTGGTCGTCTGGTCACTCTGAACTTTTCCAGCAACATTGTCTGCATGGGAGACATCCAGTAAAGCAAATCAAAGATAAATCCCCCAGTGAAATGATGAATAATCGCCCTCGCTGTAGCGTACCTGGACGGATGCAGAGGCCACCTGTCCTGCCTGGTCGAAGTCAAGAGAGACGATGTGTGAGAAGCGACTGGCGTTCCCATTCATAGCTGTACTGCAGTTTCCAAACGCCTCGAGAACCGAATACACCGCCTGCCATTTCTCAGCTGTGGGGAGGAAACAGTTCATGATGTCTCGATAAAAACCGTAGAATTTATCTTGATTAATCTCCCTCTATAACCGCTGGTGTTCTCAGCGTTGTGTATGAATCTTATGGTGTTTTTAGGAAGGCCAGTGAGGAGTCCATTACAATATAATGCTGGTGATGAAAGCATGCACAAGTCTTGACTGGAAACAAAGCATCTAATTCTTGCAATATTTTTCAGATGATAGTATGCTGATTTAGTTCTGACTCTAGAGACACAGTTGTTAGACCCCTAGCGTCGAGGTATGCATTCACCTTGAGAACTTCATCTTTGTTTCCAAACATCAATGAATTCAGTTTTGTTTGGTTTAACTCAAGAACATTTTTTGGCACATTCAACTGTTTACTTCATCAATGCATTGGCACAGGAGTCAATGGGGCTGTAGTCGTTAGGCGATAGGGCTAATAGAGCTGTGTGTCGTCTGCATAGCTGCGGTGAGAGATTTAGTTCTTTCTGATTATTTGGCTCATTGGGAGCATATACATGTTGAACAGGAGTGGCAACAATGTTTTTGAGGTCCTCATTTTGTTCCTCACCCTGAGTAGACCTTCCCACTGCCGGCTGCGATGGTGACCAGGTACTGCAGCAGATGTTGGCAGCTGGTGGTCTTCCCGCTGCCGCTCCGGCCCAGCAGTGCGATGGTCTGATCCTGACGTGTTGTCAGCAGCTGATGATATGCCGACTGAGCAACAGCGAAGATGTGAGGGGCTGTTTCCTCCCTCCGGCAGCCCTTAAACATCTGCATCACCTGATATAAAGAGACCATGTCACTCCATCTGTTTTGAACACGACTCTGAGGTGACTATGACTTTTTGTGAAGTTTCGTACCTTCTCGGGAGTACATGGCAGGGGTGCTGAGAGGATTGATCACCAGCAGATTTGACCCAGCATAGCTGTGGATGAGGTTTCCACCATAGCGCTCACGCAAGGTGTGAAGGATGCTGGACTCATTGAGGTACAGAAGAGACGAGAGATCCTCCACTCGATCATATGATAGAGGATTCGCCTGATGAGAGACAGACAGATAGACAGACAGATAGACAGATTGATTGATTTACAGACAGACAGACAGACAGACAGACGGACGGATAGATAGATAGATAGATAGATAGATAGATAGATAGATAGATAGATAGATAGATAGATAGATAGATAGATAGATAGATAGATAGATAGATAGATAGATAGATAGATAGATGAGATAGATAGATGGATAGATGGATAGAATGGATAGACAAACAGACAGATAGACAGATAAACAGGCAGATAGATAAAAAGACAGACAGACAGACAGACAGACAGACAGATAGATAGACAGACAGGCAGATAGATAGACAGGCAGATAGATAGATAAACAGGCAGATAGATAAACAGGCAGACAGACAGACAGACAGACAGACAGACAGACAGACAGACAGACAGACAGACAGACAGATAGATAGATAGATAGATAGATAGATAGATAGATAGATAGATAGATAGATAGATAGATAGATAGATAGATAGATGATAGATAAATAGACCCACCTTCTCCACATCATCCTCGTCCACTTCCAGTAATGTCCCATCATGCTCCAGTCTGATCTTCACTTTCCCCTCTGGGAGAGAGCCCATCTCTGTCTTGAGCTGTGTAGCTACGGACAACATGAGCATTTGTTACTGGGCAGTTGAGGACTCAGATCATAATAGGAGTGAACACTATGACTTCACTAACCCAAAGAGAAGCCATCTTTATGGACAAGCCAGACTTTCTCAGTGTTGTACCAGGCCTTCTCCGCAGCGAGCTGCTCCTCCGTCTTCACCTGCGGTTCGAGAGAGTCAGAACACACACACACTGAGTAATGTAGATGTCCTGTGATTGTGATTCAGTTCAGCGTTTCAGTCTGTTATGTTTTGAGACTTTAGAAAGTGAACACTGATAGTACAATTCTGAGATATAAAATATAAATTAAATATATTGATAATGAAGCATCGGAATATAATATAGTGAAGCATCAGCACACAAGAAAACTGAGGGAGATAAATGCATATAAAAAAGAAAACAGCAGAGAAATCATTAGGTTGGCTGCTCATGGCAGAGCCAATGGGTGGAGCTTGAAATCCAGCACCCAATCACTGGACGTAATGGGTGGAGCTAGATGGTTTAACCACACCCAACCCTACCCATAATAACCCTATCACTAAACATAACTCCACCCATTTGGTCCACAGAGGTGGAGCTAGACTAAGTCAAACTCCACCCATTACATCTAGAGAGAAAAAATATATAAAACGTTCTCTTCACACACCACACAGAATCTATAACACACAGAAACTGCACAAATGTGCACACATTTATCAAAGTAAAATTTGAATGGGAAACATGCTTCGGTTCAACCAGGAGCTCTGAGGTGATCTGACTCCTCTAAACACTATGAGACGCTACCAAGCTGTACACGAGCAGAATTTCACACAGGCAGTGCAGTGGCCAGACCTTAGACAGACTGGCAGCTTCATGGGCAGCCTGCAGGATTGCCACGGGGTCCTCGGCCGCCTTGGCCTGCAAAGGGCCGGGAAAACCAAGAGATCAAAAGTCGTAAACACAAATCCTCAAAAGATAAACAAACAGGGAAGAGGCAGGTAATAATGCAGCTTATATGATTTATATTTTACATGAACATTAGTCAAACCTAGTCAAAGAGAAATCAACCGGTTTTATAGGCGTCCCTAGTGAAAAATATAATAAAATGTATTTAAAACAGTTATTTTATGCCAACTTGCCAAGTATACTTCAAATACATTTATGTATTTAATATAGGGTTAGTTCACCCAAAAGGAAAATTAACCCATAATTTAACTCACCCTGGCTCTTTTAAGCTTTATAATGGGTGTGAATGGTAACTTGGATTTTGAAGCCCACAAGAGCGCATCCATCCATCATAAAAGTGATCAATACGACTCCAGAGGGTTAATAAAGGGGCAAAGCGATGCGTTTTTGTATGAAAAATATCCATTTTTATAAACTGCCTTCCGGTAACGGTAGTCGTATTGATCACTTTTATGATGGATGGTTGCATTTTTGGGTGGGTTTCAAAATCCAAGTTACCAATTACTCCCATTATTATGGGAAGTTGTTTCCAGCACTCAATAAAAAAATTGAAAAAATAATTGTGACTTTTTATCTCGTGAGATATGAAGTCAGAAATGTGAGAAATAAAGTCACAATTACGAGATATAAAGTCGCAATCGCGTGTTATAAAGTCAGAATTGCAAGTTAAAAAGTCACAATTGCGAGATATTAAGTCACAATTGCGTGATATAGTCAGAATTGCATTATAAAGTCAGAATTTCGTGATATAGTTGCAATTCTTAGAAATAAAGACAGAAGTGCGAACTTTTTATCTCACAATTCTGACTTTTTTCTCACAATTGCGAATTTTCATCTCACAATTCTGACTTTATAACACATAATTGCGAGTTTATATGTCGAGATATATAGTCGCAATTGCGAGTTATCAGGCTAATTCTAAGGGGCAAAAAATACTAACTTTTTTGCCCCTCAGAATAGTTTATATCTCGCAATTCTGACTTTATAATACACAATTCTGACTTTATATCACGCTAATTCAGACTTTATAACACGCAATTGCGACTTTCTATATTCGCAATTCTTACTTTATATTCTCGCAATTCTGAGAAATGAAGTCAGAATTGCCAGATGTTAACTTACAATTGTGAGAAAAAAGTCTGAATTGTGTAGATAAAATGTCGCAGTTACCTTTTTTATTTTTCATTCTGTGGCGGAAATGAGCTTCCATACATTATAAAGCTTGGAAGAGCCAGAATATTTTTTAGTATAACTCAGATTGTGTTTGGCTGAAAGAAAAACACGTATACACCTGGGATGGCTCTGGGGGTGGGTAAATTATGGGATAATTTTCAGTTTTTGGGTGTACTAACCCCTTAATAAAACACTTCATGAAAGAAAGAAAGAACCAATCTCTGCGCATCACTGGAGACCTACTGATGAAATCATATAGGATCAGTTTAGAGTCAAGGTGATTATATTATAAAACCACCAGTAATTTACATTAAATAGATGTATACCAACATTGAAAGCCACAGGCCTGCTCATACTAACTTCACTTCAAGACCCAGTCTGACACACTAGTGTAACTGAACAACTGTTAACAGCGGTCCAATCTGAATATCAGCAGTGAGACAAACGACATCTCCACATTCAACACACAACTCTCACTGCTGAACACCTTTGTATGACACAAACATCTTGGCAGTCACAGGACACAAACACACACACACCTGTTGGTTGGCGACGGTAGAAATCTGAGATGGAAGGTTTTCAGCAGGAGCTGCAGAAGTTTTAGACACTCCCTTCACCTTCACAGACACAGACTAATCAGCACAATCACAGACGGTGTACAATCATGCCATCAAAGAGCCAGATGGGAACCACCACAATCAGGACTGACACGATCGCACCGATGCAATGTTAGTCTGATTATACAGCCAACAAACTTTCTAATATTTCCATAGGATGCCTACCCATCAACTTGTTTTTAAAACCAGTGGGGAGTTTAAAGAGATGATGTCCTTTAGAAAAAAAGCACAAAAAGTTGCTTCCAGCAAACATTATTGCCAAGCTGAATTCTTGTAGGCGACAGCTAATTTCAGAGTTAAAGCTGCGATCCACTTCAGAGAGTTAAAGGAGTAGTTCACTTAAAAAAAAACTTTTGCTGATAATTTACTCACCTGCATATCATCCAAAATGTCCACGTATTTCTTTCTTCAGTCGAAAAGAAATTAAGGTTTTTGATGAAAACATTCCAGGATTTTCTCCATATAATGGACTTCAATGGGAACCAAACGGTTCAAGGTCCAAAAGACACTTGACTTGACTTGACAGACTTTATTGTCATTCATAATACAACAAGTGTATACAGAACGAAATTTCGTTTGCATAGGCCACAGTTTTTAACAGTTTTAATGCAGTATAAATGTTCATCCCAAAAAAATTGGTAAAAACTAATTATAATAAATAAATATATACCTAGCAAAAATATATAACTTTCAGTGCAGTTTCAAAGGACTTTAAACGATTTCAGGCGATGAACATGGCTCTTTCGAGTTCGAACAGGAGAGTCACGAACGCGCTTCACAGAACAGAGCAAGGCGAGCATTTGAGCTTATAAAACTTAAACTTTGTTTTTAAATGAGCGATCGTTTCGCTAAATAAGACCCTTATTCATCGTCTGAAATCGTTTAAAGCCCTTTGAAGCTGCACTGAAACTCTCATTTGGACCTTGAACCGTTTGGTTCCCATTGAAGTCCATTATATGGAGAAAACCCTGGAATGTTTTCATCCAAAAACCTTCATTTCTTTTCAACTGAAGAAAGAAAGACACGGACATCTTGGATGACATGGGGGTGAGTAAATAATCAGCAAAAGTTTTTTTTAAATTGAACTACTACTTTAATGTGAGAAAAGCTTTCGACTTTAGATACGGCGAGATATTAGTTCTTCCGTGAGCCTCGAGGAGTTTCACGCCAATTCCATGCATTGCAAAATCATTCAAAAACACATGCAATATGTACCTCTGGCTTTCGCACAGCAGCAGTCCGTGGTGCAGGAATAAAGCCTGCAGGGGGTGCTAACGGGTCAACTTTGGGCTTTGGGATAAATCCTGCCACCGGGGCAAACGGGTCTCGCTTTGGGATAGGAACAAAATCCCACTGGGGGTGCCAGGGGATCAGGTTTGGGCATAGTTTCAGAGGAAGGGTTTGATTTAGGAGCCGGAATGAATCCCGTCGGTGGAGCCAGAGGATCAGGTTTGGGTGTGTGTTGAATAGAAGGGTTTGGTTTAGGAGCTGGGACGAAACCAGCAGGTGGAGCCAAAGGGTCGGGTTTGGCAGCTGGAATCAATCCAGCATTCGGCTTAGAAGGTAAAAAGCCAAGTGGAGGGGCAAGAGGGTCAGCTTTAGGAGCTGGACTGGTTGCAGGAGCGGATGGTTGGGGCGTCTCACTTTCCCCAATCTTTTCTTTGCTTTCCTCCTGGTTTTCTTTCCGTTCGGCAGCTCTCGAGCGGGAGCGATGCTCTTTAGTCCTTGCGCGGCCCATTAGGCTGGTCAACCCAAAAGAGAGGGCGTCTCCATCCCCGGCTTGCTGGGGACGGCTTGTTTTGGGAACAGAAGTGGCCGTTTCCTCAGATCCACCTTTGTGCGCCAGGTTCGCTCCTCTCCTTGCCGACGTGTCCGACTCACGTCCGTTTGTGAAGCCGCTGCTTCTCTGGTCTACAATCAGGGGATTCCCCCGCTGTCGCCGGTTCGCCTCCGTGTCGCTCAGCTGGGCCACTTACCGCCGTCTGAGACTGACTGTTCTCACCGTCCGACTGTTCACATAAACGTACAGGTCACCACAAAGTAAACCCGCTAGCAGCAAGAATTGCTACAAACAGTACTAAGTTCACAATAGCTTCGGTAAATTCAACAACAACAACCTTTTGGGGTTTCCTGAACAAATGGGTGCCGTTCTGAATATCAGAGGGTCATTACACTCTCCAGCCCAGAAGAAGTACTGAAAGTTAATCTGAAACACACTTTGATTTGCTCTCTTCCACACTTTGCAGTTGTTTTCTCAGCCCAGTGAGGCAGGTTAACACACAAACCCTGTAATCAAGCCCTGGCTTACAGCCCTAAAACACTCTACAGGATCAACCGCACTGCATTTTTGTAGTCTCTTTTGCACACTATGCACCGGCGTATTGCAGAGATGCTCTAAAATGACAGTTTAAAGTGCACATTTACTTATAAGATACTAGTAATGAGCTCTTATGTGGAGACAGACCTTCATATCTATCCTGAAGGTGATGGTGCTGGTGCTCTTCCAGCTGTGCACCTCCATGATGACTTGCAAACCTCTCACACATTCGCTTCAGACACACACACACACACACACCAGCTCAGCATCCTTCCCTCGCTTTCTCCCTCCAGCTGCCCCTCCCACTACAACAGTGATTGGAGGACAAGAAGGGCGTGATGTCAGCTAACTCCGCCCACTGGAGCACAGCAGCAATCAAAACAATCACTCTCACTTAAAACTCAGATAATTATCTTAACTTCTGCTTCTAATCACATTTGAGCATCAGAAACAGATGAATTGCTCTAATACGGTAATTCATAGACCGTTATTTTCTCAACAAACCCTATCTTTAGCACCTCCTGATGCATATATGTGCCGTAAACACACAGGATGTGTTTTAGAGTGAACCACGGCCACAATAACAAATGCAAAGTGCCGGGAGATCATCTGATCTCAGAACAGACACCCATGTGAAATCGCAAGTCATGCTGTAATACGACGCTGCACACACACACTTACTTTTACACCTGGGACATTTTCATCTTTCACCTGAAGGGAGGCAGATGGAGACAGTATTAAAGATCAGGCCCTCTGACCTGAGACATCTTATGTGACCTCTGACCCTGCTTTCTGTCTATTCTCCCGTTCTATAGTTTAGGCATAGAGGCGTAAATGAGGTCAGAAAGTTCATTATCCCTCAGTAAGAATAAATTCTAATGCCCATTTTTACTAAAGGATGGTACAGCTACATTATCACATTCATGCACCTGTCGACTAAGAAGAAATCTTAAAGGTACAATATACACTCTAAACAATGCTGGGTCGTTTCAACCCAAATTTGGGTCAAATGTGGACAAACCCAAATGTTGGGTTACAAATGCACTTAAAAAATTACAGTTGAAAGCTGAAAGTTGAAGTTGGGTTAAAATTTGAAATTACATTTTTAACCCAACGTTTAGGTTTGTCCATATTTGACCCAAAGTTGGGTTAAAACAACCCAGCATTTTTAGAGTGCAAACAATGCTGGGTTGTTTGAACCTAAATTTGGGTCAAATATGGACAAACCTAAACGTTGGGTTAAAAATGTAATTTCAAATTTTAACCCAACTTCAAATTTCACTTTCAACTGTAATTTTTTTAATTGCATGTTTAACCCAACATTTGGGTTATTGGACAAACTGATTAATCCAAGTGTGTCTGATTATTGTTGTTGCTTCTACTGAGGTCAGGCACACCTGGATTAATCAGTTTGTCCAATAATGGCAGACAGAAAACAAAGGAGCTTGTACCTTTTCCACTAGTATGTAACTGAAACATTTTGTGGCGGCCTGATGACGTTTTTCCAAAAATTGAGATTGAGCAAAATGATCAGATTTTTTTATTTTTTAGCAAATGCAAAGTTTCTTGCGGTGACAAACATCGTGTCAGGGAATGTAAAAGCACTGAAATATAGTTTTTCCTTCCCATTTATTAATGCTATTTACGGGGGCTCTGTAAAATATTGACCATCTTGCTCTGTAGAAAATTTTTCTAAACTGTTTCTTCTAAACTAGTTCTATTTCAACTGTCCTGAGCGGGGAATAAATTAACAAATTATGAATTAACAAACAGCATAAAACTGTACTTCCCTTTTCTCCCAAAATGAGAAACGAGATGAGAAGGCCATGGAGAAACAGACAGAGGAGAGGAGAGGGGAGGAAAGAAAGGATTTTAGTGAGTCTTCTCGGATGAAGTTTTGGGGTACTAGGACCCTGTGGTGAATGGGTAGAATGAACCGCTACAAGGGAAGAAAAAAGGATGAACATCAAAACTGTTAGATAGAGTAAAGGAAAAGAAGAAGCATCATTTAGGTTTACAGCTCTGACACTCGCTTAGTCAAACAACAAGACAAGAGATCCATGATGCAACTTTCTGAAACTGCATCATTGTTACTCATTCTCATAATGTTCAAAACTTATTGGGCTTTCAATGCATGATTTTTTTAAAGAAAATCTTATTCACTCCTTTTAATATAATGAATGTGAATGACAACTGGGGCTGTAAATCTCAAAAAACGACAAACGGCTCATATCTAGACCATATGACTCTGTGCTATTCCCAGCCTTCTAGAAAATTGAAATTTAAGTTGTTATTTAGAGTAAATTATGACAGATGGACAAACTAAGATCTAAATGAAGAATAAAGCTTCAAGCTTTTCGTGGAAAAAGCACATTTGTAATGCAAAAACAACTGGTCTGAGAGTGAAAGTGCAGTTTAAGGCGACAGAGCTTTCATGAAACACAGTCACTATAAATAGAGCACATGTGAAGAAGCCACGACGTGAAGTGACCAGCACACACACACACACACGGCTGTCCCACAGCTTTAAATCCTGATTCTTATACCTGTCAAACACAAAGCAGACACATCGGATTTCCTTCTGTTATGTTAAGCAGTTAGTCAGGTAGGCATCCATGGGCAGACGTCTCTGAGTCAGGACAGGACATTACGACACAGATGTCGAGCCAGCGGGATCGGGAGGGGGGATAGCAGCTGTTGCAGTACACAGAGGATATTAATAACCATGTAGACCCCAGTACCCCCTGATCCCCCCCCCACACACACACACACACAAAAACTTATTCAAACAGCTTAACTGTCCTTTCAGACAATCCAGCCAAACTCAACTCACAAACTATCAAGAGACAACTCTTTTGATGAATGTTTAAATCCCACCACAAGGGGCAACAACATGTGACTAAATAAAATGCTGCTGTTCCTCACATATCCACCAGAGGGCGACGTTGTGCACACTTCTTGATGAGTTCATTTTTGTCAGCCTGACTTAATTGGAGTTACAGCCTAGTCCCAGAGTGAAATGCATGTTAAAACTGTTTTAACTGAATCTTAAAATGCATAATTTTGGCTTAATCTAAGCCCTGTCTGTGAAACAGTGCCTTTGCGTTTTAAATAACCTTCATCCTACACTGACTTAAAGAGATTGTTCACTTTGAAATTAATTTTTGATATGTTTTAGCTTCCCTCAAGGGCATCTCAAGATGTAGGTGTCTTTGTTTCCGCAGTATTTTCAATTTTGATATTTTTAGGTTAAATCGTCTGTCAGTCATATAATGCAGGTCTATGGTCACCACCTCAAAGAGCATGCACAGAGAAGTCCAAATTAAACATGATTTAATGACTCTAAATGTAAGTACACATTGATGGCCTAAGACACTGAAACGAGCTGGTGTGTGTAGAAAACGAACAGTAATTAACATTATCGTTTTTACCTAGCCCTCAGATCACTTGGACGTGGCTGTGGTTACAAGAGGTAAAAACGGTATAAATACTGTTCTGTTTTCTCACACAAACCGCTCGTTTTCGTGTCTTAGGCCATCAATGTGTACTTACATTTATGAGTCATTAAATCATGTTTAATTTGGACTTCTCTGTGCATGCTCTTTGAGGTGGTGACCATAGACCTCCATTATATGACTGACAGACAAGAACGGTTTGACCTAAAAATATCAAAATTGAAAATACTACGGAAACAAAGACACTTACATCTTGGATGCCCTTGAGGTAAGCTAAAACATAGCAAAAATTCATCTCAAAGTGAACTATCCCTTTAAGCCTTAATGCATCCACCCAAAATACCCCAGAAAAAACATATAACATGCAAAGAAACACTTTCTAGCAACCACTTTAAATATCCTAGCATTGCGAATAATAAGAGAAAATGTGCACATCTATTTTCAGAAACAAATAAGTTTAACTGATTCACCATGATTAAAAAGTCTTAAAAGTAAACAGTAAAATAGTTGTTCATCAGATTAACTTTATAGAGCTGCAATGAGCCTCTGTGATTGGCCGAGGTTGGAACAGGGTGATTTCTGATTGGATGTTAATCAATTTGAAATAGATTCAGATTAAATGATTCTGAATGTACACAGAAGAAAACACAATATTATTGTGACTAACTACCACATGGTTACACACCCACCATGAGGCCTTTTATTCTGGTGGGGTTGTAGACTAAGTTCCAGGCCTGTCATATTGTATCATATCAGCACTCCCAAACAGGACACAAACAGGCGGACGTGGTGGGCTCCTTAATCCTGATTAGGTCCCCGGCGCAGATGGATCTCTTGTCTCTGTGTGGTCTTTCTAGAAAATTCTCATGGATCAGTGAATTTCTTCATCTTATCAGCTGTTTTCACTAAAAGCAACTCTTCTGCATTCAGGACTTCAATGTTTTAAATGGACACAATGAAAGACTGATGCTATAAGGAGCATAAATGGCAAACATCACACATGTGCACTTACACACACACATTAAAACTTACATTATTGTTATGATGAATGCAGAGTTTAGGAGGGTCTCCAAACAAGAACACAATGTCACATGGTGGGAGGTCTAAAGACTTTTTAAGCCCCACCTAGAAGCCTATTCGTTGCTATGGCTAGCAAACGTAGCACCTCCTTCCTTCAAAGCCTGGTTATTCTTAGCTCTTCTTGCTAATCCTATGTTTGTTAATACCAAGTGCTAATGAAGCAGAAAACGGTGCATTTCATCTGCTTTTAAATACATATAAGCTGTATTTTTATATATATAATATATAGGCTATACATAAATGATTTGATTTAAATCTAAGATTTAAGCATAGCTAGCATAGAAAAGATTAGCATAGCATAATTTGATCTCTGAGGTGAATCCAAGCCAAGTCGTATCATGCAGTTGCCATTGAAAATATGTCTTTCTACAAATTTCTAGTGTACAAATAAAAACTGGGAAACAGAGGATGTGAAGTTATTCTACAGGATGGTTTAAACATCCACTCCACAAACTCATAACATATTGCAAATAGGCAAAAAAAAACCTGATGTTTTTCTCTTTCAGAAACATCCAGAGGGCATTAGCCCGGCGGACATCGAGCATGTCTGGTCTTGCTGTTTGTCTGATTTCCATAACGGTTATGCTATGGGAAAAGGGCCTACAAGATGTGGCTGTGGTTACAAGAGGTAAAACGATATAAATACTGTTCGTTTTCTCACACAAACCGCTCGTTTCATGTCTTAGGCCATCAATGTGTACTTACATTTATCGAGTCATTAAATCATGTTTAATTTGGACTTCTCTGTGCATGCTCTTTGAGGTGGTGACCATAGACCTCCATTATATGACTGACAAACAAGAACGGTTTGACCTAAAAATATCAAAATTCGAAACTACTGCGGAAACAAAGACACCTACATCTTGGATGCTCTTGAGGGAAGCTAAAACATATCAAAAAATAATTTCATAGTGAACTATCCCTTTAAGAAAGTAAAAAGCTCATTTTGTTTTGATTCTACACTTTAAATCGATGATGGGTTGTTTCAACCTAAATTTGGGTGAAATATGAACAAACCCAAACTTTCACTTTCAACTGTATATTTTTCAATTACATTTTAACCCAACATTTGGGTTTGTCCATATTTGACCCAACATTTGGCTTGAAACAACCCAGCATTGTTTAGAGTGTATGCATTGTGAATAACCGGCAGGTGACTAACTGGCTGCTCCCATTAACCAATCCACATTTAACGGACTGGTAAACTGGCAGAGCTGGAATCATCCCTGTGCCAACATGCTCACAGTTAGAGCTTGAAAACTGGACAGCTTCACACACTCCTACTGCCAAATACCAGAGCAAATAAACCCCAAAACCACAGCTGGTCGTCACATTGACCCAGCAGTCCAAACCAGGACGATTATCAGCCTGAATAAAGCCACTTCCTGGACCCCAGTGGAGTCCAATGACCAGCGTCAATATCAAGGCCCTCTCGATCTCACGACACTGACAGCTCGAGAAAGACTTCTGGGTCATCGGCCAGGAAACACAGTGGAGACATAAAGAGAGATCTGACAGAGAGGACGGAGGGATAGCAGACACTGAATGACAGACTAGAGACACTTCCTGATGCACAGCCAACTTAATCTATTACATAATCTAATCTGATACTAGTTAATGAAGACATTCACGGACGGATTGTTTCAGAGCAGTCAGAGGACATTAATAGTCCACAGGCTGTCTATCAGGGCAGAGCCATTGAACTCAAAAAGAAAGAAAGAAAAATGCATTGCCAAAACTGACCATGCAAACATTGACTGACAAAGCCATGCGGATAATTAACTGTCAGACTCATCGACTGCTGGTTCGTTATTAATGCACCATTTTCAAATAAAATAATATGCTGATTTGGTGCACAACAATCATATATATATATATATATATATATATATATATATATATATATATATTAGGGCCGGGAAATCGTGATTAATCGCATTCAAAATAAAAGTTTGTGTTTACATAATATATGTGTGTGTAGTGTGTAGAATTATTTTATATATATAAATACACACACATGCATGTAAACATTTAAGAAATATTTGCATGTATATACTTTATATATATTTATACAAATGAATATTATACATAAATATAAATATTTGATATATTAATAACACATTTTTCTTAAATATATACATGCATATATGTGTATTTATATATACAAAATAATTATACACATTACACACACATATATTATGTAAACACAAACTTTTATTTTGGATGCGATTAATCACGATTAATCTTTTCCGGCCCTAATATATATATGTTGAAAAAGTTTTTGCTGCTTACTATTTTTGTGGAAACCGTGATACTTTTTTTTCAGGATTCTTTGATGAATATACATTTTTAAAAGCATTGGTTTGAAATATAAATATTTTATAACATATGTCTTTACTGTCACTTTTGATTATTTCATTATTTCCTATTTATTTCCTGATTTCTTACTGACCCCAGGTTTTGGAATTGTACACTCTACACTCTAAAAAATGCTGGGTTGTTTTAACCCAACTTTGGGTCAAATATGGACAAACCCAGCCATTGGGTTACATTTTTAATTACATATTTTACCCAACGTTTGGGTTTTGTCAATATTTGACCCAAAGTTGGG
This sequence comes from Hybognathus amarus, assembly GCA_030378365.1. Taxonomy (NCBI): domain Eukaryota; kingdom Metazoa; phylum Chordata; class Actinopteri; order Cypriniformes; family Leuciscidae; genus Hybognathus; species Hybognathus amarus. The sequence continues at coordinate 332,454 of JAQIUQ010002549.1, read as the reverse complement.
TTAAAACAACCCAGCATTTTTAGAGTGCATACAATGCTGGGTTGTTTGAACCCAAATTTGGGTAAAATATGGACAAACCTAAATGTTGGGTTAAAAATGTAATTTCAAATCTTAACCCAACTTCAAATTTCACTTTCAACTGTAAATTTTTTAAGTGCATTTTTAAACCCAACATTTGGGTTTGTCCATATTTGACCCAAATTTGGGTTGAAACAACCCAGCATTTTTTTAGAGTGTGCTGTATTTCATCATTTAAAAAGTTTGACCATAAAATATATAATACTTAAAAATGAAATAAAAAAGTGTAGCTATAGTGCATTTCTGCTAATAAAAATGCTAACCAGCATAATATAAATGAAAACCTTTAACACTTTAAGACTAAACTCTAAAAAATTCTGGGTTGTTTCAACCCAAATTTGGGTCAAATATGGACAAACCCAAATGTTGAGATACATTTTTTAATAAAAACAATTTACAGTGGAAAGTGAAAGTTGAAATTTGGAGTTACATTTTTAACCCAACAATTGTGTTTGTTCATATTTGACCCAAATGTTGGGTTAAAACAACCCAGCATTGTTTAGAGTGTACATGTAAATGTAAATCAGCTTAGCTATGATTGGCTAACCTTTATGTATCAGCACAGTTCATCAGGGCAGGTTGAGATATACTGATACTGAATAGGTGTTGATATATAAAGAGTAGGTGGCTTTAGGTTAGCAAACGTCTTCGTTGTATGCATTTGTGAAGCATGCTCATGTAGTAACTCTCAGTCAAAAAAGCCCTGAAAGCATTTGTGTGTTCAGATTTCTCAACAGCAGTCACACACAAAAGGTTAAGAAGAGCATGTTCATTCATTCATTCATTCGATGCCAATCCTTCAGTTAAGAGGACCGGAGAGGGTGTGAGGTTGTGTGTCTATAAGTGTTGTTGTTCTCAGTACAGTAACGCAGCCGAAACCTGTCTATCTGGTAAACTATCAGCACAAACAATCAAACCTGTCAAAAAAAATTACAAGGGCTTCCTGTCACATTCACAGACACTATGATTGAACAAATGCCAAACATTTCTATTGGCAGAAAAGCCACACATGCTGCATGACATAAGAGGATCTGCCTTCCCTGAGCATTTCAGTTATGGAGGGAATTTGCCCTTTTTTCCATGTAACAAGTACAATAACGCTCTACTTTTAAATTTAAAACAAAATATCTAATAAGTAATGCAACTTTGTTTTCCCATTCATTGACTAAAGCCTCTTTTGCCCGCACACTCTAAAAAATGCTGGACAAATATGGACAAACCCAAATGTTGTGCAGAGGTGTTGTGTGTGTGCTGTGATTGTTTTAGACTGAATCTGAATTGTATGCAAACCTGCATTAATTAAACGTGTCAGATAATACAAATATACTAAGTATTTCCAATTCAACCATACTAATAAGCCACTATGACTTTAGATAAACATCACATTTGTGTTTCCTTTTTTGTTTTTGTTGCTGAAGGAAAAGTGTTGAACCAAAGCCACTTTAAGGCAAGCCTCGAAAGTTAGCAAACAATAGTGTAACGCTGCGATACAAAGGGAAGGAGGCAAGAGGCCAATGTCAATGGAGGAGAGGCTTCATGTTGAGTAAACTGCTTTTGAGGGAAAACAGCTTATCATTTAATACATCTACTGCCTATTGGCTAATCTTTAACATGTTTGCTCTTAAACTTTTGTTTTAGATTGATCTGTTTATAGATTTTACACTGAACAAAAATGCTGTTTTATAAGAGAAGTCAGAGACAATTGCGCAACAGGTAGGATTCAGTTTACATTCAGTTTCTCATTCATTTCTAATGGATCCGCCAACAGTGATTGACCCTCGCACAACTCTGGTGAAATGTAATGCTCTGGTTGAACTTTCTTCTCCCGTATCCTGTATCTTCTGCAGAATAGCAGCAGAGCTATAAATAATGCAAAAGACACTTAAACGCATTACTTTCCATAAAAAGTAACTAACACAATTAGTTACTTTTTAGGGAGTAAGGCAATATTGTAACGCATTGCTTTTAAAAGTAAATATCGCAAACACTGGTTACACTATTAAATAAAAACTATTATTAAAATAAAACTATTTTAAAACTGAAATTAAGTTAAAAATAAGATGAAACACAAAAAAACTAAAAGTTATAAATCTTGCCTCAGAAACTAATTGAAATGAATAAGTTTAAGTTATATAGTATAAATTACTAATGCTAAAATTAAAATAAATTAATGCCAATAAGAAGTATAAAAATAATAATAATGTTTGTTTATGAAATGTTTGTTTATAATATGTTTATTAAAAATAGACATAAATTTTACTAAAATGAAAACTGTAATTAAAATATATTAATGCCAATAAGAAGTATACAAATAATAATAATAATGTGTGTTTATTAATATGTTTATTGCATTTTAAATTTTTTACGTAAATTATTTTTATACATATAGTAAACATATTTACTAAAATGAAAAATTGTAAATATAAAAATTGAAAACTAATTCAAAATATTAAACAATACTAAAATAACACTGCTGATAGTGTTGTTTTTTGTATCCAATTCAAATGAAATGCATATCATATGAATGGGAAAAAATAGTTTTTACATTTTTTTTTGCTTTTGAATAAGGTCAAATTAGTTGCACAAGGCAAATAGAGATAATTTTAGTTAATTAATTCAACAGATCCTAATTTGCATTGAAAGGAGCGTTTGCAATGTGAAGAATGATTGTCAGAGCACCTGTTAAACTGGATTACAAGTGCACTGAAATACTGAAGAACATTCAAAATATTTTTCAATAGTTGCAACAAGCAACACATTTCAACACAGATCTCTCCACAGTGGCATAGTCTAGATTTTTGTATCACAATCTTTATATAGAATAATCGCTTCTAGGCCAATCCCAAATGTGTCATATCTTTTTCTGAACTCGGCTTAAAGTGGGCCAGTAAAAACCCCAGTGGGACTCCTGGGAGAGACAGGCCACTTTATCACAAAGGGTGCACTTCATTACAGCAGATATAACCTGATCAGATCTGATAACATAATTTGAGGTGGCTTGCATGAGGATATGCATTTTGTATCATTAAATCGAGTATTATGAGTTATTGATAGCAGGAATTAGGAGAAAACTTGGTCAAGATAACTTGAATGCCCCAGATTCTCAGCCTCTCTGACTGATGCGCTCCGATCTTTCAGTGTTGTCGGGGCAGATTTGTCCAGAGGCATCTAGACTGCATAAATGTACTGTATAGGCAACTAGAACCAATGATATCAACGAGTGATTTTTAAAGATGACCCATGAAGATACGTATACATATACAATGTTTTTAATTAAAGGTATTCTGGTTTACCCCAAATTTTTTTTTTTCACTGGGTTGGCTATAATATGTTTCTAATGGTCTGGCATACTTATTGATGGGATTCTAAAATGACACATTTAGACTTTGACACTGAGATTTTTCTGGTTATCCATTAGCAGAAAGCATATAAAGAGCTGAGTTCTCCCCACACACACTCCTATTCAAACAGAACAACAGGTTTAGCAGGAGTGATCGCTGACTCATGTCATCCACGACACACTCATTTGATTAGCTTGACCAAAGCGTTCCCTTTAAACACACCTGTCTCTTCCTATTCTCGCACCATTAGATGAAATGCTGTTTGTGTGAAGATGTGCTCTGTAGGATCGGGCCAGATGCTCTCGCTACATCAGGATAAACCTCTTACGGTTCAAAAGGTCAAACGTTACAGTGTAGAAACACAATATTCTATATTTTAACCTCCCCCACATTATTCTACATCACGAATAAATCACTCAACGCACTTTAATCTCTTCACTGAGCTCTGGTGTCCGTGCTGAGCTAGATCAAATTTTGGACGTCAGCCTGAAACTAAGTAGGCCTATTTGTTTTTGACCATTTTTTTCTCAATTTGTTAAGTCACATTGGTAATAAAAATGTTAAAACTTTATATTTTATTTAAAAAAAAATATATATATTTTTTTAAATCATCTAAATTTGAACTTTTATAAATAATTATTTTAAATGAATGTATTTTTTTAAAAAGTATTTTTACATTTACATTTTTTTATATTAAATGTACCAGATTTTCTGTGATATTCAACCAAAAAGAATAAGTTAAAAATAATGCAATCATTAGTCATAATAACTCAACTTGAGATATCTAAAAAAAAAAAAGATGTTGTTGAAATGAAATGTAACCATCATTGTGACTTCCTACGTGACTTAATTTGCATGTGACATTCATTCTCGGTGACAAAGTCAGCTGATGTTTGGAGATATCTGAGGAATCACGATGACAGACAATTAAGAGAAAACAATCGCTGCTGACATCACTTCTGCTTTGAGCCTTTCCAGAAATATTCACTTTACATGTTTTCCTCTCTGTAATCAAAAGCTTTACGACATAAGACTGAAGTATGGTGAAAACGTGTCTGGGGAATACAGGAAAGCCAAGAGAGCAGGCAAAGATGCTGCAAACAGTGAAACAAAAAAAATGTACCATTCCAGAAGATAAGATGAGATCTAAAGGGATATTGTCTAATCCATTCTGCATTTATGCATTTGGCAGATTGCATTCAAGGCATGTTCTTTATCAGATCATCCATTCTCTGTGAACAGAATCCATGACTTTGGCATTGTTCTTGTCATGCTCTACTGTTTAAAACAGTAGTTCACTTTTAAAAAACTTTTGCTGATAATTTACTCACCCCCATGTCATCCAAGATGTCCATGTCTTTCTTCTCTTCAGTCGAAAAGAAATTAAGGTTTTTATGAAAATATTCCAGGATTTTCTCCATATAATGGACTTCAATGGGGACCAAACGGTTCAAGGTCCAAATGAGAGTTTCAGTGCAGCTTCAAAGGGCTTTAAACGACACCAGATGATGAATAAGGGTCTTATCTTGTAAAACGATCGGTCATTTCAAAAATAAATAACTAAATTTAAGTTTTATAAGCTTAAATGCTCGCCTTGCTCTGTTCTGTGATGCGCGTTCGTGACTCTCCTGTTTGAACTGAATTTTGTTCATTGAATTAAACAAAAGACTTGAAAAAAGATTTGTTCATTTTCATGAACGAGTTTGAACAAATTTTGCTAGACCTTGAACCGTTTGGTTCCCATTGAAGTCCATTATATGGAGAAAATCCTGGAATGTTTTCATCAAAAACCTTAATTTTTTCGACTGAAGAAAGAAAGACATTGCTATCTTGGATGACATGGGGTGAGTAAATTATCAGCAAATGTTTTTTTTAAAGTGAACTACTCCTTTAAGCTACAGGAAATATCACAAAAAATTCAGACGTCAGAGGCTTGTTTGCTATTCGCTAAATCCAGATGCATTATGGGTGAGACAAAACACCATTAGACAGGTTATTAAACCCCCCTGAGCTGTCACTGAAACTGTTAACATCATCACCAACTCTTTGCGCAACGGTCTTTTCAGACGTCACCAGAAACACTCATATTGCTCTGAATTCACAGAATACCTCAAGGCTGTAACTGATCTTCCATCTGAAAATGTGCTGAAACAGTGTGTACCTTCAAACTGTATCGGCTTTCCTGAGAAACGGCAAACACATACCATCCAAATTACCCTTTTAGCCAAACACTTTATTTATCAGACTACACTGACACAATTTCATTGGGTTTTATTAGGTGTAAGTGGATAGTGGGGAGACAACAGAAAATGATGTGAAGAAGAAGCACATAATGCAAACCAGACTCAAACCCACGCCTTCCACATTGGCTCCATGGCTCAATGTGTTAAAGGAGTAGTTCACTTTTAAAAAAACTTTTGCTGATAATTTACTCACCCATGTCATCCAAGATGTCCACTTCTGTCTTTCTTCAGTCGAAAAGAAATTAAGGTTTTTGATAAAAAATATTCCAGGATTTTTCTCCATATAATGGACTTCAATGGGGACCAAACGGTTTAAGATCCAAAAGACAAACTGCAAACTGTTCAAAGGGCTTTAAATCGATTTCAGATGATGACATAAGGGTCTTATCAAGCGAAACAATCGCTCATTAAAAAAAACAACAACAAAGTTTAAGTTTTATAAGCTCAAATGCTCACCTTGCTCTGTTCTGTGATACGCGTTCGTTACTCATTTAACGAACGAATGAACAAGTTGACTCGGAAAAAGATTTGTTCATTTTGATAAACGAGTTCGAACAGGAGAGTCACGAACACGCATCACAGTACAGAGCAAGGCGAGCATTTGAGCTTATAAAACTTAAACTTTTTTATTTATTTTTGAAATGATCGCTCGTTTCACTAGATAAGACCCTTATTCATCATCTGGAATCGTTTAAAACCCTTTGAAGCTGCACTGAAACTCACTTTTGGACCGTTTGGTCCCCATTGAAGTCCATTATATGGAGAAAAATCCTGGAATGTTTTCAATTTCTTTTCGACTGAAGAAAGAAAGACATGGACATCTTGGATGACATGGGGGTGAGTAAATTATCAGCAAAAGTTTTTTTTAAAGTGAACAAGTCCTCATTGTGTGATAAGCTACAAGCGTGCGTAACTCACCTCATGGAGGCCTCTGGTGTTCCTCAACCAGCAGTGGCTCAGCTCACTCAGCTCCACGATGGGCTGCACCTTCAGACGCACCGTGTCTCCGGACTGCTTGATCATCTCTCACGATCTCATCCCTGTTTTTACTTTCCACGTTCCTGCCGTTGATCTCTACCAGACGGTCACCTGGCACCAGCCCCAAAGTCAGGTCCTTATTCCCAGCGCCGGGCTCAGCGAAGTGGACCACCTTTCGGTAGGGCGACCCGTCGGGCTGCTGGTCCACCATGGTGATCCGGCGAAGGGAAAAGCCGAAATCGCCGGTGTTGCGGCGCTGAAGTTCCAACTCCCGTGGTGCAGGAACCTGAGGAGGCGCCAAAGCAGGCAAGCGCAAGTCTGCTGGGAATGTTCGGTCCACTATCTCTGGGACCTGGACGTTCTTCACAGGGCTCTGATCTAGAGCTGATGGGTTGACTTCTACCTGAGGTGAGGGAAGGGTGGAGTTCGCTGGTGGTGCGCTCGACCATGAGGGGCTTTCCTTCCTGCTCTTCTGGGAGAAAGAAAACCGCTCTAAGACTTGTTCCACCGGAGAGTTCTGCTTCGGTTCTACCTGGGAGTTCTGCTTCGTCATGGAGTCAAACTTGGCCACCTGTTCTTTGACGGAATTCCGGCGGCCATCTTGCTCCTCCTTAATGTCATCGCTTGAGCTTGTGGGCGTTACGGTCCCCTGAGTGTAGGGTTTCCTGAGGTCCACGTCCGCCAGGCTGAGCTCTGTGTTTCGGACCACTTTGATGGGAATGGGGCTGGAAATCTCCAGCTTCCCTTTCAACTCCCGTTTAGAGCTGCTCCGATGGAGATTAAAGAAACCTCTCCTCACGCTCATTTCCTCGAGACTCTTCAGCTCGGCTGGAGACATTCGCTCTTTTTCTCCTTCTTCTCCTTTTTCTCCTTTTTTGATCCATCCTTCTCCTTGTCTTTATCTTTCTTGATCAAGTGGAACATGGTTGAGGCTAAATGTAGAACCAGATGTAGTTCTCTTCACACCATAGAGATCAATAATAGCGTTTAGTCATGACCAGCAGTAGATCCACAGCAGGTGAAGCCCTCCTCTAAAACAACAGATCGACATTTTCATTGACAAACACAAGACATGTTTAAGGCTTCCTTCCTTTTGCTGTAGCCTGTAGTAGTAGATTGTGAATGTAGTACACTCTAAAAAAAATTGTTGAGTGGTTTCACCTCAATTTTGGGTCAAATATGGACAAACCCAGCCAATTTTTTATTTACATTTTTAACCCAACATTTGGGTTTGTCCGTATTTGACCCAAAATTTGGTTAAAACAGCCCAGCATTCTTTTGAGTGTAGTTTAAAAGGCACATTAAATGTTTTAAAATCTTTAAATAATAATAAAAATATAACTATAACTATATATACATACATACATACATATTCAGATTCATTTATTGCCATTGACAAAATACAAGAACAAAGCCAACGAAAAAATAGTTAGCATCTGACCAGAAGTGCAAACAGTAGTAATAATTTAAAAAAGAAACATAAAAAAGCTATAGTTGCAATATATAAATATAAATAAATAAATAAATACAGTTGCAGGGACCAGCTCCCTGTCACAATATCATACAAGTATGATATTGTGGACAGCATGAATGTCCATGTCAGTCATTTCAGTAATTCACGGGTTAACTCAGCTAAATAACCCGCATTATTTATTAAACATATACTGAAAAAGTGGACATGTGACGAAAGACCGTTGTGTGACGTCACCCACTCTCATTGGCTCTTCATACCTTTCCTGACAGGTACAAAAACTCGGCTAGCTTTTAATCATCGACAACGGTTATATCAGTGTTTATACGTTTAATAAAACAAGGACATGAACGTGATTTAAAACACAGAAGCAGAAATCCGTGATGATCTTAAATCGATCAGTTTTCCCGATTTTCCAAACAAAACGAGTAAAATGAAGCACTTCCTGAAACTCCTCATTTCATCCCCCCTGCTTCCTCTTTGAATAAAACTAAAATCTATTTTGGAATCTCAAAACTATTTGACACATTATTTATGATACGAAATCACTTGACCTCGCCTGCAGGATCGCGTCTATCATGTAATGGTGAATTCGGCTCTATAAATAAACTACCGGCAGAAACTCTCATTGATTCAGCTCTGAAAGTAAATCGGATTTTTGTTTTTCAAATAGCCTATGTGACTTTAATATATTGCACCTTGATGCAGTATTTACACATACTCACACCTGCATTTATATCATTTCTCTGATCTTGTATAAAGTGAAACACATCATATGGCTTTAAGGTGAATGTTTTGGTTCGCGTAATGCGCTTCACTAAGCCTCTTTATTCCGCACAAAAGCAAACAGACAGTCTGTTCACCTGTACGGTGAACTAAAGACACACACCGCTAATGATAAACATACATACTCACCGCTGAAACAGTGATGAAATAGTCTGTCGATCCCGGTGCGCACTGAACTGCTGCACCGGTCCTGTGGAAACACTGTTGGACTGTCAGTGGGACGCGCGCACCAGCTGAGCGCGCTCCCGACTCACTGAGCCCTGCTGGATATGATCCCTTCAAGAAGATTTGAACAAATCAATGGATGCCCTTCTGCATGACTAAGAGACTTTTAGCTTGAGAGATACTTAGAATAATTTAAAAGTTTAATTTGTCTGATGTTCATAGCACTTTAAAAGTGCAACGAATTAAATAAAAAATTAAACAAATTGTAGATAGAAAGATAAATGTAATGCTTTGTATTTGATTTGAATACAAATTTGAATACGATTTTAATAAAATTTGAATACGATTTTATTAATATGTAGTAATCAATTAGCCCTAAAAAGAAGAATAAAAAGTATAAATAGGCCTAACATAGTAGTGCACACTATTCATATTGAATACAAATAGCTACTGTATATGAAATAAAATATATTTACAAAAAAAATATCATATCATATATATATATATATATATATATTCTATAAATTCATGTAAAGGACATGATTGTTTTGAAAAGACAATTACTTGTTGTATTAAATATATTTAAAATGTTATTCCTATAGCCATATATATATATATATATATATATATATATATATATATATATATATATATGTGTGTGTGTGTGTGTGTGTGTGTGTGTGTGTGTATGTGTGTTTTATAAAGAATAATTAAAACCATTTATACGTATTTAATAAAAATGATTGTCTTTTCAAAACTATCACGTCCTTTGTGAATTTATGTAAAAAAAATTGCATAATTGTATTGAAAGTGGCATGGTGATTCAAACTCGTTTGCATGGCCATAGCGCCCTCCTATGGACCAACTCTGACAGCATTAATCCCTCCTGCATGTTTTATGATTCTCCTGTTACGCAATAATCTAAAAAATCTCCATCTGTTGCACATTTGTAATGCATTTTATATTAAATTCATATTAATACAACGTCTCTTCTTCTGGTCTTGGAGCCTTCTATAAAACAAAACTTTAGTGGATTTAGTTGCATAAATTACAATAAAAGTAAAATAAAAAAAATTGTGGGTACATACATTTAAAGGGATATTTCACCCAAAAATTGCAATTTTGTACATTCGTAATCACCCTCAAGTATATATATATATATATATATATATATATATATATATATATATATATATATATATATATAACATATATATAACATAGACGAGTATATATATATATATATATATATATATATATATATATATATATATATATATATATATATATGCTATATATAATGTAAGTTTTACGTAATAATTATGTCATAATTATAGCCACCAGTCTGGGTTTACTACTAGAGTGTGTGTAGTTAAAAGGTCCTTACACTATAGGATCATCATGAAAGAAGAGGATTTTTAAGCTAAAATGCCTATATAAGGGCTATATCAGGTCACATTTCATATCATGTTCACTGCAAGAACATACTGTCCAAAATCATCTGATCCTGATGCAACCAGTGTCAGAGCTGGCAAAATATGACAGATCCGTTCTGGAAAACAGCTGAGAGGTAATTTCCTTCAAAACAGAAATATATACCAGGAAATTGTGCTTTATTAAAAGTAAAACATGTAATTAATATAGTTATTAAAATAAATTTAATTTGTTTTTATTAATTTATTGGACATTATGGATTGATATATTGTAATCTTTACTGAAATCCTAAATAAATTATTTCATCTTTTAGCACACTGTATACTCCTCATTTCACAAACAGGGCTTAGATTAAGCTAGGATTAGGCCTTAGTTTAATTAGGACATTTAAGTAGCTTTTATAAATGCACTGATGACATAATTTAGTAATATACCAGTGCATAATTTATAATATACAAGTTGCTCTCAGTTCACACACTCAAACATGCATTTTAGTTTGGGACTCGGCTTAAGCCTTGTCTGTGAAACCAGGGTTTAATGTTTGATAACCACACAAAAATAAATGTTATACTTCCAGAAAAAACACCCTTATAACGCCTGACATTTTCTCTCTCTGTGACGGTGACCTTAGAAGGGAACCCCGCTGATAATAAATCGGGTTATTAGGTTAATTCAGTTCAGGACTCGCTCTGTATGTCGCTCTTCATTACAAAACGATCCTAAAGTAGACCAAGCTGTCTCTGTGTCTTCAGCTAATCACTCTTGTGTGTCTGCGGGGGTTGGAGAATGAAACTGAAACACCTGGATTTTGACCACATCATTTATTACTGGCCATTCCTCTTCCAGACCAGCAGCCAGGTCACGATGTGATGCCCCAGTGACTCAATAATATTCAGATCTGGACCATGGAAGACGTTCATCTTATCTGACACACAGAAGGGAACAGTATTGAAACCATTGGGTGCACATGGTCCTCCAGAATGGTTCGGTAGTTGGCAGTGACGTGCCCATCTCAGCACAAGTATGGGCCTATAGAAGACCAAAGCATCAATGAAAGCTAAACTCTGGGCAGCAACAGCAGTTTTACGCCTCTTTGGGTCTTCTCCACACCGTAACACCCATGGATGTGGGAAAGACAGTGAGGATGGACTCATCAAAGAACAATATGTTTCAAATTGTCTTCACCCAAAGATTTTCCCTGTTGGCACCAGTAAAACCCACATTTGCCATTGACAAAATTTTAACAGCCTGACAATGCATACTGACTTTGGAGCTATTGAAGCTCCCGACAAATAGTTTTGGAGACTCAAGGTGTGTGTTTAATTCTGCTGTGAGTTTGGGAGCTGTGGTGTTTTGTTTTTTGGATGCAATCTGGCTTAGTACCTGGACATCCCTTTCAGACAGCTTCCTCTTGCGTCTGTAGTCAATACTGTTGGATGTGGTTCTTCCTAAATGGTGGTATGCCCACATTACCCATTACCATAGCTCTCGATACACCACAAAGACTTAATCACAGACGAGCCAGTGAGAAGTGCACCAACAATTTGTCCTCTTTGATCTCTGATAAGTCTCCTATTATGCTGTGTTGATTGCAATATTTATGTACAGCTTGCTCTGCTAATTGAAGATTGTCCACCAGGTTGACTATATAAAAAAGTTTAAAAACAAAAAAGCCTGTTAAATTGCACTCTACTGAAAAAAATGCATATCATTAACCATGCTTGATTTTTAATGCATTGTATTTTTAGGGCTTGCATTTTTATGGTCTGAATTTCAGCATGGTTGAATATTTAGCCCCTTAACTGTCACCGTCTACAGTTATATATTTATAAATTGTTTAATCAAGGTTTATACATGCTAGTTTCCATAACAGAGTTCAAGAAATAAAATAAAAAAAAACCACTGGAGCTGCCAGTTTTCTAAGTTTCAAATATAGGCTATTATTAAACAGCACCGGTGTCCGAAACTGCTCACACGTTTTCATTCACTCAAGTGTACTATATTTGTGCACTCGTGTAGCGAATAATGGTGAATGAACACAGCTAGGGACACTGAACGAATCTATGAACATATTTTTTACTGAAAAGTTTCAAAAGAGTCAAGTCTCTTAGATTAATCCATTAAGATGCATAACGCTGCATTAAAAGTAAATATATACATATTAAAACTACAGATGCAGAGGGAGAATGTTCAATGCAGATAAATCTTGCAGTCAGTCTCGCGCAGTGAGTTATGACGAGTCTCGCGACAGTTCCGCGCTATTCATCAACTTCTTCAATCCTGTTTTTTGGAGCGTCCCGAGAGTTTATCAAGATGGAGATGAAAAACAGGGGTGTTCGGAAAACCTCTAAATTCAAAACTTCATGACATTCGCCCCCGAGAGCATACACACAGTGCCTCGTACAGAAATATTTCTATATATATGTTTATATATCACCATAATGTAGAACTGAATGGTATTTTATTAATTAAACAATTCAGACTGTTGATGTATCCCCCCGCCCCGCGAGTGGTACGGTCCGCGGGGTGGCGGAAGTCTCGCTCTGCCATGTTGAGCGCTTTGTTTCTGTGAGTGAGACGCGATGATGGAGCAGAGCTGGAGCTCTTTCTTATTCCAGGTGAGAACTCTTTCTCTTAAGCACACACACACATTCACACACACACGCAGTCTGCGCAGTCTCACTCATGTTGCCGGCTTGCCTGCGTCAGTCTGCTTTATGAACAGAGATATTTGAAACAGAGCAGTTGGAGCAAAACAATAGTAGATGAGTCCCGGGCACCCAGCTGCGCTCCCTCTATAGATGTAGTAGTAACACTCAATCTCAGTGTTTACACATCTATCTCTGTAGATCTAACACCGTATCCCTGTTTCCTCCTCTTATCTCTTTAGATGTAGCCTTCTATCAATCAGTTTGTTACTCTCTCTCTCTTTCTGTTGATCTGTCCCTCTATCTGTCTTTACTCCATCTATCCCGCTCTATCTCTCTTGTTATTCTGTCTCTGTCCTCTATCTTTCTCTCGATGGATCTGTTCATCCATCTCTCTATTCATTTCTTCATAGATCTTTCACTCTGTTTGCTCCTATATCTGTCACTATATCTGCGTCTCTACCTCCATCCATCTCTCTCATGAAAAGTTACAGAAATTTATATTTGAAATGTCTATAGTCAATATGATATTATTTTTAATAATAAAAGATTGAATAATTTTCATTTGGCCAATGTGTATAAACGTGTCTATCTATATTTTAGCTTTGGGATAGCAATAAATCCGAGTATAATGAGCTGCTCTGGTGACTCAGATGCTGAGGACTATGTAAACTCACTTTATGAGGTGTTCAGTTTTGCGCTCTTGTATCCTCCAGGCTTAAGTTTAACTTTATGCTTTTTGTTCTACCTTTTACTATGTGCATTGGCTGTTGCACCTGGTTCCTCTGGTCATATCATGAGTTTTTGATGTTAGTGTATGTTCTTCTACTATAGATTACTGTGGGGTAACATGTCAGTGAAAGAGTTGTGCTTTTGATTACATGCTTTGTGTTCAGCACATGTTGAGCCATATGTGGACTGCCTGGTGGATGAGTTTAGTTCTGCAGGTCTTCTTTATCATTTTTTTATTGCCTATGTAATTGTGTTTTAAACATACTTTAATATATGACTCTTCTGAAAAGATCTTGGGAAGCTTTTTGCTTTAATAAACCTGATATAATAGGATGTTTGGGGTTCTGTTTTGCCCTTGAAGTTCTGTCATTTCACAGTCATTACTTGTAAAGTGAGATTAGTCAAGTTCGATCCTTCTAAATGTGACAGTCTGTTTCTTTCTGTAATGTCTTTTCTCTTCTCAATGAAAAGAGGTTGTGATTAATATAGATCAGGCTGAAACGCTGTGGAAACTGTTTCACTTGCATCATAGTGAATCAATAAATGTAGAGATTTAGTCATGAACTTGGTGTGAGTTTCATTTTCAGGGTGAATCACTTCAGTTGGTGTTTAGTGACTGAGCAAATCATTCAAATGCTCTTTTTAGAAGTTAACCTGTTTTTAAGGTGAACTAGATGACAGCTAATCGTTTGTTCGAGCTAGTCTGTCATTTTGACTCATACTAACTGAGTGTAGCCTAGAGAAAGATTCCTGTAATCCATTTATCACCGAGCTGATGTAGGTTTGTGACTCATGAGTGACTGACTCCTAAAGCATCCGTCATCTCCGGGGTCCATCAGCACCTTCTTGCCTTTGGTTTTCAGAATAGCTTTAGACTTTCATTCTTGTACTGAAGATGAACTTTTCATGATGAATGAATGTGCTGACGTCTGACTGGCTGTGATGTGAGTGTTGCTCATCCGAGTCCGTGCCTCTGTCGACTCACTGGAGTGGAAATGTTTGCTGGGACAGCTCTGTCCAATGGCAGGATGCGTTTTCTTGCAGCATCACAGTTATTGGCTGGGTGGTATGATGCTTTATATCATCATATGGTTTAAACGTGTCAACACACCAGTCTGTTATATTGTTCATGCAACAATTTATCCAAAGGTGTGGTTTTAAAATCCAACATCAAATAATCTGCCGTTTTACAGTGACTTTAAATATGGCTTATATTTACAGAATTGCAGTTTTTAATTGTTGAACATGATGAAACATGATGTGGAACTGCATTTGCACTGATGCCAAGTTTATTATTCATCTTTTGTTTGTGAAGTTTATTTAAAAAAGTGTATATTATGTATTCAAATGTTATGAAATATATATATTTTTTCAATGTATTGATGTAAACACATGTTTGTTTAAATATTTAAGTCTAGATTATTGAAGAAAAAAATAATTAATAATAATAATATTACATTTATATTGCGCTTTTCTCGGCACTCAAAATGCTTTACATAGAGAGGAATCTCCTCAACCTATTTATTTATTGCTCCATTTAATTCCTTTTTAATAAAATGTAATTTATAGTCTTTATTTTAATGGTCTATTGACTAATCCTAATACATATATATATATATATATATATATATATATATATATATATATATATGGGTTACGGCTTTAAATGGTTAATCGTAATTAATCACATCCAAAATAAAAGTTTTTGTTTACAAAATATAATGTGGATGCACTGTGTATAATTATTTTATATATATAAATACACGCACATGCTTGTATATATTTAGGAAATATTTTCATGTATTTACTGTATATAGATTTATATATAATTTATATTATATATAAATATTTTATATATAATTAATATTTTTATCCTAAATATACATGCATGTGTGTGTATTATATATATATATACCCACATATATATATGTATATATATGCAAACACTTTTATTTTGGATGTCACATCCTAAAATAAATAAATACGTATATATACATGCCTCTATATATATATAGAGCATGTATACTTTTTTTACTGCATGTTGTTTCAATGCAATACATGCATATAAATACACAATATTTTTTTATAAATATATGTAAAATACTCTATATACATCAGTTATTTAAAATATTTAACCCCATAATGTATATTACATCATGTTAAATATGAATATATTTATATAAATACGTTTATAAAGACCAAACATGTTCTTTTTTTTATGTATACAGTTACTCATAGCATGATGTAAGATTGTGGTCACACCGCCCATCCCTAGTCCCAGTAAAACGCAACCTTCATGTGTGTGTGAAATGTGTGAACTGCAGGGAGATTATGCTGGGATTTGTCCTTTAGGGTCTAATAGTTGTAAACAGCTGGGTTGTGTGGTGTTATGAGCTGTTTGCCTTCCCACAAGCACCCTGTTCCTTTTGTACTGTTTTTTTGCCCATTTAATCACTCTTTCTTCTTTGCTGTTTCTTTTCAAATTCAAATTTTAGAAAGCTTTACTCGAAAATGAATTACCATGTGTTTTAGCATCCAGCTCTGGCCCGTTGCGGATCTCTATTGTGCGGCCGCTGGCTTTTCAAAACTGCTTATTCTCTCGCTGAACTCGTTTTCTCTGTTATTTACGTTACACTGACCTCAGCCTTCAGAGCCGATTTGTATCAAAATTGTCAGAGTGGCGTGAAGACGCAGCAGGGCTACAGTCATTCTGCGTCACATGCTCATGAAGTACACACACACACACACACACACGCACAGAGTGGCCTAGTCTAGACTTGCATCCCAGACGTTCCCAGTAAAATGATGACTGGGATGCTATAGGAAGTGTGTGTGTGTGTGGAGATATGCAGTTCTCCTCATGAATAGAGGAACCAAATCGGAGAAGACTCCCGCACAAAGACCCCCTGCGGATCCGTGAGGGCATCCCCGCTCCGATTTATGTCCATCACAATGGAGCAGATGAAATAAGGAGCAGAAAGAAGCATTGGTTTACTTGTCCTGCGTCCGCCTGCGTCGCGGTCAGTCGTGCGAGATGGATGGATGACGCTGAATGCGAGAGGTCAGGTATTTAACCCTGCCCTCTTCGTGATTGCAGAAAAGCACGCATCTTAATTGCAGTGTCGTCTGCAGAGACCAACAGCATCTCTTCCTCTTGATTAAGCATATGCTAAATTAAATATTCCAGTTTTGTAGGCCACATTTCTTACACTTTACTTTGTATTATATCACCTTGCCATTAAATGACACACTGCTGTGTGAGTATCTCTAACACAACAGCTGGGGAGTTGCGGCAATTTTGACATCTTTCTCTCTTCTGGTCTCTAGGGCTGCACAATTTAAATTATATTTAAATATCATTACAACCAAACCAACATACATGTTTCACATTCTTTTTGTAAAAGGAAGGATCCTTACAAAAAACAGCAGTTTTTTACTGCAGCAATACATATAAATATGTAGTTTTAATGTCAGAGTAAACCAACGGGTTTAGGGTTTCAGGTGGGCCTACAATAGGTTTATTTAACATCAGAAATTTAATAATCAAATGTAAAAATAAAACACTACTCTGCGTTCACACCGGACACGAATAGTGCGTCAAATTCGCGTCTACCGAGTCTCAGTTTGGCGCTTGACCACTTTGCGTTAATTTGCGCGTCTAGAGTGAAACTGACGTGCGTAAAAAAAAAGTTTGAAGCAAAATTTACACTCGTCAGAATCGAAACCCGTTGGCAGCCATCTTTTTTATGTTGATCGAGCATTCATCGAGAGAGTCATCGCTCTGTATTTACTCTGAAGAGTAGAACAGTGGCGTGGGGTAATCGTCGCTGTATTTGTGTACACCGGACCTTTAAGAGGCGAACGTTTCGTGAATTTCACCATTTGCTCGCTCCAGGAGCTGCGCTTGATGACGTCCACTGTCGGCGGTACTTCCGCCTGTCCCGCGTCCAGTTTGATGACCTGTTGTCCCGCATCGAAGCGAGGATCACCCTCGCCCTCATCCATCTAATCTGTCATTTATTTTTGTTTTGATGATAAATAGAGCAAACCTTCCAAAGTTATTAACCTGTCTTGTGATTTTTATTTTTTTTATTTATTTATTTTTTTCTCTCTCACGTCCAGACACGAACTTATGCACATGTATGTTGGTTGTCTTTACATTATAATAATATTTCATATAATCTAGATATCGAATAAATAACATTCAATACAAAAGGAACATATCTTTTATATTGAAATAAATTTAAGTTTTAAAATATTTGCTTTTGTGCATTAGAACCACACCAAGCATTTACTCATATTACAAAATAATTTATTGAAGCATCCAGATACTTAACCACGTGAGCAAGCAGCAGGCTCCTGATTGGTTAACGTGGAGCGAATTGAGGCCAAAGTTCAGATTTTTCAACTCGGGCGGCAGACGCAAATTCACGCCATACGCGTGAATGCACAAATAGCACCAACTAAATAATTTGCGCGAACAAGGCGTATTTGCGTCTACCGTGCCGCGCTCTGTGCCTCATTCGCGCCGCAGGAATTTTTTACACGCGTAATGTGTCTTTGCATTGACTTAACATTGAAATCATGTGCATCTCACACGCTCATTCGTGTCCGGTGTGAACGCACCATTAGTCTTTACTGTATGAATTATTTACTGTTTCTTATTAGAGCTACAAAGGTTATTCAGTCAGGAGCAGTGAGTGATTTTCTGTTCACCTTTTGTTGTTGGATTAACATTAAGCACGCAGACGGCTTACGTTTGTTAGGCTTCCGTCACTTTAAGAGCTGCATGGATCCAATAGTTGATTATTTGGTCCACTTCAAACATAACTGACTGTTTAAATGACTGATCACCAAGAATGGCATTTTGATATAATTTTGTGTGTATTTGGCTATATAAGCTACGGAATCCTGTGTGCTTGAGTACTTCGTTTATTGAGTTTAATAACATTAAGCATTTCACACGTATGTAACAGTCATGTGTCCAGTCTACTGTCTGCCACGGCCTTAAACTTGAGCTCCGTCCAAAATCGAAACATACAACATTTGAATTTGAATTCAACAACTTTGTGACCATTAAAAATTTATGTTCTATATAGTACGAGTGTAATCTGGACGTACTAGATCCAGCATGTTATCATTATCATGTGACCTACCAGCGTCAGTTGCGTCCCTTCACCTCCATTCATAAATCCTCTCCTGTGGCCTCATGGGATAGTAAAGTGTCAATTGAACTCGCACTTGAGATTCTCACTGGAAGTAGTATCATCTGGGAACTTTTCGCCTATTGTTTTTCGAATACTATGTATATGGACATTGTTATACTGTTTCTCGCATACTAGCCTATATAGTACTTTTTAGTAATCTTTTGGAGTATTAAAAGCATTCAGTCATCATAAGTAATACCTACTTTTTCCCCACTGGCAGCATGCTGAAACTGTCTTTATGATGTTAAAAATATTTTTGTAAATTAATTAGTCTGCCTCACTAATCAATTAGCTTGTAGAATGACTAATCATCCCATCTCCTTCCTGATGCCCTCAGGCTGTGTGTGTGTGTGTTTCCTTAGCCTTTGAGAATTGACAGGCCTTGTTGTTTTATCATGACAGGCGAAGACGTGCCCTCAGGGGCCGAGCCCTAATAATGCCACCTTTGACCTTTTGCTGACTTTGTTCTGGTTTAAAATCTACATATGATTTTGGCTCATTAGTTGTGTGCAGCGAGTGGATTTATTTTTCTTCAACAGAGCTGGTTTGGGGCTGTTTCTCAGTTTTGGGGGGCTGTGCCTGTTTTAGATGCTCCATTGAACATCAATAGCGGGTGAACAGTGTGTTTGCCGGTCTTTTAAGGGCCTCAGGCTGTGGGAGCATTGAGAAGTCTTGATTCGTGTTAGTGAATCAGTTCATTTGGGCCGTTCACAGATTGATTCACTGTATGTGTTTGCTCTTGACGCTGTGGCTCAGAGATGATCATTGTGTGTTGGGGCAGGTGGTTGTGAGGTTAGCAGCGAGTGTCTGTAAGCTTTTGCCCCTGGCCTTGTAAACAAATCCCTCATGCTGCTGTGTGTGTGTAAGGGAGAACTGAAGGAGTGTGTCCAGTGACTCCCAGAAGCTTTAGTAAACAAACAAACATCCACCTCTGTTTCCAGGCCTGTGTGTTGTTCATGTTGGCTGCATCCCAATTCACATTCTTCTATTCTGTGGAAGTAAATAAGTTCCTTATAATAGGACAGTACGTGTTTTTTAAGTATGTAGTACGTCAGGATCGCACATCATAAAATTGCATCATATGTTTAACTACTCTGGATTGCGTTCCTTGTCGTTCTTAGACATCTTAATGGTAATATTTGCCAAATTTAGACTTTGAAAACTTTCTTTGTTTATTGTATATGTGAGTAATGTTTTCCATTTCTATATTATATACATTACTGTCTGAGTTTCAATTTTGAATTAAATTAAATGTTTAAAATATTTTATACTTTATAAAAACACTCATTGTAAAATAGTTATTCCACTTAAAGCGCTTTAACTTTAAATACTTTAAAATTGTATTTATTCCTGTTTTGGCAATCAGCCATTATTCCAGTCTTTAGTGTCACGTGCTGATTTTGTTCATTGAAATAGAAATCATTTTTAACATTTATTTTTTTAATAATTAATTTTTCTAATTTTATTTATGAAAGTATTGATTTTACCCCATACTTTTGAACAATTGCATCATTTCTTGATTACATTTGCTGCAGTAGTAGAATTGTTGTTGTTTTTTATTACAAAAAACTATTTATTATTGTTTTTATTTTATTTTAAAAGGCATAAAAGCAGTTTGCCATGATACATGAAGCTTGGTGTCATTTGAAATGCATGGATCTGTTTATCTAATATCAGCAGGTGTGTTGCTTATCAATTTCTAAATCAATGTTTCATATTCCTGTCCACTAATCAGAGTTGTCTAAGTGTTGATTCTCTCGTTTTCTTTTTTCGGTGAAGTCCTTGTCATCTGATTCACAGGTTTAGTTTGTTTGTTCCTGAATCATGTCTCTTGCGTTAAGGTTAATTTAGCAGTCGCATGAAGAACCGGGAGCATTTCGGCAGATCGGTTTACGCCGTACAGATTTAGATTCCTCAGCGGCCCGGTGTTGTTTTTGAGTTCAGTTAATAAGAGAGCAGAACACACCGGCTCGGTCCTGTGTTCATGCTAGCGTGCGCTCGATCTCGACTGCAGCGTAATCTGTGTCATTAGTTTGGGCCAGGATGACACATTTGATAACACTGTGAATCATTCTGAATCAGGAATTCTGAATCCGGTCATTAGCCCAGCATGAGTTCTGTTTGAAGAGGAGAAACTTGACTCATTTGATTTAATGAGATGTTTCTCAATGGAGTGCCTCTTCCTCCTGCCAGCTGTCGTGTCCAGTGTGTGTTTGTATGTATGTAACGTGAGCGTGTGTGTGTTCATTCCTGAACTTCTGCTCATCGTTAGTCACCCCACAGGCTGCTGATGGGAACACAGAAGAACACACACACACAGCAACTCAGAGTTTTTCATCTCTGTTCAAACGTACTGAAGCCCCAGAGTAAAATAAATGTGAAGACCGGTGTATCAGAGACCGCTTTCACATCTGTATTGCGATTGAGAATAAGTATGTGTTTGTGTGTGCAATTGGATCATGTTATTATTTATAGTAAAAAATATATATTGATTTTTTTTTTCTAATTTAAAGATTAAGCCATGTTTGCTGGCTGACTTTGCGTATTGCATGTAAAATTCTTTATGTATATTGGGAATACTTAAACCTGTTGTAAACCAGGTCACTGGATGAAAAGGTTTTTTTTTTTAAACCGACTACAAGTTTATGTATTATTTTTTGAGGTTGGGATTCAATTGTTTATTTTATTATACTGACATTTATATTTTATATAATTGTTATTTTATATCATTATCATATTGCATTTTAGTGTATATTTGTATTATTTTTGACTATTATGATGTTATTTTTATTTTTTATGCTATTATTTTACTATTATATTTACTTTACAATGTCATCCCAATTGACCTATGGCTAAGCCACGCCCTCAAACGCGATGAGCCAATCACAGTGCGCAGCTAACCCAACACACTCGAACATCTTCTGCTTCCACGTCCATTGAAATGCATTGCAGTTAGTCAGTTTTCATTCGTTTTTTCTGGTCATTTTAAGTTTAAAATGGTCAAACGGTGTGCATGGGGTACATGCAGACTCCGACACTAGGTTCCAGAGACGCTGGGCGACGGTGTGTGTTTTTTACCCTTTCCCAAACCACATCTCAACCGAGATACGTGTCTGATCTAGATAGTTATGCGGTAGACCACAACACCAACTAAACGAGGATAAATTAAACAAGGTTGTCTATACCTGTTCTAAGATAAGTCAACAACGTTTTTGAACATTACTTTAAAATCTCTTACGTAACTATAGGCTAATGTTAGCTTCTAGCTGCGTGTACATCATGTCACTTAGCTTCATTGACGTATCTGTAAATAACCGAGATAACAAATGTTAAAGAGATACTCCACTTTTTTGGGAAATAGCCCAACTCCCTCAGGGTTAAACGCTTGAGTTTTACCGTTTTCGAATCCATCCAGCCGATTTTCTAATATTTAGAAGAATATCAGTAACCAGACAGTTTCTGGTCTCATTGACTTCCATAGTATATTTTTTTCCTACTATGGAAGTCAATGAGACCAGAAACTGTCTGGTTACGGATATTCTTATAAATATCAGAAAATCGCCTGATGGATTTGAAAGCGGTAACAGCCAACTGTAACTCTGGGGGAGTGGTAAAATGAGCCTATTTCCAAAAAAAGTGGAGTATCCCTTTAACAATGTTGTGCTGAATGATTCATGTAAATACTGATGCACCAACACTGATGGCAACGATATGCAGGTTATCACGTTTACACTGTGACCTGTACTGTATATTTGCCTGGAGCTGAAGCTTTTCATCGACCTTCTCAACAATACAATTATTAATATAACCCTCCAATGCATAGTTAAGGCCCTTTCGGTGACTTCAAGATGATATATAATCTTTCTGTCTCCAAAAATCACCAATTGCCTCATGTGAAACGTCTCCGACTGTGACCGCTGCCACAGCGCCAGTCCCCGAGTGTTGCCTGTGTGTCCGAGTGAGTGGAGGGGGCGTGGCTTAGCCATAGATCAATTGTTATCTCCCAATGCTGTAATTAAAAATTGTTGCCACGCCAGTACATCACAGTCTTTAACCTCCTGCCCGGTCCTGTTTCTCTCTACAGCAGGCTAATGAAGCCCTTCACCACCAGCACCAGGTGGCCCCGAACAGCCTGCTGCCACTGCTGAACTCTGAGCCACAGGACCAGAAGCCTGTGATGCCCATCCCGCTGGACCACAAGCCCCCTGTCAGCGCAGCCGAGCTCCTCAAGGACAATGTAGCCAGCGGGACAGGGGGAGGAGGGGGCGGGAACGCTGGAGGGGGCGGTCCGATGGTCGTGGTCAAGAAAGAGCACAAGAGCAAGACGCCATTCATCTGCGGCTACTGCAACAAGGCCTTTCGTGACAGCTACCACCTTCGCCGCCATGAGTCCTGCCACACCGGCATCAAAATGGTGTCCAGACCCAAGAAGACGGCGCAGGGGGCGCCCACCATGGTCTCGCTCATCTCCACCATGCCCCGCGAGACCACGGGCGACCCTTCCTACATCTCAACCGTCGCCGGCATCCTCTCCACGCCGACCACTTCCACGTCCTCCGCTTCCACTATCATGTCCTCCACGTCCATGTCCAACGTGACCCAGCACAGTGCTCCTAAAAAGCCACCCAAGCCCGTAAAAAAGAACCACGGCTGTGAAATGTGCGGGAAAGCCTTCCGGGACGTTTACCATCTGAACCGTCACAAGCTGTCGCACTCGGACGAAAAACCGTTCGAGTGTCCTATATGCCAGCAGCGCTTTAAGAGGAAAGACCGCATGACGTATCACGTGCGCTCGCACGACGGGGCGTCCACAAACCCTACGTCTGTTCTGTGTGTGGAAAGGGCTTCTCAAGGTATGTGGGCTTTTGTATTTCATGTAAATTGGCTTTGATTTAATAATCAGTGTGTTTGATTCAGAAGTTCAGAATTAAAATGAATTTAATGATTCTGGTTCAGATTCCACTGAACAATTCTGGTTGTTTAATGAAGCCCCTCCCTTTTTGATAATTAATTTTTTTTTTTAATTTTTGGAAATTTTATTTAGCCAGGATGCATTAAACTAATAAAAAGACATTTCTAATTTTGCAATATATTTCTAATTCAAATAAATGTTGTTCTTTTGCACTTTCTAATCATCAAATAATTCTTAACCGTAAAACCGTATTCTGGACAAATGTGGGCAAAATAGTTTTGATTTATTTTTAAAAAATACTTCCCTTGATCTGAGCGGTACAAGACTTGGCTACTTTTCATAAGTTTGCCTCCTGAACACACACAATTTTTTTGGACTCAATTCTACAATGTACAAAAAAAACTCCTTAATCTTGTATTTGGGTCAGAAAATGGGCACCCATAGAAATGAATGGGAAAAACTGTAATTTAGAGCATTCTAAAATAAACCAAAATAAGACACCAGGTGACCGCAAAAGTCACTTCATCTTTAGCTTTTAGCTCTAAGAACGTATTGGAATGATATTTTAATGTTGTTAAAAAAATTTAAAAAATAAAAATAAGCATAATTTACATAGAAAATATGGTACTTTTTGAAGTAATTAAATTCAAAAATACCCCAAAATAAAAAAACCACCATAAATGGATAGACAAAACTTTATCGAAGACAGTGATATAACATTTATAATAAATAAAAATTAGGATCACACCTGAGTCCTCTGTGCCCACATTTGTCCACAATTACAGGATTAAGGGCTATAAAGTGAATACGGTTTAAGGGCTACATGCATCACTGTTTTCAGCAAGGTATTAGACTGTTTTCATTAAATCAGCATATTTGGATTCAGGAATAAAGTACATTTTAAAATGCAGATTTAAACGATGGTTTGGTTTGAGACAAATTTAGACACGAGTGTTTTTGACCTGCTCGTTTGATTGCGTATTGACCTAATACTCACTATAACTTTCTTAGAAATGTTGTTGTTGTTTTTTAATTCTCATTGGATAAATTCAACCCGTATTTGAATTTGTGGCAGAAACGAACATCATATATCATTTTGGTTTTAGTTTGTTAAAAAATATTATTTAAGGTTGATTTTAAATAAGAACTGTTTTTTTTACCACATTTTCACTTTCAACAATGCTTAAATGTATACATTAATAGCAGATGTTAAAAGTCGTAATAACTCATTTCCATAGCGCATAAAATGATGCTGTGTGTGGATTCTGATGATGTCAGTGCATTTAATACTGTCTGTTGAAATATGTGTTCAAGGCTCGAGCTGAACCCACCATCTGCTGTTCTGATGATGTTAATTTCATCTCGTTCCTATTGGCTGCCGCTGGCTGATTTATAGTTGTTGTGAATGGATCTGACTGGCTTCCTTTGTAGGGCCCAGCATGCCGAGG
The DNA here is from genome assembly GCA_030378365.1 of Hybognathus amarus. Lineage (NCBI taxonomy): Eukaryota > Metazoa > Chordata > Actinopteri > Cypriniformes > Leuciscidae > Hybognathus > Hybognathus amarus. Next base: position 307,011 of record JAQIUQ010002549.1, on the reverse strand, counting down.
GTCTGCGTGAACAGGAGGAGGGGGGTGCTCTTATTCCTCTGTTATTCCCTCCTGTTTGTTCTGTCTTAGAGGATCAGTGCTGGGCTTTCCTTTGAGTCACTCAGGGGCCACAGACACACGGCTGCTTTCAGGAGTCTCGTCTATAATGTCTCTGAATATCCAGAAAAGCATCAGAGAGGCCTCACTATCCCTGAAATTAATCCTCGGATTATTAATCACGCACTGACACAAGTTAAAGCACAGAGATGAAAAGAGCTCTGGCTGTTCCTGAGAAAAACACCTGAAACACAATGTCCCAGACTCCTCTGGCAGGTTCGGCACGTTCATATTTAGTGTGTTTTGTAAACCTGAATTCAATTTTCTCCTCCATATGTCCATTTTAGACTGCTGATTTTGTTCCTAAAGTGCGTTTTTATTTTTATTTTTTTTATTGTGTAATATAATTCTAAGTTGTGACTGAGGTAGCAAAACTTTAAATCTAAACATCATAAGCAGTGTTATTTTACGGTCATCGAGATACTTTTATAGTTTTTAGTTTTCATATTGTTTTAATATCAGATTAGACTGATATTATTATTAAATATATCAGATTAGAATATCAGAATTATTCATATTAGATTTTATTTGTTTATTTTTTGGATATAATTCTGGACAAATGTGGGCACAGAGGACTCAGGTGTGATCCTAATTTTTATTTATTATAAATGTTATATCACTGTCTTCGATAAAGTTTTGTCTATCCATTTATGGTGTTTTTTTATTTTTATATTGGGGGTATTTTTATAGAGCTAAAACCTAAAGATGAAGTGACTTTGCTGTCACCTGGTGTCTTATTTTGTCTTATTTTAGAATGCTTTAAATTACAGTTTTTCCCATTCATTTCTATGGGTGCCCATTTTTGACCCAAATACAAGATTAAGGAGTTTTTTTCACCCACTTAACATTGTAGAATTGAGTCAAAAAAAATTGTGTGTTCAGGAGGCAAACTTAGGAAAAGTAGCCAAGTCTTGTACCGCTCAGATCAAGGGAAGTATTTTTTAAAAATAAATCAAAACTATTTTGTCCACATTTGTCCAGAATACGGTTTTAGGGTTAAAAAGATTATTGTAGCTGTTTAATTTGTTATAATAATTTTAAATGAAAAAGTATAATAAAAAAAAGTGTTTTAGGGTTCCATTATCCTTTAATGCATCCTTGCTGAACAAAAAAAATCGTATTGACCCCAAACTTTGGAGCTGTATTGTATCCCCACAAAATATGTTAATATTCAGATTGCATTCACAACAATCGCAAGTTGCATTGCCGTTCACATGAACCGAATCCTGTATGGGCCAAAGGTGTCCAATCCAGCTCCTAGAGCTAAACTCAGCAGGACAGTGACCCTCCAGGACCGAGATTGTTCAAGGCAATCAAACTAAACCAAAATCTCTAGTGTGAAAGCAACATCAGTTTGTGTTCTGTAGGGCTGGTGTAGCCCAGTGATTACTGCAAGCCACATCTGCATTAGATTTTCTAGGTCACGGCATCTGATGAACTTAGAGACAAACTCGTCAAAACTGTCTCTCAGAGGCAAAGTATAGCACCTAAAGAAAAAAAAAACATTTTTTCTGAAGTTCACTTAGACACAGTTGGTACCAGAAATCAAGTGGCTTTGTTACAGACACTGCTGTTTCCAGGTTTTAAATTTTTCCCTCTCTTCTCAGGCCTGACCATCTCAGCTGCCACGTAAAGCATGTTCACTCCTCAGAGAGACCTTTCAAATGCCAAGTAACGGTAAGAACCAGAACCCATTTATGCATTTAAAAATGCGCCTTTAGTTGCTTGTAGGTTTCAAAGGGTTAATAACGAGGACTTCTTGAAGTAAAAACGTCACACACGTAAATGCTGATTACTAATAAGTGATTCAAGAAAAACTTTGACTTGTAGATCTTCATGTGTTGTGTCCATAATAGGCCTGTACATCAGCCTTTGCCACCAAAGACAGACTTCGGTCGCATATGATTCGGCACGAGGGTAAAGTCACGTGCAACGTGTGCGGAAAGATGCTGAGCGCCGCCTACATCACCAGCCACTTAAAAACACACGGCCAGACCAACTTTAACAACGCCTGTAACAAAGGTAAGTGCAACTGATTGGTTGCCCCAACAGCCAATCAGCCGCGACGTTGACTCATGTAGCTCTAACGCCAACATCCTTCTACTAATACTCTTTTCCATCATTTCTTCTCGTCAACGTCCCTCCCAAACTCTCTTACACACACTCAAGTGCACTAGTTTATGAGAGGTGACTTTAAAACCTTAGAATGACAACGTAACATATTTTAACATCCACAGTATATTTAATTCAGTGTTTTCATGATATCACGGGTTATTCTGAAAACGTTTTTGCTTGGTCCCATCCCCGTCCTTTGACTTGAGTTTGAGGTTTGAGAACATCATACTTTAGGGGCTAGAGCGGAGTTCATTTTTAAACCCAGAGCTCTTTCAGATTGGTGGAGAATGGTCATCTTATGAAGCACAAAGAATCGTGGGAGTGGAGTCTTTGTAGAGTGGGCATTTAAAGCAATTGTTTTGAGTACTGGAATGATACTTGGACATGGCTGCTGGGATTTCTTGAGCCAGAAGCCCTTTCCCTTGTGAAGTTTTTTGAACTTTGCTTGTGCATTCCATCATATTTCATTGGTCATGGTATTTGATTTGTATGTTCAAAGATTAAATTAGTCAAGCATATCAGTGGAGGAGGCCAGAGCTGTGCTTTAGGCAGGAACTGCTCTGACAGAACCGGATCCTTTCTGAGGACAGCAGGGTCAGGAAAAGGTCTGATCTAGATCTGAACGCAAGAATGTAAAGCAGTCAGCAGTACTCTGGAAATCTGGACTGTCATTTACTTGGATTAGTATTTAAGAAGTCGAGTTCCCTCAAATTCATACAGTTTGTCTCAGAAGTCTTGTGCTATTTAGTGATGGGTGCCATTATGTTTGCTTGGAGATTGTTCATGAATTAACCCACTGATTCCCATTCCATGATCCATCTCTGTCATGTAGTTTAGTTGTTGTTGTTTTTTTTTTTTTTTTTTTTTTTTTACATTTCTGTCTGCTTTGAAAGTGATTAGCTATCTTTTTGTTTAGTTTTTTGTTGACTGTGATTCTTGTAGATTGTTGTTTTTTTTTTGTAGAAAGTTTATTGGATATTTTAATAGACAAAACTATGTGTACAGGTTTCAAAACAAACTTCCACATTTTATTGACAGCATCTGTGACTATGCCTTTGATTACCACAGAATATTATTTTGTATTTCTATTATATTTTAAAAAGTATATGTCGTTTTTTTTTCTCTCACCTCAAATTGTTTGCAAAAGACAAAATGATCAATATACCTGTTATAATAATATTTCAAAAAAGTATATATATATGTGTGTGTGTGTGTGTGTGTGTGTGTGTATATATATATATATATATAATATAAAACAAATATATTACATACATATATATATATATATATATATATATATATATATATATATATATATAATATAAATAAAACATAAATATATTACTTACATATATATATATATATATATATATATATATATATATATATATATATATATATATCACTCACCGGCCACTTTATTAGGTACCCCATGCTAGTAACGGGTTGGACCCCCTTTTGCCTTCAGAACTGCCTCAATTCTTCGTGGCATAGATTCAACAAGGTGCTGGAAGCATTCCTCAGGGAGTTTGGTCCATATTGACATGATGGCATCACACAGTTGCCGCAGATTTGTCGGCTGCACATCCATGATGCGATCTTCCCGTTCCACCACATCCCAAAGATGCTCTATTGGATTGAGATCTGGTGACTGTGGAGGCCATTTGAGTACAGCGAACTCATTGTCATGTTCAAGAAACCAGTCTGAGATGATTCCAGCTTTATGACATGGCGCATTATCCTGCTGAAAGTAGCCATCAGAAGTTGGGTACATTGTGGTCATAAAGGGATGGACATGGTCAGCAACAATACTCAGGTAGGCTGTGGCGTTGCAACGATGCTCAATTGGTACCAAGGGGCCCAAAGAGTGCCAAGAAAATATTCCCCACACCATGACACCACCACCACCAGCCTGAACCGTTGATACAAGGCAGGATGGATCCATGCTTTCATGTTGTAGACGCCAAATTCTGACCCTACCATCCGAATGTCGCAGCAGAAATCGAGACTCATCAGACCAGGCAACGTTTTTCCAAACTTCTATTGTCCAATTTCGATGAGCTTGTGCAAATTGTAGCCTCAGTTTCCTGTTCTTAGCTGAAAGGAGTGGCACCCGGTGTGGTCTTCTGCTGCTGTAGCCCATCTGCCTCAAAGTTCGACGTACTGTGCGTTCAGAGATGCTCTTCTGCCCACCTTGGTTGTAACGGGTGGTTATTTGAGTCACTGTTGCCCTTCTATCAGCTCGAACCAGTCTGGCCATTCTCCTCTGACCTCTGGCATCAACAAGGCATTTCCGCCCACAGAACTGCCGCTCACTGGATGTTTTTTCTTTTCGGACCATTCTCTGTAAACCCTAGAGATGGTTGTGCGTGAAAATCCCAGTAGATTAGCAGTTTCTGAAATACTCAGACCAGCCCTTCTGGCACCAACAATCATGCCACGTTCAAAGTCACTCAAATCACCTTTCTTCCCCATACTGATGCTCGGTTTGAACTGCAGGAGATTGTCTTGACCATGTCTACATGCCTAAATGCACTGAGTTGCCGCCATGTGATTGGCTGCTTAGAAATTAAGTGTTAACGAGCAGTTGGACAGGTGTACCTAATAAAGTGGCCGGTGAGTGTATATATATATATATATATATATATTTGTTTAAATAAATACACATACATTTATTTATTTATTATAAATAATATAATAAATATTTTATATATTTATTGTTTATTATAATATATATATATATATTATGTATAATATAATAAATTATATTATCATTTAAATATTATACAAATATTTACACATTTAAATGTGTAATATATAATACACATATATTATTGTAATATTAATATACATACATATTAATATTACCAAAAATATATTATAAAAATGAATATTAATATAACGGGTATATTGATAATTTTTTCTTTTGCCTCCAAGACATATTGATAATATTATATAATTTAATTTTATTATATTAATTATATTATTACACCTACATTTACACATATTTTTGTATTTTGCCACAGTTAAAAAAAAGAATAATATAATATAATTTTTTTTTCTTAAATATATTTATTATATTATGGTATATTGAATAGAAATACATGTAAAATAATTGTTTGTAATTCAATGAGCATCTGTGGAACAGGTCATTTTGAAGGTTTTCTATGAAAATTTTTTGTTTTTTTTCTGTGCTAAATGTAAACATGCCATTCATGCTGTCAATAGAATTTAACCTGTTTTGAACCTGCAACATTAAATTGTTTCTGTTGAATTAGATAAAAAGGCTTGAATCTGTTTGACGATAATGAAGAAATATCTCCTTTTATAAAATGATATTCATGTCTGAATTCAAACGAAGCACACCTGCGTTGCTAAAATTCCCATAATGCATCACTCAGCTGCCTGCCCATCATAACCCTCTGTCTATTTCTAAATAGGAGACTGGCAGTGGAACCACTCAGGGCTCCGAAAAGGTAAAAATGAAATGAAACAAAAAAAGTGGAAAAGCAGATACACACACAGTAACAGTTTGCTCTCTTCCGTCTCCGCTGTTACCAAACAAAGTTCGATCACAAATGCTGACATATGTCTACAGGTTCCCAGTCTAGACACCCAGAGAGTTTGGGAGCGGAATACACACGAACCCTGAACACACATATTAAACGCTTCTCTTTCTCCGTGCTTTACAGACAACACTGAAGTCTGCAACTCTGCCTCCTCTACACCGGTCTCGATCTCGTCCCCTATCACCTCTGCAATGAACCGTGGCCACACCAGCAACCCCGTGACCATAGCAGCCCAGATGAACATCTCCACCAACACGGTCAACATCACGTCTCCCGTCAGCCTGCAGCACCCGGTGACCATCACCGGCCCTGTGAACATCGCCTCCGTCAACATCCCGGCCACAGCGCCCATGAACATCGCCCACCCGGTGGCCATCACGACACCCATGTCCATGAACATCGGCGGCCCGCTCAACATCGCCATGAGATCAATGGACAGCATGTCCTTCCTGTCCCAAGTCTTGCCGTCTTCTCCCTGGTAGAGCCGGCCTTTTTGCCCTGACCTCTGTGTGGCGTGAACAAACCCATCCTGTGGAGGAGCAGCACGGGTCCATCCAACTCTCTCTGGCCTTTGGATACGTTTGCATTTTGCGCGTGAGGTGAGCAGCTCGGCATGAGCTCTGAGCACTTCAAACCCCGACGGACGTTTTTAAGGACGAATGCAATAATCGATGTGCATTTCGAACACTTTTTTACAAGCAGAGAGTGCCGGTGATGTCGAAGGCGTGATCAGTATTTAAGAAAATTCATTAGAAAGTGACTTTAGCTTCCATTGGAAGGGATTTTTTACAAATATTTTTTTGTATTATTTCGAGTGCGTATGTCCGTGTAGCATCTTTGAAGAGGTACAGTTTTTGTTTTTTTTATTAATAGTGTTCGGCCGGTCACGGTTTACGACTTTTTAGTTTGTCCGAGGAGAGGGCAGCTTCCTTTTCTTATTGTTTACGTCGCCATTGTTCGCTTTTGCATACAAAAGAAAACGTTTGGAGAAAGGAAAGAGAGTCTTGCACTGAAAGCTTATCCCAGTATTATCTAAATATAAATATCATGATAATATGGCCCTGTCCAAAATTGCGGTGGTTTCGTTTGCGCGCATCCGTGAAGTCCATGGACCGTAGGGTCATTTTATAGGGGAGAAAGGTGCTCAGAGCACCCCCTTTGCAAACTGGTGCGGACTTCCAAGCATACTACTAAGTCTGTGGAGCATTACTTCACCAAAGTGTGGATCTGAGTAGTCAAGTATGCCATTTGGGACAGGGTTTCTGAACTGTAGATGACCGGCTCATTCAAAACAGGGCCATCTAGTGGTTGAAGTCACGCGTTGACACCTTTTAAGTTGGACTTTTGTTGCCTGATTTTGTTAGAACATCGTTTATTTGTATTTTTATATGATCCCTGTTCTAGAAATAGGAAATGAACATGAATAATTCTAGGAAACTGATTTGGAATTATTCATGTTTATTTGTAAATATAGTTTACTTTGATTTAATTTAGCTTTATTTTAGGTTTTATTGTTTGTTTTTTTCTGTGTATTTTGTATGGTTTAGGTTTTATGTAGCTTTTTTTTATTCATTAGTTTGATCTTTTTGTTTAATGTTTTTGTATGTTTTAGGTTATATTTTGTTTTAAAAAAAATTCTTATATAGAGGGAATGCATTGACGTCACTTTCCCGCTGGAACAACCCACCTCAGCCTGACTGAGTGGCAAAAGATCTGCTGTGTGACTGGATTTAATCGGGGAAACTGCGAAAATGCGACTAAATTTTATCAATTTAAACTAAATGTTGGACTCAATATAGTGTTCCTTACAACTTACTAAAGATCCAGTGATTCATGCATATTGACGTGCAGCCAGGAATCGTGTTTCCTGACATTTATGTTTGCCTGATTTCGACACCAGGGAAATCAAATCAATATAGACCTAAACATAAAGCAAATTTGCCTGTGAACGCTTTATATAAATACAATATAGGTCGGTCTAAATCCGGGTGATCACTTATATCAGTGTTATATAAAGTCTATATATCATCATATCGTCCAGCCCTAAAACTTTATAGTTTTTTTTTTGACAGTGTTTATTAAAAAACATCCAATAATGCAGAATATACGTATTTAATTGATGAGTTGTTAATATATATAACCATACACAATGGGTATGGTTTTCCACCTAAATTCAGCATATTGACACAAAAATAACTGCAAATCCACCTTTCTCTGACTGGAGTCCAGTTGTTTCTGTGAATTGCAGTGATACATTTGCTCCTCTTTCTATAGCAGTCTGAAAAAATATACCTCCGAATTTTTTTTTTTTTTTTTTCAAATCTAGTTGTACAGTCAATCACACAAAGCTCTTTTCCACTTTATATGTGTTGTGTTTGTTTTTCTCGGCATTCACGCTGAAAACAAATACAGCCGCTCAGTGACGTCACGCGCATACCCTCTATATATATATATATATATATATATATATATATATATATATATATATATATATATATATATATATATATATATATATATATATATAAATTTATGTATAATTTTTGTTTTTTGTTATTTACCTGTTATTTCCACAGTGGCACCATCCTGCTCATCTTCTTTGCTTCCAGTGATTTAATATTGAATCTTTTTTTCCAGTGGTTTGGACTCTGTAGCTAAAGCCCAGAAGCACAATTTACCATAAAAGCACGTCTTCAGTCTGAAATAAAGAAGGATGTTTACAGACTGCTTCTGGAAATGTCTAAACAGTGCGGTGGGTGGTGACATGCCGATCTGTTGGAACTGAAGAGTTTTATCATTTTGTGTTGAGAACACACTCACCGCACGGATCGGCCACCAGTGTGATGGATATTTAGGTACATTATGTCGGCCACTTCCTGTGGATGGAGCAGATGCCAGAGAGAAGAGACTGCTGTAGTGAAAACACTAATTATTCGACTTGTATGCAATTTTTTGTGGGTGGTTTTCCCGCCACAGCCTGTGATGTGATGATCTGGAGTGTCTGAATGGATGCCGTCCACCCCAGCACTGAGTCTCAGGAAGGGGATGCTTTATCCTGATCAGACACAATGAATCCCTGATCCGTGTGTGTGCGCGCGTGCGTGTGTGTTTGATTCTCCCGTCACACTAGAACAAACAAAAGCATGTTTCCATAGTTTAGTTTGTGGGGGAGAGTCAGAATGAGCGTTTATGCATTTCATGCATTATAATTGCCTTTTATTTGCCAAATTCAAACCAATTATGGAATCCAATGAAGTGAAGATATTTGAATCGAGTCTAATGTTGTTTTGATGAACTGGATGCCCCTGTGAAAGCGGTTGAATGTATATGTTTGTACAGAAGTGTTTAGCTCAGAGGATCTTAGAGTACAGATAGACGTGAGCGAAGGAAAGCAAAATAACCTTTTATAAAACTTTTGTATTAGTACATTAACAATGGTAATTTTGTATATATACGAAGGCTAGGCTTTCTGAGTAGCAGAAAGAAAAACATTCCTACATTTTTTTTAATGTAAGTTTGTCAGAAATAATTATGTAAACATGCGCAATGTTTTATGTGCCTTTTTATTTGGGTTGTCTAAAATAAAAAACTGTAAAACATGATCGCTGTATGTGCATTTAAGCAAGATCTACCAGCAAATTGAAAACGAATCCACCTAGATATTTGTCTGCATGATAAAACTGATACCTCATATTAACATTTTGGCCTCTTCACAAGTATGTACCTTGTTTTGTTTATTTTATGACCTGGTTGTTTTTTAATTTTATGACCAAAATGATTTATTGCTTTTCAAACATAATGAAAGATAATGCACATATATAGAAATACAATCCATAAACAATTGGATTAATGAAAAAGAGAACAGCAAATGTACCTTTTATTTTGTTTATTTAACAGGAACAATACACTAGGCAGTTACACACAGACAACCGATGTCATGTACTTAAAGGGGTAGTTCACTTTAAAAAAAAAATTGCTGATAATGTAGACTACTCACCCCAATGTCATCCAAGATGTCCATGTCTTTTTTTTTCTCATTTGAAAAGAAATTAAGGTTTTTGATGAAAACATTCCAGGATTTTTCTCCATATAATGGACTTTAATGGGGTCCAAAAGACAGTTTCAGTGCAAACTGTTCAAAGGGCTTTAAACGACTCCAGACGATGAATAAGGGTCTTATCAAGCGAAACGAGCGCTCATTTAATAAATAAATAACAAAGTTTAAGTTTTATAAGCTCAAATGCTCGCCTTGCTCTGTTCTGTGATGCGCGTTCGTGACTCTCCTGTTTGAACTCGTTCATCAAAATGAACGAATCTTTTTCGTGTCATTTGGTTCATTCAACAAACCAAATGAATGAGTTGAATGGGGAAAAGATTTGTTCATTTTGATGAACGAGTTTGAACATGAGTGTTTTGAACTGGTTTAAACCAGTTTCTGATTACATGAGAAATATGTTTTGCTGGAAATTGTCTAAAATCTCTGTAAAGGTACACAAGGAGTTCTGAGTTCAGCCAATGGGAAGGCAGGACACCAGCAGTCACTCTCGGCTCAGGCAGTGGGCCAGATATTTGGCTCAACACTTGATAATGTGTCAATTTAACATTTTCAACAAGCAAGCATTGCACATCACACACAGGAACGAGTTTTCTCGATCCTTGATCTTCACCACACAAAAAAAATCGTTCATCTCTAATTCATGGCTCTCCATCTGGCCCTGTTTAAATGCCCCCTCCCCCACACTAGTTCCTTAATCTTACATGCTGGCTTTTTTTCTTCGCGGAATCTCAAATTGGTCGTTAGGACTCATTTCCATGTGCATTGGCTCTATTGGTGCGCGTTCACGGCCTCACGCTTGCCGCATCATTTGATCAGGCGTGACGCGCCCCTGGGATCCCAATACAATCAGCCCTGGGTTTAATCTCGTGTCCATGAGCAGGTGCTTCGGGTTCAAGGTCTTTTGTTTCACCCCTCACTGTCGCCTCACAACGGGGATAAAAGACAATGAGACCCATTGAAAGAACAATTGCGCTTTTTCTCAGGGCGCCGCTGTTCACCATCTGCCCGTGTCTGTAAGTACAGGCAGCTGTATTAGTGTTTGAAGAGCAGTTCTTTTCGTTCATTCATATTCATGAAAACATCTCATTTGGATATTTCAGCAACATACAGCACCTATATAAGTCAATTTTGTGTGTAAACATTTGGAAATTGAGCCAAATTACCCTATATCCTGATTAGAAAAGCCGCGAAACCGTCATAAAAAAGCCAATTAACACGTTGCTTGGAGTCTGTAAACGTTAGATAACGACGTATTAATTGGTGGAAAAAACTTCTAAAAAAATTGTTATTGTGATAAATGAAAACTATCAAATAGCCCTATAATTTATCTCTAAAGACGTATACACACATATGTGTGTGTTTGAAAGATTTATATGCTATTTAATCATATTAAAGTGTAATTTATTCATGTGATGGCAGATTTTCGGTGTCACGTGATCCTTGAGAAATCAATCAATTTTACTGATTTGCTACTCAAGAATCGTTTCTTATTATAATGTATCAATGCTGAAAACAATTGTGCTATTTGTACACTAATAATATCAAGGTTATAATAATATTTTTGTAAAAACCTGATATTATTCTTTAACCTTCAAATGGTCTTCGTTTCCTGTTTACACTTCAATTGATTGAGTAATTGTAAAAAACATAGCCTATACATTTTTAATCATACAAATAATATATCTTTTTTTGTTTACTTCTCATCTATTCATTAATGCTGTGTTTTTGGAGATATAAAGTACTTTTGTATCTATATACCACACAATTCCTCAACTACACCATTAGCTTGCATATGAAATATTATTTTTTTATGATACATTGCATTTATGCTCTATTACTAGGCCTTCATTTCTGTGTAAAAATTTTCAGATTTATGCCGGATTTTTTTTTACATACCTTCAGAACAACCGAATCAAGCCCAGTTTTTGTGTGTGTATAGATAGATAATGTACGAAAAGTCACAAAATCTTATTCCACTGAGATGAAGGGAACCTTTTTTTTATTAAGTTAAAGTCGATTGGGGTCGTATAGACCCCATGACCCGATTGAGTGTTAATGAATAGAATGTTCATAAAATAGCATTTTTTTGTTTAATTTATCCTTGCTGAATACAAATGTTAATATTAATTTCTTTATAAAAAAAAAAAAAAATATATATATATATATATATATATATATATATATATATATATATATATATATATATATATATATATATATATATATAAAGTTTTTTATAAATAAATTAATATTAACATTTATATGAGAGAGAGCGTTAATATTAAAGAAATCGAGGATAATTGAAGTATGAATTATAATATTTTGTAACAAACTCAGGAGTTGATTTCACCTTTGGTAATGCTGAGTTGCTTTACTCACCTGAATCCACTAAATGCTCTTGAGCGCGGTGAGAGGAGGATAATCTGCCCACAGCTCAAGCGCTCAAGAGCCGATAAAGACCCGCCATCTGACGCTCTTGGAACGAGAACGACACCGTCTGCCCTCTATCGTTGTTTATCGCACAACATGGAGGAGCATCGAGTTATGTGATCAGAGATATCGCTTCAGCTGGTAAGATCTCGTTGTCATTCTGTACCGCTCGTGTCTCTGCCTGATGATGTGATTATGCCTTTATTTAGATACATTTACTTCTGAAGCGCTGTTCAGTTGAAATTATATTCAGGCCTCAAGAATGAATCTGCCCTGCGGTTATGTTCTAATAATAACACCATATATAGTGCAGGTCACTTAAATCAGGGTGCTGTTATGTTAATACAGTAAGATGTGATGGAGTTTGTGAAAACTCGCCTGTGTCTCTGGTCATCTTATGTTGTAACAATTGAAATCATACAGGGGCAGAATTTTGATCTTTCAAAATGTTATTCCAAAAAATGTTGATTATATGATGATGAAGCATTTAGCTGTCCAACATTTTGCTGTTGATCCCTATTATGTGGATAGAAGCCTCTAACCCTTGTTGTAATAAACTTGACATTAACTTCCCTCAATAAAACTATTCCTCAAATCTGATTAGTTGATTGGAATGCTGTTCCAGGATCAACAAGGATTTTACGTGGTGAAATCACGCTATAGGTTAATACATAAAATATGTGATACGCTGACATTTTCCACTATCGCTTATGGTGTCATATTAGCCTAGCTGATAGCAGACTGATGTTTGGACTCCCAAAGGATTCTGGGAGGGGATCCGTTTACTTCCAAATGTCTGATATGCCTTTTTAGTCATGATTTAGTCTCATTAAATTAGGACTTAGTTTATAAACTCGGCTGTTGTTCTTATTTGAGGTGATGTGCATCTTGATTGCTTGACATTGTTAAAATAGTGGACTTGGACACTGTTCGTTCCTCTCCTCTTTTCTCCTTCTATCTCAGCAGAACACAGACAGTGTCAAAGCCCTGCTCGTGCTTTTGGTTCAGTGCAACTGTTCACCTTTTATTTGGGCTAAACTTTGCAAAAGCCCTCTTCTATTAATATTTGGAGGAAATGCATGCATCTTTGCAATAAAATTTGCAATAGATTAATGATGCATTCTGTTCTAATGAAATTAATTCAAAGAAAACGTGTAAGCGACTGCTAGAATCGAGGCCAATGAGGTTTGGGCCAATTAGGGCTAATGATAGCGTAGGTGCCAGTGAACATGCTGCTACTTTTACACACAGACAGCAGGAGTGTGTTCTGACATAAGCACTAACCCTCAGACGACTCCTGTGGTGATAACAGCTCTTCTTGTCAGACACCACAATCTGTCCTCTTGGATTTCTCTCCCTCTTGGATGCTGAATCAGCCAGAAAAGCATCAGAATTTGGCATAACACATGTAAGGGAGATCATTTTGGCAGGGACGACTTTGTAAATTTCATTGAAACTTTGTTTGTAGCTTGTTATTAAAGACAGGGCCAGCTTCACAGTTATGTCCTCTGCCAACAGGACGGTTCGTTCATCCTTTAATGGAGTACTTCATCCAAAAATGAAAAATTTGATATTGTTTGTTTTTTCACACTCATGTTGAACATGTGTGACAGATTTTCTTTCATAAATACAAAATGTGACATGTTGAATAATTAATTATTTTTTCTGATTGGAACAGAGACTTTCAAGCTTCAAAAGCACCACAAAATTATTATAAAAGTAGTCAAGTCTTCCTAAGTCATATGGATAATTTTTTTGAGTCAAATTGGTGGGTCCAAATTCATCATGATTGAAAAAAAGCCATGATTGAAAAATCTTATTTCAGCCAAAATTATATTTCATTGACAACCATAAATATTTCCTGGACACTATATCTAGATTATCAGTTTGCTGACAATTCTGGAATTTCTGTCAAATAGGGCTTCTAAAGGGATCGAAACTTGCCGGCCCAGAAAAGTTATTAAAGGCATCGTTAAAATAGTCCAAGTAACTACATTGGCTCAATCTTAAGTTTATCAAGCGACAATAATACTTTTTGTGTGCAAAAAAATAAACAAAAATAACAACTTTATTTCAACTATTCATTTCCTTTTCCATGTCACACGCATCACATACATGACCAGCGTCGGCCAATAGTGAGCCAGCTCTCAGATTTCATCAATGTTAGTTATGTATTTGAAAAAGCTAAATAAAATTTTCACAAAAAAAAAAAATCTTAATTCGTGTTCTGAAGATGAAAGAAATTCTTACGGAGTTGAAACAACATGAGGGAGAGTAAATACCGACAGAATTTTCATTTTTGGGTGAACTAACCCTTTGAGGCTCGTACACACCGGGAGCCTCTCTTCGGCAGCGTTTTTCTCTCGCGTTTTTGTGTTCACACCCAAACGATTTTCACTGACGATGAGAACGAGTGAACATGCAAATTCATTCCCTGACAGTAGATGGCGCTTAATGTCTTTTGACATAGTTTTTCATAGTTTGAAATAGTTTTTGACGCGGCGCTTTTTAACAAAAAAACGAACCCGAGGCGTTTTAAAAAAAATGACGCTTTTATGCGTGCCGTTTTCGTAGCGATGTGCACACTCGCATTGGCGCCTTTTGTTTAGTAACGATGCGTTAAACATCGGCGAATATCACGCACGAAATTCGTCCTGGTGTGAACAGGCCTTCAGACTCAAGCTTGTTTTGCAAATGTCACACCCCTTACCATAACCGCAAATTTAAACACACTACTAACACAACTCATCACGGCCTCACCGCTTTTTTGTGACGTGTACGTTTCCAGAATAAGACTCTAATTGAGGCGTTACACGCTAAACAAAGTTGAAAATGTCAAAAATCATAATAGGTCCTCTGTGAATGACATCTTGACCCCAGGTTTGACCTTTATCTGATTCAATTCGGTTTCAGTTTTGTATCTGAATCTTGATTGATTTCGTATCTAACTGCAAGATTGATTGAGGCGTTTAATTGGGTTTGGCCATTTTGAGCTTCTTTAACAAATCACTTACTCTGAGATGATTGATAGTCATGAGAGTTGCCATGGATACCAAGCAGGCTCTGATCATGTCGATGGCCGTAACTTTCAAATTGCAAGCGTTCCTGTGTTGTTAGAAAGATGATTGCCCCCATTATCATGACACATCTGCCGTGCTGAGATCTGTTTCTCTGTTATCAATCAGATCTGGCATTCCTCCGGCTTTAATCCGTCTCAGTGGGTCACACAGACCCCTGTTTAACTATGGATGACGTCAGCCCGCTGCTGTATGTTATTCACAAGGGCACAGCCTCTCTTCTTCAGAGACACATCACTAAGCTGCTACTGTTCTGAACTGTGCCAGAGTCTGTGGCTATATTTAGCTCTGCCTGTTTGGTTTTAGGTGCAGATTAATGTGGAGAGATGGAAATGGGAGCGAGGGATATCCGAACCTCTCCGATGATGGATTTTATGGAGGAGCCCGCAGCCTGTGATGGAAGCTAAAGGTTTATCTCGCTGGCTGTAGTGGATCTTTTGGTGTGAGCTGCGTCTCCTCTGCAGACAGACAGTAGGTAGGAAATACATATGCACATATATGATGATGATGATGAAGAGGCAAAATGTGCCCTTTAGAGAGTTTGAAACCCATCCTGTCTTTTTTGGAAGCCTTGTTTGTTAATGATCCTGATCCATTTAATGTCCAATGGGAACCGTACACATGTATGATGAATGCTGTTCATGCGTGTGCATACTGTATTTGCTTCATGATCTACAATAATACATTTTCTTACACTAATTAAAATATTTCAGAATCAGCAATATGAATTTTAAGACAATATTTCACGTGTTGAATCCTTTGTTTGTCAATCCCTCTTACACTGTGATGTGAAAACCAATAAACACTGTAGAATCTATAAAAAGGTAAATTAATAAAATATATGTACATATATGAAATTCTGTGTTTGTTAACTAAAACTATTAAACAATGTGTTGAATTGAAATAAAATGGGAAAACAAAGAATGAAAATGTTCTGAATGACTAAAATGAAACTAAATTAAGTATATAGAAATATATTTTTAATGAAAATATAATAATAAAACCTCATTTAAATAGTAAACTATAATAGTCTAAATATTTCTAAAATAAATATTTCTCTAAATAAGACTACATGGAATATTTGTACCCTTAAAAAAGCTGGACTATTTATAATAGGGTGATCGCGATTAATCGCATCCAAAATAAAAGTTTGTGCTTTCATAATATATGTGGGTGCGCTGTGTATAATTATTTTGTATATATATAAATACACACATATGCATGTATATTTAAAAAAATATTATTTACATTTACAATTATTATTATTATAATATTATTATTATTTTTTTTTTACAATTTAATATAAATTATATATAAAAATATATATAAAATAATTATAAACAGTGCACCCACATATATTATGTAAACATAAGCTTTTATTTTGGATGCGATTAATCACGAATAGAAATCGTTTGACAGCCCTAATTTATAATAAACTAGTGAAAACAAAAAATTGATGTTCAGTTACAGTATATAAACTATCCCTTGTGCATTTATATAAACAAATCTTAATACAACTGTATACCATCCTTTTACTGAATAAAAATATGAGTGATTAACATTTTGGTGTTCTGACGTAGGTCTTCAGGAGTGGGCCACTGTTCGTCCTTTGACTTGAGGGGGACTGAGAGAGTGAGAGCAAGGCATTCTGGGAAGCCCAGCGAGTCCTGGATGTGGTTGAGTCTCAGCTATCAGCAGCCGAAGAAAAGTTTCTCCAATGGTGCTCCTCTGTATACTGAAGCTCACCTCCAGGGGCATCATGAGTGGATAAGGGGCGTGGCTGGAGGCGGTGCATAGGTCAAGGGGTGGAGCCACTGCAGTGGATGGGCAGATTTGATTGGAAGGGAGGTCCTGTAAATGATGACCAGCCTTTTCCGCCGGAGTGACGCGAACCGTGAACCATGGCAGCGGCACACGAGGAGGCGACGCTGCGTCAGGAGAGCTCAGACAACAGGAGGCCTCCACGTCAGGTCCGGCATCTGGAGTTTAGCCAGGCTATGGATGACTTTAAGACCATGTTCCCCAGCATGGAGCATGAGGTTATCGAGTGCGTCTTGAGGGCTAACCAAGGTGCTGTGGACTCCACCATTGACCAGCTCCTGCAGATGAGCCTGGACAGCCAGAGCCACGGACGACAGCTCGGATTCTGAGGACAGCGTTCCTCCAGAGGTTTGTCTAGAAACTTCTCTTTAGATCTGTTTGGCATTTTTAGATATTGATGCACAAAAGAATCTTTCCTTCTAACCTGCAGATCCTGGGGAGAAACGCTGGAGCCGGACAGCTCAGATGAGGAGCCTCCACCCGTCTACGCTCCGCCCTCCTATGACATGCACATCTATGACAGAAAACACCCCGCAGATGTTCCATCCACACCTCCACCAAGGCAAGAGCAACATCCAGCCGGGTTTTCTGGTGGAAGAAATTACTACTAATAATAGTTTAATAAACTTTAACCCTAAACCCGTATTCTGGACAATTGTGTGCAACATAGTTTTGATTTATTTAAAAAAAATATACTTCCCTTGATCTAAGACTTGGCTACTTCTCCTAAGTTTGCCTCCTGAACACACACATTTTTTTACTCAATTCTACAATGTTAAGTGGGTGGAAAAAAACTCCTTAATCTTGTATTTGGGTCAAAAATGGGCACCCATAGAAATGAATGGGAAAAACTGTAATTTAAAGCATTCTAAAATAAGCCAAAAATAAGACACCAGGTGACAGCAAAGTCACTTCATCTTTAGCTTTTAGCTCTAAGAACTTATTGGAATGATCTTTTAATGTAGTTAAAAATTTGTAAAATAAAACATAAAAATAAGCATAATTTACATAGAAAATATGGTACTTTTTGAAGTAAATAAATTAAAAAATAGCCCTAAAATAAAAAACAACAGCATAAATGGATAGACAAAACTTTATGGTAGACAGTGATATAACATTTATAATAAATCAAAATTAGGATCACACCTGAGTCCTCTGTGCCCACATTTATCCACAATTACAGGATTAAGGGCTATAGATATATACTCTGAAGAGACGTTGTGTCTGTGTTCACTTTGTTGCTTATTTTGGTTTTGCTGATCTACCATTTAAGCCTTTCTTCTTCTTCTGAGTCCAAATTTCTAAAATAAATTTTGTGCGCACAAACTAATGCGACCGGCCGTTAGTCCAATCACATGACATTTTTTTGTACACATCAAGGGATTTATTTGGTAAATGTGTTTCCAGTTGTAATTTATGCACTGATTTATTTATCTTCTTATTGCACTCACAAGCACAAGGTGTGTGTAAATCACAAGCTGAGGACCCCATCAGGCCTTTCTAATTTCAGGTGTGTGTTTCAAGAGAATTTGCTTTTTTTATTTTATCCTCATCATTTTTCCAGGTTTGATGATTACCCACCCAGGAATCAGCAGGTCGGAAGATACAGGAACTGGAATCCACCGTTACTAGGCAACCTCCCCGATGACTTCCTGCGGATTCTGCCTCAGCAGTCAGAGAGTATTCAGGTAGAGTTACAAATGACTAGCATTCAAATCATGGCCAAATATCATGCATTTACAATCAGATTTAGATTCAGATGCAGATTCAACAACCCTCCATCCAAATTCACCAGATTTATATACAGTGACAATATACAGTACACAGTATTTTCAGGCACAATATCTTTCTAAAAAGTACACAAATATCATGAGTTTACAAAAACAAGCATTACATCTTGATTCTAAGACCTTCGTTAATGTGTAAATTCACTAGCTTTAAGGCCAGACAAAGCAAATTAAACATCTCATGGTTGATTTTGTTATGCCATTTCTGTAAATAAATGTCTTTGGTGACTCCTCCCCCACAGCGTTCTCAGAGCAGCTTGTCTCAGCCTTCCTCCTCCTCTTCCTCCTCCCTGTCATCCCTGACGCAGCTCTCGTCCAGCAGTGGTGCCCTGTCAGGGAGCGTTTGGTCATCTGAACAGGACAGGAAGTTGAAACAGTACTTGGATGACGAGCGAATCGCCCTTTTCCTGCAGAATCAGGAGTTCATGAAAGAGCTACAGCGTAACAGAGACTTCCTCATAGCTCTGGAGATAGGTACACACACACACATATATTATACAAAAAAACAAAATTTTAAATGCAACACTTTTGTTTTTGCCCCTATTCCTCATGAGCTGAACTCAAAGATCTTTTTCTATCTACACAAAAGGCTTATTTCTCTCAAATATTGTTCACAAAGCTTTCGTGCAATTTCCGTCCGATTTCGACTGTAGCACCTCACTGCAGTACACGAGATCCAGGGGGCGGAGTTGGATCCAGATCTAAGGGGTGGAGATGGGTAGGTTTAGGGGTGGGGTTAGGGATCAGGGGGCGGAGATAGATAGGATTAGGGGGAGGGGTTAGGGATCAGGGGCGGAGATAGATAGGATTCAGGGGTGGGGTTAGGGATCAGGGGGTGGAGATGGGTAGGATTAGGGGTGGGGTTAGGGATCAGGGGGCGAGATAGATAGGATTAGGGGTGGGGTTAGGGATCAGGGGCGGAGATAGGTAGGGTTAGGGGTTGGGTTATGGATCAGGGGCGGAGATGGGGTTATTGGTTCACTTATATTACTATATTAATATTAATGTATTTATATTAAATTAATTTATATTTAATTAAATTCTAATTAAAATACAAGTTAGACTAAACCTAATTCAAATTTTCTAGCAATTTTTGAAGTGAAGAAGTGGATGTGAATTTAATTCCTTTTTTTTTTGCTATTGTGTCATTTTTCTGATATTTTTCCACTCAAAAGCTGTATTGTAACTTGGTCAGAAACATCAGAAAAAAACACATTGTCACTCAAACACTCATTTTTCAAACATACTTCACTTAGGTTGAAATAATGTTTGGATTTCTCCATGTGAGGAAAACCTTTCATTCATAGTAAAGAATTCATAAACCAACATTGCAGTCAAGCATCTTTTTTGCAGTCTTTACCATTATTTGGTTCCTCTCAAGATTTCTTCCTCACCTTTCCTGCTTTTTGTAATGATTTATAATATGAAAAGCACCATACAAATAAAATTAAAATATATTTAATCAAGTACAACATTTTGTACTTTATTCCCATCTAATTGCAAAAAGATTTGCACTGTTTTTCATTCTCATATGTGTAGACCATCGCTCCTGTCATTCTGCTAAAATGCATTTTGGGTGTGTGAACAGCTTTCATTCCTAACACACACAGTGTTGTGTTGTTCAGTCCACTGTCTCCACTCACTCTGGAGCGGCTGAGTCTTCACCTGCCCTCAGTGACCCTGTTGCCTGCTGTGTTTTAGATCGTCAGAGGTGCGAGAAAACACAGTGTGGTCATTCATCCGCTTGCACAGAGAACTCCACCGAAGGTACATTCCCTTCATCTTCATCCATCAGCTGCTCTGCCACACACACACACTGACAGGAAGCTTCATCAGAACCTGTTTGTGCCGCCACATAAATCACAACACTCAGATAATGGCCTTCATGGGTCATATTCTCCACTTCATTTTTATTTCTCTAATTATGAAGTTAGAGTTAAGGAAGGACCTATTATGCTTTTTTGCATTTTCAACTTTCTTTAGTTTGTAAAGTTACAAAGTCACTCCAAATTTAACTCCACTGAAATGCCTGGATTATAGTGTTGAGTTTTCATCACAATATTCCTCATTTAAGTAATTCCTGCCCAAGGCGTACGCAAAAGGGTGATGGCCTGGTTGAGTTGCATTAGCAGTGTGTTAAAACGTATGGTTATAGTTAAGGGGCATGACATTTCCAAAACTCATTTGAAATGTTTGACCAATCAACACACGTTAATTTAACAAAGTCGACCAATCAGATCAAGTTGCACTTATTTGGAAGGAGGGGCTTCATAGACAGTTCCCACCCCCTTTCAGCAGCGCTGGTTCCAGAAGTATTTTTCCTCATAGATATATAAAAAAAATAATAATTCATGTTAAATGTAAGCCATGAACCAATCCAATCAACTAAGAGGTGAATCATAACATCACAAACTAGGATTTGAAAGCAAAAAAAGTTTTTGAAATTCTGACAAAAATAAGACTTTGTACTTAACGGCTTTAGTGAGGGAAAGAACTACAATCCCATAAAGCTTTGTGAACAGCATAACCAAATCGGAAAAAAACGATGGAGAAATATAAAACTTCTCATGTACAAATGTATGTGTGTGTATATTTATATTTATATACACTACCAGTCAAAGCAATTTTTTGATAAAAAATACACAAAAACTCAGTAATATTGTGAAATATTATGACAATTTAAAATGACTTTTTTATGTTAATATATATTAAAATGTAATTTATTCCTCTGAAAAAAAGCTGAATTTTCAGCATCATTACTCCAGTCTTCAGTGTCACATGATCCTTCACAAATCACTCTAATATGATGATTTTATGCTCCAAAAACATGTATGATTATTATCCATGTTGAAAACAGTTTTTTACATTTTTATTTCAGGATTCTTTGATGAATAGAAAGTTCAAAGAACAGCATTTATTTAACTAGAATCTTTTCTAACATTATAAATGTCTTTACTGTGTAACTTTTGATCAATGTAACTCATCCTTGATGAATAGAAGTATTGATTTCTTATTTATTTCCCCCAAAAATAAAATACAAATTCTTACTGACCCCAAACTTTTTAATAGGTAGTGTTTAATGTAACAAAAGCTTTCCATTTCAGATAAAAGCTGTTCTTTTGAACTTTCTATTCATCAAAGAAACCTGAAATAAAAATGTAAAAAACTGTTTTCAACATGGATAATAATCATACATGTGTTTGGAGCATAAAATCATCATATTAGAGTGATTTGTGAAGGATCATGTGACACTGAAGACTGGAGTATTTTTAGTTTTTTCAGAGGAATAAATTACATTTTAATATATATTAACATAAAAAAGTCATTTTAAATTGTCATAATATTTCACAATATTATTGTGTTTTTTGTGTGTATTTTTATCAAAAATTTGCAGCCTTGGTGACAGAAGAGACTTCTTTTAAAAACATAAAAAATCATACTGATCTTAAATGGTTGACCAGTAGTGTATATATAT
Organism: Hybognathus amarus; assembly: GCA_030378365.1. Taxonomy (NCBI): domain Eukaryota; kingdom Metazoa; phylum Chordata; class Actinopteri; order Cypriniformes; family Leuciscidae; genus Hybognathus; species Hybognathus amarus. The sequence continues at coordinate 284,584 of JAQIUQ010002549.1, read as the reverse complement.
AAACAATATATTTTACATTTATTGAAAAACTAAGTATTTTGAGAGATCGACTTGAATTTACGTCATTCGCTGTGCTTCATAGGAGTGGGCGTGGCTAAAGAGATCTTTTGTTTGTTTTTTCTACTGTACCTTTAAAAAAATAAAAAAATAGGTTAACAATTCTGTCATTTACTGAACCTTCTTTACGATCAAATGTTGACATGTCTAACTCTTGATGTAGGTGATAATTGTGGCTCGGGGTCTGAGGAGGCCTGTTCATCTGTCTCTGATGATGCCTTATTCCTGGAGAAACTCAAGCACATGGGCAAATGTAAGAGAAACGCAGACCTAAAGCGTAAATCTTATCAAATTGCTTAAACTCTCATCCCATTCTGACCACTGTATTACAACCTACAGCCACAAGGAAGAAGCTTTTTGAAATTGCGAGGTCATTCTCGGAGAAGACCAGAAGGAAGAAGTCCAAAAAGCGAGCTCTACACAAACATCAGTCATATCCTCATACGTCCAGCCCAGACAGTCGCTGCGTCAAGTTAGCATCTGTGTATGTTGTGTTTTACATTTGTATTTCTGGATCTTTCTTAGTCTAGCTGTTAGCTTCATGCTAACTTGTGTGTCTAAGTACGAATGGCTAAAGTTAAAAGTGCTATTTTTCTAATTAATCTTAGAATTAGCTATATGTCATTGTAGTGTTAAACCTGTAGTGTGTTTGTTCCTTGACTTCCTCTCAGTCTGGGCTCTGTAAACTCCACCATCAATCTCCTGGATGAAATAGAGGCGCCGCTCTTAGGTAAATATTCTCCTTATCTCAATGTAGTGGCACTGCATGGATGCATAATATTTGATGAAACCTTGAAAAGTGAGTATGTGTATTACTGTGTTTGAAAGCTGAGGACAACAACCAACTCAAGAGGCTTTCAGGAAGAGGGGAAAGGGAGGAATCAAAGGAAGTGATGTCATGGTAAGTGTATATGTATTTATATATAATAATAAGTATAATATATCAGATGTAAAATATATTTATGTCCACCTTAGCATAAATTACAGCTATATAATAACATGTTTTATTCCTTTACCCCTTTTGAAATTCTCAGAAAGTGACACATTTTGATTATCACTACACAATATGCATAATAATATAATATACACATTCATCTTTCCAGAGGTGAAGTATCCCTTTAAAAGTTTAATTTTCAAGGGGAAAATGCTTGAAACATGCCTTGTGTTGAGCTATTTCAATTACTGTAGTTTGATTTGTTCATTGCAAACAGCTGAATCTCTGTACATTTCGCAAATAAACCTGATTTGCAATTGAGGTTGAATAATTTCGATTACGATGTATGTATTAATTGACATGTTTTTGTATGATCTTTTACAGATGCATAATGGGCGGAGCAACCATTTTTCTCTGCATTTAAAAGCTAAAGCATCATGACGATCAAGATTTTACTCATTAAGTTTCCTGCAATGCTTAATTAAACCTGAGCCATGAGATCATCGTAGTAATTTTGTTTGTAATATTCTGGTTCAACAGTCTCTCTTGTAGTTTCTGACCGGCGTGCGGTGTAGCAGATCAGGTGGGACTCAGGAGTCAGAACATCCACAAGCACAAAACCCCATTATTCAGCTCTGATAAGAAAAATCTGTGTTTATCTCAGGAGAATTTAAATGGCATGGAGCTCATGCCATGTTATAGAGATAATCCTCTTTCTATTTCTCATGATCTTATTTGATAGATAAGATATTACTTTGATAACGGGGTGATTGATAAAAAAATAGTTCTTAGATTAAGTTGCAATGTTGATATGTTTTCAACCAGCTCACTATCTAAAATCATGCTTCAAGACTTCATTTCACCATTCATTCCTGAAATGAACATTCATGATTTTATTCTTTAGTGTGTGAAGTAAAATCTGGTTGTGTGTATTTACGCTGGGATAGTAAATATTAAAAACTAAATTGTAATAATTTTCATAAGTTTAGGGCTGTTAGCTCACTGTAAATTGCTATTGATTTTCAAATGATCATTTTGTTTGTTATTAAATAAATTACATTATGATACCAACACGTCCATGTTTGTTTTTATTATTAAACAGTTCCAGAACATAAAAAAATCAGTATAAAGCTTTTTAATATGCACAATTTTATTTAGGAGTCAAATATTTAGGGTGTAAAATAGTTTTGTTTTAAAACATTTATTTAGTTTGTTACGGCTGAATTTGATTCTGCTGCATTTCCTGTAAGAACCAGTAGAGGACGCACAACACTTCTTTAACCCAATGATTATGATTTCACATTTAGTTAGTTTGAGCATAAACAACATCTGCAGTTCAAAGCAAAGGAAGATATTTTCCTTTAAAGAAATCACTTTTTAAGGACCACAACAAACCCTACCAGTGACATCACTAACCCTTACATTTACATAAACCCAGCCCCGGGAACTATGTTTATAGATTATCATTACAGAATATTCTACACATAAACTACATAAATTCATCAATAATTGAGAAATGTTGTCTACATGTCACTTCTTCTTGAGTCTCGCCATCCTTGTCTGAACATAAAAGACTGAAAGTGTTGAAATGTTCAGTGTGAAGCTGCAAACACAGAAGAGCTCTTGAAGCTCCGCCCTCTCTGTCGGGAGCTGCAGCTCATTTGCATTTAAAGGGACACAAAAACAGTGCGTTTTGCTCACCCTCAAAAGTAACCATTTTAACATGCTATATAAAAATATCTGTGGGGTATTTGAGCTAAAACTTCACGTACACCCTCTGGGGACATCAAATACTTATTTTACATCATTACTAAAACTTACTGAAAAATAAACATTTATCTAGCAAGGCTATTTTATAACTTGTTACATGATAGACATGTCAACTTTGAGGAAGGATGTGATTTAAAGGGATAGTTAACTTATAAATTAAAATTCTGTCAGTTACAAGTTGTTCCAAACCCGCATGTTCTGTTGAACACAAAAGAAGACATGGAAGTAAAAATCAACAAACCACAGTAAATGTAGGCTATATACATATGTATAGATTAAAACAGGCCTAAAGTTGTTGATAGAAATGTATGAACCTAATTTAGTTTAAATTAATGTTGGTATACTGGTAAACTCGGTGGTTTGTAACACTACATTTTTACTGAGCCATCTATTTGACCCAGATCATGTAGCCTATATGATTATGACGGACAAGCTTATGCTGTAACTGTCCAGCAGATGGAGCAATACACCAGTTCTACTGCTTAATGTTTATTAATCTAAAAACGGATCTTTATTTTTCAGTCGCAATCTGTCATTCCTGTGATAGATGACCATTATTTTGTTTCTAGACCCAGCCTAGAGCTAGCTAGCGGTGGGTGCTCACGTGTCTCAATTGTCTGGTGTCTGCAGATTGGGATTTATTTATAGCCATGCCTGTCTACCTCAAAGCCCCATAATGCACCACTCCCAGATCCTGGTGGCCTTTTTATTTATAGGTCGCTAAAATAATCTAAAATCTGATCTCACAAAACAAAAACAGAACAAAGGCACACACACAGACACAAACATCCTGAAGTCTGAAAAGACGTGTCAGTCAGGTACTTATTGAAAGCCTGTGTCACGGATGATCTCTGCCATCAGATCCTCCACAATCCAATTTAATCTGCTGTCTCCTGGGAAGGGATTCCTCAGTCTGACCAATAGAGTGACGGTATCTGAGGACACCGTCGCCAGGTGAAGCTGCACTTTGTCTGTAGTGCTTTTGTTAGTTTTTCTCTTTTTGGCTTAGTTCACTGAAACTTTCTCACATAAATGACCTAGTCCTAGTTTAGAATTTTCTTTATATTTTATTCTTAGAGTCTTAAGAATGCAATAAGATTAGCTAAACACTAAACGTGCCATGCTAGCTTTGAACGAGGTTCCGGTAAAAACGATTCTTGTGCCTGCATGGGGTTCCTGTGGTCATCATGAAGCAGATGTACACCTCTAACACACTCTAACTGGTGAGAGAAAATCAAGTTTGACATTTAGACGCCTTTTATTTGTTATTTTGATCTCTACGTAAACGCCAGTTTTAGCTGTGTAACCGTTACTACTCATGTTAACTCTTAAAGGGATAGTTTATCCAAAAATGAAAATTCTGTCATCATTTACTCACCCTCATGTGGTTCCAAACCTGTACGACTTTATTCTTCTGCAGAAATAATATCTCATACAACATGTTTTTTCGGCCTGTACAATGAAAATCAATGAGGTCCAATGTTGTTTTGTGATCGTATCAGTGTTGTAAAAAACAAAGGACATTTTAGTCTCGGCAGCTAACTGAAATAAATACGTTTAAGTAGGCTGCTAAAATAACTAAAACTGATATAAAAATGAAGAAACATTTTTTAAACTAATAAAAATGACAAAAGCACATTAAAAAATGGTAAAACCTAAAGTAAACTAAAATTGAAAACTGAAAATATAAAAATGAAAAGTATATTGAAGCAACACTGCATTCTACATTCTTCAAATGATCTTTTGCCTCATAGAAGATAGAAAGTCATACCGGTAAGAGTAAATGATGACAGAATTAAAATTTTGGCAGATATACCCCTTTAAAATGTGTACTGCTCTCACTCCTTAATCATATTACTTGTTTTTGATAAAATCACATGCTACATGAGGAGAAACTGTGCAGAAGTTGTGCGTGTGTGTGATTTTCTAATTTATCAGATCAATGATTAAAACCTGCAAATGTGAAATTGATATAGATAAAATCAATACTATATTGTCACAATTTGTGAAAGAAAAGCATTACATATTTGGTCATATTATGATGTCTCATTTTCAATGCATTACACTCATGGTGTATAATTTGAGGCCTTATTTTACTCAACTGTGACTTTATTTCTCATATATTTACAATTGTGAGGACTTTCTCATTGTTTGGACATTAACTCACACAATCCGCCCTTGCAAACCGGACCTCGGCGGACACTTTGAATAATGTTCTGTCACTGAGATGTGTGTTGGGGAGGACGTAGAGCGTTATGCTGCACCCAGATGGAGAGATGGAGGACAGATGGAGGAGAGAGAGAGAGAGAGAGATGGAGGACAGATGGAAGAGGAGGTGAGGTTTGGAGAGTGACTCAGCAGTCAGATTGAGCGTTTGATGTGAGAGAACATCACACCCTCTTTGAGATGAGAAATCTTTCCAACACAACCTAAAAAAAAAAAAAAAAAAATTTTAATAAATGTGATTAAACAAGCTCGTGTTCATACGGAGAAGCACAGTTTAGTACAAGGCGAAAAGGGTGAATTTTCAAGATGTGAACGGCCCTCTGTTTGAGCCGAGGACGCCTTAAGGAAGTAAAAACCACAAATGAAATCTCTTTAATATCACTGTTGTGTTTCCTAAACCGTAATTAAGTTAAATTAGAACAAACGTGGCTTTTGGTGTAAGTCTCATGCTTCACAGATGTGTCTGCTGAGGAGAAAAGGCCTTGTCTCAGTTTTAGGTTCAGAGGAGATCTCAACAATGTCTCAATGTGCCCAGATTTGCCATCCTCCTTTTAGTCCTGGTGTTTCGTAAGACTGACTTTCAGGAAGTTTCAGATGGGGAACATTCCTTTAAAATGATTTGACGTTTCAGCACGTTTTATGGAAATAGTAACATTAGCTGGATTATTTTGCAGTTCATCATTGGTTTGCAATAGTTTCAGTCAAATAAATAACTCAAAATAACATTTTATGAGTTTTCAAAGACATTAAATTCTTCAGTGTCCTCCGTGCTTGTGCTTAGAAAGACATTACTGGTGAACAGGGTTATAATGAAATCACAATAATAATATGAAAACATACACAAAATTAGCGATAAATAAAGATAATAAATTACTACACAAAACAAATATCTGTCAAAAACCTAAAATTTGATTTGTGAATGGAAAAACAATAATTGGCTGAAGTATCTTTCCTTCACTTCTCCTAATCCTGAATCCTATTATATTATTCATAATATGAATGTTTTTGTAACCCTCAAACCGTATTCACTTTATAGCCCTTAATCCTGTAATTGTGGACAAATGTGGGCACAGAGGACTCAGGTGTGATCCTAATTTTTATTTAATATAAATGTTATATCACTGTCTTCGATAAAGTTTTGTCTATCATTTATGGTGTTTTTTTAATTTTTTTATTTTGGGGGTATTTTAAAATTTATTTACTTAAAGTACCATATTTTCTATGTAAATTATTTCTATGTAAATTAATTACTATGTAGTCTATGTAGTCTATGTAGTCTATGTAGTCTATGTAGTCTATGTATCTATCTATCTATCTATCTATCTATCTATCTATCTATCTATCTATCTATCTATCTATCTATCTATCTATCTATCTATCTATCTATCTATCTATCTATCTATCTATCTATCTATCTATCTATCTATCTATCTATCTATCTATCTATCTATCGTTCTATCGTTCTATCGTTCTATCGTTCTATCGTTCGTTCTATCGTTCTATCGTTCGTTCTATCGTTCATGCATTGGCCTACAGACATGTGCGCACGGACTTCATTTCCCAGCGCGCACCGCGGCGTCCGATGTTTCCCACAGCTGACAGACAGTGAGCAGCAGAGTCTCACAGCAGAACGCGCATCTCGCACGACGGGCTTCAAAAGGCGCACTTGGATTTGGGATTACCTTGAGCCACATCTCCCTTGTAGATCCCAGTATAGACCTCCTCCATTGTCCAGTTCGGACAGTCTGATGGCATGCGTCTGTAGTAGTGCATGTGGATCGCATTGTTATTTGTAGTTGCACTCATCTCTCCATCCACGCCGAGCCCGATGCAGTGGGATGGATGGTGTTAGAGTGGGGCTGATGATGGTGGAGGAGAGTGATGAACAGAGGGACAGCAGCGGTGGCGCAGAGATGGCCGCGCTACACCAGTGCGAACTGATCCAGAACATGATCGACATCTCCATCTCCAGTTTACAAGGGCTCCGGACCAAATGCGCGGCGTCCAACGATCTCACACAGCAGGAGATCCGCACTTTAGAGGTAATGACGACGAGAGGGGCCGAAGTGCAGCGTCATGAAAGAACGGATCCGCGCTTTATCCGTTTCTTCCTATTTTTTACACTGCAGCTGTTTATTGTGGTGCAATATAGATGCGCACAGGGCTTGGAACGACCCCCTTATTGCAATTTACCATATCCTTAACAAAAAAGTACTATGGTGTTACCATGTGTGCACAGGGTAATACAATGGAATTTAGACATTGAAATGATGCTATATTTTTAGAAACGCAAAGGGATGGGGTTTGAACATCTCGCACAAAACAAAACTTACCACCATGAGAAGGTTGCATGATAACAATATCATGGTCTTAAATATGGCAATCATATAGCAGCACAATAGCAATGCAACTTGGTAAAACCATTTGATCCAGTGGTAAAGCCAAAGTCATTTTTTTAATTCTTTATTGTAGAAACAATGCTATTTTGGTAATTAATTCGGTCTATGCACAAAATCCATGGTGCATTTCTGTAAGGGAAAACATTGAGCTTTGTCTGATGTGTGGAGTTCACAGCACACTAACCCAGTGGGGGGTATTTGACCTGGTTCTGTTGACTAGCAGAAATATCTCCATCCCAGGAGCGGTTCTGATATTTTTGACAGTAAAGGCCTTCACTGGACTGTCTGCCTCTGTGTGTGATGTTTTGCCGATAACGTCTCACCCTAACTTCCACAACATTGGCGGTTAGGTGTCATTATTGATGTGTGCTCCACCTGGAAAGTGCCCCATTGCTCCACCGGTATGGGTAATTAATGAGGAATCAATACAGCCATGGGGTGGATGGTGTGCAAACAGCCCCGGAGGGCCTGTAGTTTGAGGATTGGGCGAGATTGTGACCGCATGCACCAGAAGGATTGTTTTTGAGATCCTCAGAGGTTTTATGAAGCGTTACGGATCTGTGTTTTAAGATCTATTATTTTTGGTCAACCGTTAGGACTGGCCTTTTTTTTTTTTTGCGAGGGTAACATTATTAAAACATCTTTTAAAAAATTGTCTATATAAATTAAGAAAAAAAAACCTAAAATAAACAATTGAAATGCTACGAGTGAATTAAACCATCACAACATTATAATGTAATGTACAGTATTAAAAATAGATATTCATTTTCAGACTTGCCAAATAGAGTGTTAAATGGCTGTGTATATACACACACACACACACAGTACAGGTCAAACGTTTGGAAACATTGCTATTTTTTAATGTTTTTGAAAGATGTCTTTTATGCTCATCAAGTTTGCATTCATTTGGTCAAAAAAATAAATAAAAGAAAAACAAACAGCAGGGCTCTCAAGCGTCACGCATTGAGCGTGACAGTCACTCATTTCGGTCTTTTGTCACGCACTCCCGCCACACATTGTATTTCTCACGCAGAAAAACTATTTATCATATATTTAATATGCCGCAGCGCCCAAATTGTCTCTAGCCGCTTCACTCTCATAGTGGAACGCAAGCGCGCGCGTCTCCCCTGCTCTCGCAGCCTGTCGCTTTATCAGCCAATCAAAAAAAGGAAAGGGCTACACAATTTTAGCCAATCAGAAAATAGCACTACTGTATCTGGGTAAGATTTAACGCAACAACCAATAAAAAAGCATTTCAAGGAATTGTTCACGTGATTCTGCAACAACATCTCTTCCAAAAGTTTCGTTCACCCGCAGAGGAAACGACTGGAGCTCCGAATATCACTGAGCAGAGTAAGTCATGAGATCTCCTGTTTTAATGTTACAACAAATTTACAAATTGTTTGACACAAACAAAGACAACTTGACTGCTGTTAGAGAATCATATTTTATAATTATCCTGGCCATGGATGCATTAATCATTGCATATATGTCTTTCAAAGATGTCAGGTAAAAAGCAAACGAGCATCCTCTCATTCGCCCTGAGAGGAAAGCCCCCTAAAAAGACTAGGTTAGAGGATGCTGGCCCAGAGAAGGTGGCCAAAAGGGTAGGCCCATTAGAGGAGGAGACGGTGCCATGTGTCATACATTTTCTGCAAGTCTCAGCAATTAATAACAACACAAAAACACTAATATTAATATTATTAATGAAACACCCACATTCCAACGACCCCCCCCCCCTCAACAACCAACAACACCCCCCCCATTGGGGCGGAGAAATGTCACTCTTGCCTGTCTTCAAAACTTGAGAGCCCTGAAACAGTAATATTGTGAAATATTAGTACAATTTAAAATAATAGTTTCCTATTTGAATATACTTAAAAATATAATTTATTCCTGTGATGCAAAGCTGAATTGTCATCAGCCATTACTCCAGTCTTCAGTGTCACATGATCCTTCAGAAATCTCGAACAATTTAGTGAAAGAACGGCAAACTGACTCCTTCAGTTCTGCTTCCTGCTTTAGCAGGAAGTCGAATGTTCTACCTGTGTTCCAAATCAGTCAGTGCTGGGCCGAAATCTACAGGAAATGGTGGAGAGATTGCTTGGCCTGCTTCCTCTTTATGTATTGCAAAACTTTCTGATGGCATCTCCCTCTTTCAGGGCATTTAATACAGGTTGATGTATTGCGAGCGTGCTCTTATGAGCATCGTTCTGAGGGACAGATGGAGCCCGTCTATACTCAGGCTCTGGATGCTTGTTAATTCCTGTACAGAACAACAGATTTGAAGTGGCCACATTCAGACCCCCACCACTCCCCGTACACTTCAGTGCAATCAAGAGACACTTGAACTCGCATTAGATTCTCACTGAAAGCTCTTTATAACACCACTTCACGTCTTTTTTTAACAACTCGCCACTCTGGCCAGGAGATAATTATTCTCCGTCTCTCCGGCTGAAGGACCGTGTGGTTGTGTTTGACCGAATGTTCTCACTCTCCTGCGGCTGCCCGATCCGCACTTTTTTCCCATCCGTATTTTTGCATAGACTTTGGCCAGTATTGGGCCAGGTATTGAGCCGGTATTGGGCCAGGGCGGCACGGGCCCGCCCACGTTACTCACTGGCCCGCCCAGTCAAGTTTAATTAAAAATAGATTTTTAGTTTATTTTTATTATTCAAATGTATTTAAGAAAATATATTAATATATACCTGATTTATTGTTGATTGCGGTGTGTGTTTAATTCGTTTCCCAAATAAAATGGAACTGTCGAAGCAAGTTATAGAAAGCCTCCCTCCGGAACGTTATTGGTTGCTATGGTTGCAGGGGGTTCCGACAGGAAAACTCTCACTGTCACCGGCGCCACAATAATGGCTAAACAGCTTTCTTTAATGTGATATTTGTAAAAAGCGAGAGTTGAGGAAGAAGACACGCCACTGCCTTCATCTATCGAGTCCACACAGCCCAGTTCTTCAGACTCATTAACCCACAAGAAGGTTAGTCAGGTGCTGGCGACGGCCGCTTCTCTCTCCCTCTCTCCCGGTCAGCCTGACGCGGGTTTACCCGCCGATCTAACTGCGATATTATTAATATTATTTTAGCTTACTTTACTGTCTTTACACTGCTGATTAGCCTGAATAAAATAGACAGGTTATTGTCTACTGGTTTATCCAGGCCTTTTTAGAGCTCTGTTGGTTGAACATGATGATTTGCCGAATACAAATATACTGGTTTTGTAGTTTGTCTTTTAATTTTTCTACTTTCTAAGGTTAATTATTATTGAAGTCATTTTTTTCTATGAAAAAATATAGGCCCACTCACATTTTCACTGGCCCACCCAAAATTACATTTCTGCCTACGCCACTGCTACAAAGGTTTTTAATTCTCAACGAAAAGATAATTTGATCGAACTAATTTGTTTAAAGTGGCATTGCGGAAGCCCTGAAATTTCTTCCCGTTACTGACACCAGTGGCCATTAGAGAAACTGCAGCCAGTCTCATGCTCGTTGGCCGCACTAGATACATTTTATTTCCCTTCTTTTAAACGTACAAGGAGTTTCCGTGGGGATCTGGATTGTGCTGCAGTCTGATCGCTTCTTTCCGTCTGCTTGAAACACGACTGCTAGCGATTGCCGCTGCTTGCTTTATTTCATTTAACGAAAATGTTAATATTGTTTTAGTTAATGATAACAACCCTGCTAGGTTGATAGCAATTGTGTTTCATTCTTAGAAATGTGTGAAATTTGACTTTAAAGGGATAGTTCGGCCAAAAATGATATTTAAACCATGCATTACTCACCCTCAAGCCGTTCGAGATGCATATGTCAATCTTGTTTCAGACGAACACAGTTTCAGTTATTTTAGAAAATGTCTTTGACCCTTCAGTGGATATAATGTGAAAAAATGGGGTCCAGCTCATTCAAGTCCCATAAATGTGCATAAATCCTTCACAAAAGTCATCCATCCAGCTCCAGGGTGATAAACGAAGGCCTTCTGAGAGTAAACCGTGCGAATATTATCGTAAAAATATACATATTTAAAACTTTATAAATGAAAATATCTGACTTCCGCCAACGATTTTAAATATGTATATTTTTACGACAATACCACACGGATTACCCTCAGAAGGCCTTCGTTTATCACCCTTGAGCCGGATGGATGACTTTTGTGAAGGATTTATGCACATTTTGGGACTTGAAGGAGCTGTTCCCATTTCTTCACATTATATCCACTGAAGGGTCTAAGACATTTTCTAAAATAACTGAAAATGTGTTCGTCTGAAACCAGATTGACATATGCATCTCGAACAGCTTGAGGGTGAGTAATGCATGGTTTAAATATCATTTTTGGCCGAACTATCCCTTTAAGATCATATTGTTTACTCATCAAACCAGACCAGCTCACACACTGTCTTTCTTCTAGTCTAGGGCCTGTTCCTCGTGCACCAGCTGCTGTGAGACTGTGCATGTCCTCCACAGTTAGATTCGTGTGTCTGCTCACATCTTCTCTTAGTGCAGATTGTGATGAACTGTGATGTTTGATTCCGACAGCATGAGATGCCGTCTCAGGAAAGCAGTGACCTACTTCTATGCCGAGATCCTCAATCTTTCTGTGGTTAAACATGTTTTTGTGATGGTAAGCTTTCTGTTTTGCGGACCGGAGCGGTCAGCTGTTGAAGCCGGTGATGTTTGAGAGAGTTTTGCAGTGCATTGGTGTCGTGTGCTGTCGTGGCTGGGGCTATATTTAGATGTCTTCCTCCCTACGCGTTTTCAGGGTTGGTTGTTAAATAAGAAAATAATGACGTGAAGAGGATGAGCGAGGGGGGGTGAGGGAGGGAGAGTGCCAGCCAATCAGCCGGCGCCTGTTTGAGGGCTCCCAATAGACCGGGAATGGGGAGGAGGGTGACAGATTCAGCCAAGCAGAGCAGGTAAGAGATGTACCATCATTACTCATGGCTGTCTCAGTGCTGAGCTCTTCCCTAGATATTCTCCAGCGCATCCGAGCTGCGTCACTGAGGCCTGATGAGGAGCTGTCATCGTGCCTGGCAGCAATCTCGTAATATGATGATTGTTTAGTCTAAATAATGTTCTCATCAAATAACTCATTTTTTTCATTAAAGGCACATTTTCAAAAAACCTCTAGAACATGAACTCTAATCCTGAATATCATATGAAGAGTTCAGATGCAAAAGCCTCTAAGTGCCAATTTTTCTTCTAAAATGATCATTTTTATCAAGCTTGTATATTAAAGTTCAGTAATTTCACTTAAATGGCAATGAAGATTACCTATTAATTGTCATTTAAGTGAAATTACTGAACTTAAATATACAAGCTTGATAAAAATGGTCATTTTAGAAGAAAATTTCAATTGGCATTTAGAGGCTTTTGCATCTGAACTCTTCATATACACTCACCGGCCACTTTATTAGGTATTGCTAGTTTCGCTTTCAGAACTGCCTTAAAGGGATAGTTCGGACCAAAAATGATATTTATACCATGTATCACTCACCCTCAAGCCGTTCGAGATGAATATGTCAATCTTGTTTCAGACTAACACATTTTCAGTTATTTTAGAAAATGTCTTAGACCCTTCAGTGGATATAATGTGAAGAAATGGGGTCTCCTTCAAGTCTCAAAAATGTGCATAAATCCTTCACAAAAGTCATCCATCTGGCTCCAGGGTGATAAACGAAGGCCTTCTGAGGGATAATCCGTGCGTCATTGTCCTAAAAATATACATATTTACTAGAGCCAGACCGATATATCGGCAGACCGATATTATCGGCCGATATTAGGCATTTTCCAAATTATCGGTATTGGCAGTTATAATGGCCGATAAATGAATATTTCAAAATTAAAAACATAAAAATGACGACACACGCTTGAACCATGTCATGAGTGTTGGAGTTGTATAGTTTGTCCACCAGAGGGCGCTCTACACTGTCCCTGTTGGCAACAGTTGAGTTGGTCACGAGACATACATTGCTTGAATAACAATTATTAAGAAATAATTACATTACGTTGTTGCAGTGTAGTTGGCTAAATTATGGCTCATCATAAACTAGCTAACCACAAAGCTAGCTAATGCCACTATCATCAGTCTGTTCTGTTGTGACAATAAAAGAAAAAAAGTTTCTTTTTAAAATGCATGATCATATTATTTTAGTTAAAACTCATAAATAACTACAAATAACTAATGTTAGGGAAATCTGTTAATATTTTGTTGCGCGTTTCGGGAAAAAAATATCGGCCGATATATCGGCATATCGGATTTTAAAACCAAAAAATATTTGTATCGGTATCGGCCTTCAAAATCCTTTATTGGTCGGGCTCTAATATTTACATATTCGGCATACGTAGCGTAGGAACCGTTGTGACGTTGCGACGTTTCCTACGCTGACGTCCTACCTCTTACGCCGACTTCCATCGTGCTTCCATCACCCGTGGACGTACGTGCACGTAGGAACCGTCACGACGATCATTGGCGGAAGTCAGATATTTTCATTTATAAAGTTTTAAATATGTATTTTTTTACCGACAATACCGAACGGATTACCCTCAGAAGGCCTTCATTTATCACCCTGGAGCCGGATGGATTACTTTTGTGAAGGATTTATGCACATTTTTGGGACCCCATTTCTTCACATTATATCCACTGAAGACATTTTCTAAAATAACTGAAAATGTGTTCGTCTGAAACAAGATTGACATATGCATCTCGAACGGCTTGAGGGTGAGTAATACATGGTTTAAATATCATTTTTGGCCGAACTATCCCTTTAATTGTCCGTGGCATTGATTCAACAAGGTGCTGAAAGCATTTTTTAGAAATGTTGGCCCATATTACGATAGCATCTTGCAGATTTGTCGACTGCACATTCATGATGTGAATCCCTTGTTCCACCTTATCTTAAAGATGCTCTTTTGGGTTGAGATCTGGTGTCTGAAGCTCATTTGAGTATAGTGAACTCATTGGCATGTTCAAGAAACCAGTCAGAGCTTTGTGGCATTTTCCTGATGAAAGTAGCCATCAGAGGATGGGTACATGGTGGTCATAAAGGGATGGACATGGTCAGAAACAATGCTCAGGTAGGCCGTGGCATTTAAACGATGCCCAATTGGCACTAAAGGGACCCCCAAATGCACCAAAAAAAAACATTTCCCACACCATTACACCACCACCACCAGCCTGAACCATTGATACAGGCAGTTTAGTAGTTTCTGAAAAACTCAGACCACCAACAACCCTGCCATGTTTAATCACATTTCTCCCCATATTCTGAACTTCAGCAGATTGTATTGACCTTGTCCATGTCGTTTTATACATATAATAAGATTTTTACTTATAATAAGTATTTATAGCAGCTAGGAATGGGTGAACAAGTCCATCTTCTTGAAAGAATCCCTCATACGCTCTCATTAGTACTCCTGTACCTAATGAGATTATCAGTCAGGCAGCATCAGCATGTATGCAGACACATGACCCACACGTGACATGACACTTTAAATGTGTAAACGTCTGTGAAGCAATGCTGGGATTAGCCGTAGGTTTTAGTAAATCTCTCGTATGTGTAGTGTTGGGGATAGTTGAGGCCGGTGGGCGGCTGGCAAGAAGAGATGAAGGGATTGGCGTTAAGCACATTACACCAGGGTGACAGGTGAAATTGCATAGAGACATGCTAATCAATGTGGATCAGGTGGTTACCTCTTATCTCGTGTCTGTGGACACATTGTTTGACGTTTTTCCTGCGGATCTGTGTTCTCTGAGCGGCTGGGTGTGTTCCTGCCCCTTGACTGTCAATCACACCTGCTGACCTCACTGAGCCGTTGTCATGGCAACCTCGTCCCTGTGTTTACCCTCATCTGCAGTCAGACAGGTGTGACGCCATCCCCAAATACCACCAGACATTTCAATCGTTAAATTACAGTGTTTTGGTTCATTTTACGTGTGAACAACACATTCAAGTATGGCTCCATTTTAGTTTTTTCCTAATGTTGTATTGATGAGTCTGAGAACAGGTTGCCCCAGATATTCCTCGGTGTAATTAAAAGCCTCATCTATTTAGCAACTATCCTAATAAAGTAGTTTGGATTTTTCAGATGCGATTAGTATTACCATCGTACTATTGCTACTAGTAATTCATATATTCACGTGATACCAAGATATTAAAAAATACTAAACTAAATTGGAATTATAGTGGTACTGTATTTGTAGCTTTTGTAATGTTATATTCAGTCTATTTATTATCTCAATTGTTGCTCTTTTTTTCTTTTTTTGTAGAATATATTTTATAGTTAACTATGTCTATGTCTATACTTATAGAAAGTTGAAATATAGAAGATTATTATTAAAAATGTTCTTTGTTTTGTTTTGTCCATACAATGAAAGTCAGTGAGGTTCAGTGTTGTTTTGGACCCCATTGACTTTCATAGTATGGTCAAATACATTTCAAAAGATCTATTTTTGTGTTCCACTGAAGAAGGTTTGAAATGACATAAAGGGTGAGTAATTATTATAATTTTCCTTTTGTGAAATATCCCTTTAAGTCTCCTGAAATCATACAAATCACAACATTTACTTCAGGGATGTGCAAAAAATGTTTTGTCACTGAGTAATAACAAGCTGTTTATTCTTCAGTAAGCTAAAAATATTATCAGTTCATACGTGATGATACAACAAGTTGATGATGCAACCAATTCTGAACACAGATTTTTAGATCTGACTATAGACAGATGACCATGCCGTGTAAAGATGTCTAGCTTTCACCATGTTTTCTGTCTGTGGGAAAATCCCACTCTAAAAAAACGTTACTGACGACGACCCAGGAGTGTAGTTGCTAGGAAACCTTACGTCACACTTTCACCAGTGTATTGTTATCAGTGATGTGTGTTTGTGTGTGCGCAGAGACAACAGGGCAGGCTCAGGACCTGGTGTGGTCATCAAACAGAACCAATGTGTGTTTCATCTGGGTCATGCATGCATGTGCTATGAATATGAGAAGTTAAATTGTAAAGACTGAAATAGAGAAATTTTATCATGCTTGACAATTATAGTAAAGAAGATTTAGTAGAAAGATATTTAGACCTTAATTGTAGCGGCTCCAAGAGCTCTATAATACCTGGAGAAAGCTGGCCGTTGACATTCCCATTAATCTCGCTCGTGACTGACGCTAAATACACTGCGGTAGTTTTTGGCGTCCTTGTTCAGCGCGCATGCCTCCCATGCCGGAGACATCTGGTTCGAATCTGAGAGCGAGTCAAGTAGGACCAGTCACATTTGGTGCCATGACCCGGATGAGAGTGTGGTTCAGGGAGGTGAGTGTAACGGACGTAGGCCAGTAAGAGCTGTGTGTGTAAACCTCACTCCTCTGGCCTCAAGAGGTGCACTAGAGGCCGCGGCTCTTTAGCGTCCGACGCCGTAGACCCGGTTCGAATCCTGCTCAGAGCGGGTCAAGTAGGACCAGTTACATTTGGTGCCGTGACCCAGATGAGAGTGTAGTTTAGGGAGATGAGTGTAATGGACGTAGGCCAGTGAGAGCTGTGTGTATAAACCTCACTCCTCTGGCCTCAAGAGGCGTGCTAGAGGCTGCGGTCTTTAGCGTCCTTGTTAGCGTGTAACGTCGGAGACCCCGGTTCGAATCCCGCTCAGAGCTGGTCAATTAGGACCAGTTACGTTTGGTGCCGTGACCCGGATGAGAGTGTAGATTAGGGAGGTGAGTGTAACGGACGTAGGCCAGTAAGAGCTGAGTGTGTAAACCTCACTCCTCTGGCCTCAAGAGGCGCGCTGAGAGGCCGCGGTCTTTAGCGTCCTTGTTAGCGTCTGACGTCGGAGACTCCGGTTCGAATCCCTGCTCAGAGCAGGTTGAGTAGGACTTACAGTTACAGTTGCACGGTTAGTGCAACACACAATTTCAAATCTCCTACCCGGTCCGACAGTAGATCAACCTGGAACAATGAAGTGTCTAGCATTGTTAGGATCTCCTGTGTTAAGATGAGAGGAGTTAAGATGGTGGGCTTTGTTGTTTGGTCTGAGAAAAATGGGCTGTTGGGGAGTCTCTGCAGGCTTTAAAACACTGCTGCTTTAACTTTCACACCAACAGCACAGAATCGTCCTGTTCATCTCCGTCTAGCTTTGGCCAAGCCCCAAAATCAATGTTCACAGAGACAAACCAACAAAAGAACATTAAAGTGGGTGTTTCTCAGCTTTCCTCCAAGCTGTGAGACTAGAAAACCAGGAATCATGCCAGTGCTGTGGCCGTTATGGTGGACTCCACGATTAGTCCTAGAATCATGAAGATCTTCTCAAGAAAATCGGCATAGCCTTCTCTTATTATACGCTGATTACCCTATGAACTATAGTTTAGTGACCACAGGTAACAAAGCTGGCCAGCTGGAGACCACGCAAAAACCATCAGAAGCTGAATATTCTAGTAGGTGAATGGCTCGTCATGGTTAGATCAATATAACTATGGTTTCAATTAAGCAGCAAACTATGGTATTTGTTATAGAAGATAAATAAATAATGTCTCTATCACTTTCCATATACACTACCATTCAGAACAAAAGTTTCTGGTCAGTTTGTCTCTTATGCTCACCAAGGCAGAAATACTGAAAAAACGGTGAAATTGTGAAATATTACTGTTTAAAATAACTGTATTCTATTTTAATATGAAATGTATTCCTGTGATGGCAAACTGGCAGGCGTTTTTCTTGTCCTTCAGAAATCATTCTCAATACGCTGCTCATTGTGCTTATAATCAATGTTGAAAACGGTTGTGCTGCTGTATGTGAGCATCCGATGAGACCTTGTAGTTTTAAACCATTGCATTGTTCGCCTTTTTAGTTGTGCTGAAATCTGAGAGCTGTGGAAAACTCGTAGACCTCAAGCACTTGACACAAATTTTCCTATTGACTGCGATGGCTAAAAGCTTTTGAATGGCAGTTGAGCTTTATTGAGTGGAGTGCTCACTGTCCTCGGTGTAATAAGCATTTAGCTGTTAGCAATAGAGCTTTAATTGCTTGTTTATCGCCTCTGACCTCCCACAAGGTGTTTTTGGTTCTCTGCACAATACGGTAATATCACAGTCATGTTCTGAAAAAGTGGAGATTATTACTGTGAAATGTAGGCCATTTTATTTGCCTAGAGAACTACAGTGCGTTATACTAAGCACAGTGTACATTCCTCCTGCGGCTAACGAGTATAGCGTAATGCACTCAAAGAATTGCACAATATGATCAAGAGGCACAAAAACTCATATTCAGATGCTGCTATAGTGATCTTAGGAGATTTTAATCATTGTGACCTCCGAAGTGAGTTTGATAACTTCCCCACTAGGGGAAATAGCACGTTGGATAAATGCTATAGCAATATTAGAATGCTTACGCAAAGCCGCATTTTGGGAAATGTGATCACCTTGCTATTCTGCTTCAGCACATCTACATCAGGATGCTTAAAGCAGACCCAGACAGAGTTAAAACTGTGAATATGTGGACTGATAAGGCTTTGGTGGAACTGCAGGGCTGTTTGGAGGCCACAGATATGAACATAGGGAAGCCACAGACCATATCCATGAATATACATCATGCCTTGTTACCACTGTGCAGGCTGGTGGTGGTGGTGTAATGGTGTGGAGGATGTTTTCTTGGCACACTTTAGGCCCCTTTGTGCCAATTGGGCTTCGTTTAAACGCCACAGCCTACCTGGGCATTGTTTCTGACCATGTCCATCCCTTTATGGCCACCATGTACACATCCTCTGATGGCTACTTCCAGCAGGATAATGCACCATGTCACAAAGCTCCAATCATTTCAAATTTGTTTCTTGGGGGTCAAACACAGTATTAGTATGGTGTTCCTAATAATCCTTTAGGTGTGTGTGTGTGTATATGCACTACCTGTCAAAAGTTTAAGATCGGTAAGATTTTTTATGTTTTTAAAAGAAGTCTCTTCTGCTCACCAAGGCTGCAATTTTTTTATACAAAAAACACTGTAATATTGTGAAATATTATGACAATTTAAAATGACTTTTTTATGTTAATACATATTAAAATGTAATTTATTCCTCTGAAAAAAGCTGAATTTTCAGCATCATTACTCCAGTCTTCAGTGTCACATGATCCTTCACAAATCACTCTAATATGATGATTTTATGCTCCAAAAACATGTTGAAAACAGTTTTTTACATTTTTATTTCAGGATTCTTTGATGAATAGAAAGTTCAAAAGAACAGCTTTTATCTGAAATGGAAAGCTTTTGTTACATTAAACACTACCCTTTAAAAAGTTTGGAGTCAGTAAGAATTTGCATTTTATTTTTGGGGGAAATAAATAAGAAATCAATACTTCTATTCATCAAGGATGAGTTACATTGATCAAAAGTTACAGTAAAGACATTTATAATGTTAGAAAAGATTCAAATTAAATAAATGCTGTTCTTTGAACTTTCTATTCATCAAAGAATCCTGAAATAAAAATGTAAAAAACTGTTTTCAAACATGGATAATAATCATACATGTTTTTGGAGCATAAAATCATCATATTAGAGTGATTTGTGAAGGATCATGTGACACTGAAAAGACTGGAGTAATGATGCTGAAAATTCAGCTTTTTTCCAGAGGAATAAATTACATTTTAATATATATATATATATATATATATATATATATATATATATATATATATATATATATATATATATATATATATATATATATTAACATAAAAAAGTCATTTTAAATTGTCATAATATTTCACAATATTACTGTTTTTTGTGGGGGTTTTTTATCAAAAAATTTCAGCCTTAGTGAGTAGAAGAGACTTCTTTTAAAAACATAAAAATCTTACCGATCTTAAACTTTTGACCGGTAGTCATATATTTATATTTATATTTATTTATTTAATTTAATCTAAAACCTGACTCTGAGAAACGCACAAGAGTTCCAATGTACCTGTACTGAAACGTACCTGTGCAAATGGCTATAAAACTTTGAACTTAAATTTTGAACTTTGTTCGTCTGCAGTCTACTACTCGAGATGCTCGTCTGCAGTGCGCAGGTTTTTTATTGGCTTCAGCCGCGACACAGTACTCAAGGTCGTTTTCGCTGAAGTATGTGTACAAAAGACAGACCGTTTAGCTCGAGAGGTTGTCATTGAAGCTCTGATTCACCTGTTGAGGTACTGGTTTCTCTCAGGGACGTGTGTGTGTGGGTGCGTAATGGAGATGAAGACCAAGAATTCATCCAGAAATTCACTAGTACAAAGATCTGATCATATTGCAAAAGGCTTCAGACAGTGCACATACTTAGTCTTGTTTGGTGAGGAACGCGTATGTAAGGAACAGTTTGAGAATGTAGGGATCATTTGTAACATCAGATAATGATTCAAACATGTATAATTTTGAATATATCAGGAATCAGTTTGCATATATAGCATATTAAGGAATGAGTTTGTCTATTTTGGAATTAAATGTATATGAGTTTTTGGAATCAGTTTGACTATTTGGACATCATTTGAAGCATATAAGGATCATTTTATATTTATAGTGATCAATCTGATAGTGATCAGGTTAAATATGTGGGCGTCGTTTTAAATCACCATTAAATTAAAATTGTCAATTGTTGTTTCTTTTTTATGAAATCTTGCCTTATTATTAATGATAAATGATTGTGCACATAATTTTTTTTTTAATTCATGTGCCCTCATAATCAAAAAGCAATAGTTCAAGAAGCTGTTTAATTTGAGGTATACATCACAATAGGGATGAAAAGACTATCACAACTTGTTTAACGCTGACTTTAGGTATATAAGGATCAATTTAAGTGTATAGTGATCAGTCAGGGATCCATTTAAGTAAGAAGGCATAAGTGTAAGTATACAAGAATCAGTTTGAGTATATAGTGATTGAGTGAAATGATAAGTTTGAGTATGCAGGGATCAGTGGGGATCATCATTCATATATAATACGTTTCGGTATGTGTGGGTCAGTTTGCACATATAGTGTCTGAGGGAGAAAATTAAATGTATGACAATCAATTTCAATATGATTTTGGGATCAGTTTAAATTCATATGGAGTATATTAGTGTGCAGAGATCAGTTTGATTATGCAGGGATCAGTTTAATTGTTGGTGTATCTGGTAATGATGATAGAGGGATTAAGCGTCTGTTTAATGCATGTAAAAGCGTGCGGCTCTCATTAAAGCAGTGATTGCAGGCGGAGGGGGACGTGTGAAAGGATGACTGGTTTTATGGCCGCCGGCCTCATGGTAACGGGCCTCTGTGCGTCAGTGAGCCACTGACCTGAACTGTCACAGCAGGTGAGCCCTCCTCTCACCCTACCCTCGTTCTCTCTCTCTCTCTCTCTACTCTCCCTCGTCCTCTCTTTGTCTCACTGCGTCATCAGCGCTTCTGTTCCGCTGAGGTGTCCGTGCGGCCCATCCAGGAAGCTGGAAACAGGCAGAACGAGGGAATAGGTGTGGTTTTTTGAGTGCATCGGTGAATTTGAGGTGGGTCAGCATTCTGCACCGAGCGGGAAAATTCCTCCTGCGTTAGCCGGTGCAGTTTGTTTGTGCAAGATTTGGGAGCGCTTTGTAACCCCCAGAAGAAGTCAAAAAACAGAGTGTGTAGGCAATCCATATAGTCAAACCCCAAAACAGTCAAATAGTCAAACTCTGAATGCTCCTGAAAAATTTGATCTGGATCCAACTCCTCCCACCTTACATGTACCTAATCCTACCCATCTCCACCCCTGATCACTAACCCCACCCCTAATCTCACCCATCTCCACCCCTGATCACTAACCCCACCCCTAATCCTACCCATCTCCACCCCTGATCACTAACCCCACCCCTAATCTCACCCATCTCCACCCCTGATCACTAACCCCACCCCTAATCTCTACCCATCTCCACCCCTGATCACTAACCCCACCCCTAATCCTACCCATCTCCACCCCTGATCACTAACCCCACCCCTAATCCTACCCATCTCCACCCCTGATCACTAACCCCACCCCTAAACCTACCCATCTCCACCCCTGATCACTAACCCCACCCCTAATCCTACCCATCTCCACCCCTGATCACTAACCCCACCCCTAAACCTACCCATCTCCACCCCTGATCACTAACCCCACCCCTAATCCTACCCATCTCCACCCCTGATCACTAACCCCACCCCTAAACCTACCCATCTCCACCCCTGATCACTAACCCCACCCCTAATCCTACCCATCTCCACCCCTGATCACTAACCCCACCCCTAATCTCACCCATCTCCACCCCTGATCACTAACCCCACCCCTAATCTCACCCATCTCCACCCCTGATCACTGAACCCCACCCCTAATCTCACCCATCTCCACCCCCTGATCACTAACCCCACCCCTAATCTCTACCCATCTCCACCCCCTGATCACTAACCCCACCCCTAAATCTCACCCATCTCCACCCCCTGATCACTAACCCCACCCCTAAATCTCACCCATCTCCACCCCTGATCCCTAACCCCACCCCTAATCCTACCCATCTCCACCCCTGATCCCTAACCCCACCCTCTAATCCTACCCATCTCCACCCCTGATCCCTGAACCCCACCCTTAATCCTACCCATCTCCACCCCTGATCCCTAACCCCACCCTTAATCCTACCCATCTCCACCCCTGATCCCTAACCCCACCCTTAATCCTACCCATCTCCACCCCTGATCCCTAACCCCACCCTTAATCCTACCCATCTCCACCCCCTGATCCCTAACCCCACCCCTAATCCTACCCATCTCCACCCCCTGATCCCTAACCCCACCCCTAATCCTACCCTATCCACCCTGATCCCTAATCCCACCCTTAATCCTACCCATCTCCACCCCTGATCCCTAACCCCACCCTTAATCCTACCCATCTCCACCCCCTGATCCCTAACCCCACCCTTAATCCTACCCATCTCCACCCCCTGATCCCTAACCCCACCCTTAATCCTACAATCTCCACCCCCTGATCCCTAACCCACCCTTAATCCTACCCATCTCCACCCTTAGATCTGGATCCAGCTCCGCCCCCTGGATCTCGTGTACTGCATTGAGGTGCCACTGTAAATGGGCCAGTTCAGCAGCACACGCAACTGTGAACTGCAGCGCGACGGCCGTGTTGTAAGAGACGTGTAGCCTCCGTGTGACCTCTGCGTCTCGCTGAGCTGTGATGTCAGAACGCTCCCACCGTCAGCAGTGTTCCGAATGACACTCGGTTGCCATGCCAGCAGTGCAGTCGCCCCCATGAGGAGGGCTGCAGCTCTCTTCCAGATAATAACAGTTATTTATAGCTGACAGCCCTGTTTGCTGAAGGGGAGCACAAAAAGAGAGAGGGAGAGAAAATCCAGTCAGGTGCGGCTGATGCTGAAATCTGGCTGATGAGAGACACTGTGGTAATGCAAAGCTGTGGATCGCTGCTGATATCGACGTATTTGTGACTTTGATTAATTGACGTACCTCCCGTCCTGAAAGAACGTGCATTCTTTGAGATTTCACACCCACGTCATTGGGCCATTTCATTACAATTAAACTGACTTGATTGCATTTGTGCTTTGTGAAATCCATCATGCTTATGTTGTAACAGTTGTTTAAGTTCACACAGCCGTATGTGAAATTGTCCTTTGGTTGAATGTGAAACCCAATAAAGGCCTCTCTCAGGCTCCGCCCCTGCTGTGAGTGGCCCCTCCCTCATCTGCTTTGTGCTCTGCTGCCCCCTGCAGGTCAAGCTCATGAAGTACATCTGTAAACAGCTGCAGTGTAAGCAGAAGGTGCCAGACACAGAAAGGCCGCCGGCTCTGAACAGCTACCCACGGCTGGAGGACTGGTTACGCACCATTAACGCCAGACCTGAGCTCATAGAGGTAATTATTGTGTGTGTGTGAGTAATTATTGATCTCTTTAGCTAAATTCATATCAGGTGGTTGTCCTGTAAATATTCAGGAGTTTGATAACGTGACCCATTTTTGACACATTAAAGAAACAATTCAAGAATGTAACAAGACGACACTCACAAAGCCAGTCAATGGTCAAAAAAAAAAAAAAATATATATATATATATATATATATATATATATATATATAATAGGGCTGTCAAAACGATTAATCACATCCAAATTAAAAGTTTGTGTTTACATAATATATGTGGGTGCACTTTGTATAATTATTTTATATATATATAATACACACACATGCTTGTATATATTAAAGAAATATTTTCATGTATATACTGTATATAGATTTATATATGATTTATATTATATATACATATATATATATTTTATATATAAATAAAAATGGTCTTAAATATACATGCATGTGTGTGTGTGTGTATATATATATATATATATATATATATATATTATTTTTTTTTTATGTATATATATATATATATATATATATACAAAATAATTATACACACCACATATATTATGTAAACTTTTGTAAATATTATGTTATTTTGGATGTGATTAATCGTTTGACAGCCCTTATATATATTAATATGAATTCTAAGTCTGAGGCTGGACACTTGGTCCAAATCTTATTAGACATTTCCAAATAAAAATGTAATCATGGCACTGTTCAAGTATGTGAGGGAACAAATGTGTGTGTGTGTGTGTGTGTGTGTTTATGCTTTAAAGTTCAATATCTTTGAGTTTCCCAGCAGACCCCAGATACACCAACTCTAATTACCCAACATGCTGAGTCAGCCTTTTCTCTCTCTCTCTCTCTCTCTCTCTCTGTATGATAGTGTCACATACATGTCAACAGGGAGAATGTTCTTATCCTATCATAATAAACTAAAAAAAACAAGAAAGTTGTTGAAGTTGTGGCCTTGAGGTCAGCATACATGATCCGACACATTTAGCTGTATCGTATCTTTTCATAATCACCCTTGACTCTTCTCCACAACATCATATCTTGTGCTCTCTCCATTAAAAATAGCATTAAAAATGGCAAAAAGCCCCCTCAAAAAAATAAAAATATCAGTTTGTGAGATTCATCACACATTTATAGTATGATTGTGTGATTATGATATTAATATCAGTCAACTCTCAGGAGTCCCTCTTTTACAAATCAATCACACACAGGTTTGTAATTAGGCACTCAGATTAATTAGCCTCGTGTCCTAGGAATTTGAAGAGGTGGAGAGCTTTATTCACGAGAATGAATTGGTGTATGTGACCATAAATCAATCAGTTAGGGTCACGTCACTGCTTGCTTTAAGAGTGTTTTGTGTTTTAGACAGGACTCACTGTCATTCTCTCTCCAGGCCGTGAACGTGAAGCTGTCATTGGATGCTCTGCTGCAGATGCCCATCAGTCAGGTGAAGGAAACCATGAGACGGCTGGGCTCCAGTTCAGAGGAGTGTACCCGGCTGTGTGCGGCCCTCAACTGTTTAAAGAGTGCCTCTGAGTCAGGTGGGGGCTCTTTCCCTGAGATTCACACACTTAAAGGCACACTATGCAAGAATTGTACCTTAATATAACAGCTTCAAATGGGTATCAGGCTGTGAGTGAGACTAGAGACCTGTCTAGTGGTGTTTACGACAGTGACATTAAATACAAGTACTCCACAGTGACTCTAGGGGGCGCTGTTTGACAAAAACGGAATTCCTGCATAGTGTGCCTTTTAAAGTCAGCATGAAACGGACGTTGCGATAGTCTTTTCTTCACGATTGTGACGTTTATTCGAGTGAAACGGCTTCTTGAACTAGAAAAAATTTTGGTAGGACTTTATTTTGATCATAGGGAATTGATTGGATGGCTGTGTTTTGCCATTGGTCGATCTCATTGAGTGACAGGTTGTCCCGCCTCGTGCCAGTAAACGCGTTACAGAGAAGATATGTTACTACAAGATGGAGGAGGGGAAGTTATTTTGATTAAAGATTATCAGGGAACATGATTTTAAAGATAAATAATTATATTTATATAAATTGCATACAATGAAATGCATTAAATCATTTACATTCGCAAATCAGGTTTATTGGCAAAATTTACAGACTCTCAGCTTTTTGCGATGAACAAATCAAACAAAATTAACTGATATAGCTTAATTACAATATGAATCCAATGTTTACCAAATGACTTGCATAGACATATTTGGAATCGAATTAATAATTCTGAAATGAGTGGGTGATTTTTTTGGGAGTGCACAATAAAAAATATTTAAAAAGCTGGAAAATTATTTTTAAAAGATAATGTTTTGAGTGGAAACGTTTTTTAGGGCTGTATTAATATTTTGGTGTTTACAGTTTACATGAACTAACACAAATCTCTTTTAGTAACCATAAAGTGAAAAGAGCTCACAAAATGTCTTCAATTAAGTTTGCATAGGGCACATTCTCATTGTTTTTGGCTTATTCAGTAAACTGTGAAATTACAATACAATACAATGTTTAAATGTTAAACCTTTGAGCTTTTATTTTGATGGGTTGCCAGTCAATGGATGCATACACTGCCAGGTTCAGAGTGAAAGCTTCTAGTCCGGTGAAGCGCTGTATCATGGGCTGTACATGTGTGGATGAGCCGGTAGCGCATATATTTATTTAATTAAATCAAAGTCTGCATTATGTCAAAATTGCCATGTCGCATATTGCGCTCATTTTGACATATCGTGCAGCTCTAATTTCAAAAATAGATTTCTTCTTAACTGACTGTACAATTATTTCCTTCAGGGGAGTTTAAAGAGGACAGCGGCTGTTGGTTCTCCGAGCCCATGAGGCGGGACAGTGGCGGCTTGACTCCGGTGGACCAGATTCCATTACTAGGAGGTTCCATGCGACCCCACAGCCCTTCGCCTCTGGCTAGACCCCCAAACACACCCTCCACGCCCCTCGCCACCTGCCCATACCCCCGTGACATCCTGTCAGCCGGCGAGGCCCACATCTACCACGGATACGCAGAGAGTCTGACCGATCCCAGTCCGTATTACACCTCCAGGCCCGTCAGACTCACCGGACACACCTCAACTCCGCCCATAACCCCGCCCTCACGGAGGAGACACCGCCTCAAGCCTCCTTGCACCCCTCCTCCTCCTTCCCGAAAAGTTTTGCACCTCCTCCCCAACATCTCCATGACCCGCAGCAAGAGCCACGAGAGTCAGCTCGGCCACCGCATCGAAGACACGCCCACAAACAAGTAGGTCAACCACAGAGCACAAACACCGACACGCCACAAATAGGGACGTCAAATGTGTGTTGTAAAAGTATTTAAAGGATTAGTTCACTTTGAAAAAAAAACCCATGTCATCCAAGATGTCCATGTCTTTCTTTCTTCAGTTGAAAAGAAATTAAGGTTTTTGATGAAAACCTTCCAGGATTTTCTCCATATAATGGACTTCAATGGGAATCAAGCGGTTCAAAATGAGAGTTTTGGTGCAGCTTCAAAGGGCTTTAAACGATTCCAGATCGATGAATAAGGGTCTCATCTAGCGGAACAATCAGTCATTTCAAAAATAAATAAAAAAGTTTAAGTTGCGCATTCGTGATTCTTCCGTTCGAACTCGTTCATCAAAACGAATTAATTTGGTTCATTCAACGAACGAAATGACTCGAAAAAGATTTGTTCGTTATGATAAACGAGTTCGAACTTTTATTTTTGAATGAGCGATCGTTTTGCTAGATAAGACCCTTATTCATCGTCTGGTGTCGTTTAAAGCCCTTTGAAGCTGCACTGAAACTCTCATTCTTGAACCATTTGGTCCCCATTGAAGTCCATTATATGGAGAAAATCCTGGAATGTTTTCATCAAAAACCTTAATTTCTTTTCAACTCAAAGTGAACTACCCCTTTAACACAATAAAGCCAACTTTGATACGGACATTTCTTGTTAAACTGTGAGCATCAAATAGGAAACTTCAGGCTTATGAGAAATGTTTATTTGTACTTCTCTATATCTTCATTGCATTGCATGAAATGTGTTGCCTCCACAATAAAAACTACAGAGCTTTTGATATATTTAAAAATCATCTTGCAAAGTCATATTATTAAGAGCTATAGAGTGACTACTGATATTTATTCAATGCATTTTATGTAAGTAGTCTCCTATACTGTTATAAAGATCTCACTGGTTTACATTACAAGCTATCAGAATTTAAAAAAATTTTTTGCCATATAAATATCATCAACTGCAGTAAATTGCATATTTTTCTCAGTTTGGGCCCCTGGATAAGAATGTTTTTAAGAATGTCGTATATGAGCTCTAACGTTCTCCTATATTATACTGTATGTGCCACTGCCACTTAAATGTATCAAATATGATCATTTTCCAAAAACACACAAAACATGCAAACAATAATAAAAAAGTGTTCCATTTGTCAGACTTACAGGGTTAAATCACTTGAATTATTTTACAGTCATTGGCTGATTTTTTTATGAGTCATGCATTTTTTTGTGCAGTGACTAGGAATTTGTGATGATGTCATGATCATTTGCACTAACAATATGAACATAATAATGACTCTTTTTGCTAGTGTTTCAACAGCTGATTCTGATTTCTAGAGTTCAGTAAATTAGTCAAAGGTTTGGACACACTTGATTAAAATGTATCATAATCTTAAAAACCTTTTGATCTAAATGCAAATGCTAAAAGATGGAAGTTAGTAATTAGTATAAGATCAATTTAAATTATGTCCATAAATAAAAATTATTAATAATACACTAATTAAATTAAGAAACCATTAAATGAATGAATTTGAATGATTCGTGATTGTACAAATGGTTAAGTTTGACTACATAGTAATGGAAATATAATATAATATATTATAATAATAATACTAAAACAAATTTATAAAAATAAATAAATACATATTTTATACAATATTCCCTTTAAGTTGACAATAAATATATTTTAAAACTGGAAATGCACATGATTACGATCTAAATTAATGCAATAATCCCAGAATAGTTTTAGATTAATCGGTCTGGCCAATATATCGCTCGGTCCCTTGAGTGATCCCTCTGAGATCACACTGACTTTTGTTGTTCTTAGGTGTGTGAAGAAGAACAAGCTGTTTCTGAATGTCCAAATTAACGGGAACAGTTGTGAGGACTCTCCGTCACGCTCGCCCACTCTCTCTGTACGGACCCCTGGGGCGGCCCCGCCACGGCCCCGTACACCTTACCTGGTACACCCACGCTACAGGAAGAGCACATCGGCCTGAGGAGTGAGTTCAACAGCACAATACAGCATTTCAGACACATGCATAGATCTTGACTGAGGAGAAGATCTTCAATTCAAATAGACCAGACTGCAGTGAAGTGCCTGCTGAATGCTGATCAGACTGAGGTCACAGGTCAACCTCTCAGAGTGAAGAGGAAGCTCTCACCTGCTCTACACACTCAGATACTCCTGCGATCACTGGCGGTTTGCAGGAGCGGAGTGAAATGATTCACCTGCAGCACTTTGTGAAAGCACAGCTGTTACTGAGCATTTGCTACTGAGTGTGTTTTGGAGGTTATAAGTCTGAGGCCCTGTTTACACCTGCTATTAAGATGCATTTTGATCAGTCTGAAGTGGATGGCGCTATATATAGGTGTAAACGGGGTCAAAGAGTAGGTTTACACGACAACGATGTACTTAGACGACAACGTTGCCCATTCAAATGGACCTTCGAAAACAATTCAAATGGCTGTATTCTGCTGCCAGGCCAGTAGATGGCGATGTCACTTTGTAAAGAAAACACACGAACACGTAATATGCATGACGTCACTGTGTTATCGACCTTATTCCTGACGACTTTACTGCGTTTTGAATTATGGGCGGCACTTCCGGTTTGGGAACTTGGTACTTTAACGTCACATGTTATAGTAAGAATATCTATGGCAAGAGCTCTTCAGTCGCTGCTTTCTTTTCCTCATGATGATTTTTATGTAAAAGATGATTTTTTTATGTTTTTCCTTGTAAAAGTATGAAAAAGGACACCATATATGACACATTTGTGGTCTGTTCTCACGAATTTAATTTACGATATTCCATTAATAATTCACTGGAATGCATGAAGAATCTCTCGTTATTCTCCTCAAATCCTCATGTCTCTTTCCAGGTTTGTTTTCACAGGTAAATGCAATTTATCTGTCAAAATGATGGGAATCGCTTCGATATAGTCACGTAAATTGATTAAGGCTTGTTATACAATACAGATATTTGCCTACTACATTGATATTTAACCAACGAATCGTGCATATGGGGCTATTTTGGGTCTGTTGAAAGTACTGTTGATTCGTTTAAACTTTAAAATTTTATTTTTAATGTTCGAAAGTCGATTAATGACACTTCTTTAACGTATTTCGTTCATAGAGCGAGCCTTTTACGGATTGTTTACAGCTTAACGGAAGTTACACCCATAATTCGCGCAAAGGTGGATAGTTTACACTGAGGCGATAACCATAGAAATCCATAATAAAGGCTAGATATCTCGTCCGTGCTGCTGGCCAATGGAGGTCGACGTCCGCACCTGGCGGCCATCTTGCCACAGGCAGCTCGCTCACTCGTAACATTGTGTTTTAATGGTGCGATAACCATAACTTGCTCAATCTTCTACCGATTTTCAAACGGTTTGGTTTGTTATAAACGTCGAAGGTGTAGTTATGACACTGCAAACACTGTATAAATAAATAATCATCCAGAATTATAGCCACGTTAATAACGTTTGTAAGAAACCAAACCGTTTGTAAATCCATCAAGATTTCAACCAGATAAAAAAGTGGACAAAAGAGACGCCAGGTGTAAACAAGTATGTGTCTCCCTCATCTACTTATGATCCGATCGACTAAAACGCATCTTAATGCCAGGTGTAAACGGGGCCTTAAACCGTGTTATTTAGAAATCCTTGATCAAGTTAAAGTCATTGAAACGGTCTCTGTCTGTTTCTGTTTCTGTTTAGATAATGTAAGTGTCCACCGCAGTTCACCTCAGGCTCTGCGGAGAGACATCGGTCTGGCTGTCACTCACAGGTAACCACGCCCCCTGTGGGCTTACTTCACCAATCAGAAACTGTCTGTTGAATTATGTTCTGTGGACATAAAGATGTTTGTTTTTATGTATATAGGTTCTCTACAAAGTCTTGGCTCTCCCAGACATGTCAAGTGTGCCAGAAAAACATGATCTTTGGGGTGAAATGTAAACACTGCAGGTGAGTAAAAACAAGTACTAAGTGGTGAAGCTCAAGGAAATTTATCATATTTCAAAAGATAGTTATTTTGATTAAAACTACTAATAATTATGATAAATCATTTAGAATAAATACTGAAAAATTCCATAAAAAAAAAAATAATTGTCAATTTTGATTTCATGGTTAGTTTAAAGACAAATTAAAAACATTTTTCATTAATACATTTTAGGGCTGTCAAATCGATTAATTCGCATCCAAAATAAAAGATAATAAAATAATATATGTGGGTGCACTGTGTATAATTTTTTTGGATATATATAAATACACACATAAGCATGTATATTTAAAAAAAATATAGTTATATATAAAATATTTATATATAATATAAATTGTATATAAATCTATGTAGAGTATATACATGAAATTATTTCTTAAATAGTATACAAGCATGTGTGTGTATTTATTTATATATATACTATACAACTATGGAAAAAATTAAGAGACCACTGCCAAATCAGCAGTTGCTCTGGATTTATTATTTATATTATAAATAATAAATCCAGAGCAACTGCTGATTTGGCAGTGGTCTCTTAATTTTTTCCATAGCTGTATATATAAATATATATATATATATATATATATATATATATATATATATATATATATATATATATATATATATATATACATATATATATATATATATATATATATATATATATATATATATATATATATATATATATATAATTATACACAGTGCACCCACATATATTATGTAAACATAAGCTTTTATTTTGGATGCGATTAATCGTTAAAGTAGTGCAAAAATAAGTTTTATATATAATTAAATTCAATATAGTAAAAAGTTCTATTGTTGTATTAATACTACATGCTTTGCAATATATATATATATATATATATATATATATATATATATATATATATATATATATATATATATATATATATATATATATATATATATATATATATATATGTGTAATATATATAACCCGGAAATGTTTTGTGAGATTCAACCATTACCGAATGTAAACGTCACACACTCACGTGTCATCTTTTCCACTTCTAGGTTAAAGTGTCACAACAAATGCACTAAAGAAGCTCCATCCTGCAGAATCTCCTTCCTGCCCAGTACGTTTATCTCATTTGTTGCTCATATATAAGAACAACAATCATGACAGACATGTTTTTCTAACAATTTCATGTGCGTCTCTCAGTCACAAAGATTAGTGCAGGATCACGAGTCTGTACCCTCAGACATCAACAACCCTGTAGACCGTCCACCTGAAGCTCCACAGTTCGGGACACTACCCAAGGCAATAACAAAGAAGGTACTGATTCCTGTGTGACAATGACAAACTAGCATACAACTTGTTCTGTTTTTGTAGTATTCAGTATGTACAGTATATTTTCCAGATTATGCAAAAATAGCATGCAGTATATAGTAAACTCCACAATGTGCAGTATGCTAGTATTCCACACTGAACTTATCCAGAGTCTTTATCAGTTATTCTTGTATTAGAGCATTAAAAGCAGTTTTTTTCTGTCAGGATCAACCACCAGCGCTGAATCAACTGGACTCCAGCAGTAACCCGTCCTCCACCACTTCCTCTACGCCCTCCTCTCCCGCCCCCTTCCAGCAGAGCAATCCGCCCAGTGTAACCCCGCCCCCAAACCCCTCCCCAAAGGGTCACCGTGACAACCGCTTCCACTTTCCAGGTGAGCACCTGTAAACACTGACACTGCAAAACTAATACCGCATTGATTAATACACAAAAGACAAAGCTGATATTCAGAACTGTCTCGGCATGTAACATTCTAACTCAACAAAGCATTATGGGAGTTCAACTCTAACCTCAGACTGTCTCTCTGTCGGTTCCTGCCTGTCTTCCTCTCTTCCTCCTCTGTGGCAAAGCTGCCTGTTATTTTCAGCACCGACAGCAGTTTATTTTCCCTGGTGAGTTAACAAACACAACGTCTGTAATGTTTTTCAGCCTTCATAATGACATTGAGGATTCAGTGGTGCAAATTCTACAAATGGTGATCAAATCATCTCTATATCATAATACATAAATGCATCGTTATTTAGGATCATATACAGTATAAAGCACTATAATATGCACTCTTGCACATATCCCGTATAGTACATGTCTATTCTTGCAGTGTAATTTAGCTAATCAGAGGATGAAATACTGTAGTCAGTTTTCCCAAATGTCTTTTATTTTAATTTTTAATAAAATGTCTATTAGTTAAAGCATATTCCAATATCTTTAAATAAAGACATATATATTTAATATTTAATGACAAGACAATAAATAATAAATATTTTGTCCAATATTGTTCAAATTAATTAGCTACAATTTTAAAGTAATAGTGTTATTTGTTGAAATGTTAAAACTATTAATCATTTTTGTTGATTGAAATACAGCTGAAATAAAATAAAATATGTATTAAATATAATAAACTTAAATGAAAATTAGAAATCAACTAACTGAAGTAAAATAAATTAAAATACTAGAATGACTAAAACTGAAATCTTTTTTTAAAGCTAAACATATTTTTTTAAAAAGCGCTTAAAATTACTTCACTGAAAATATACAAATAAAAGCTAATTCAAAATATTAGGGTGTCAAACTATTAGTTGCAATTAACCCATCCAAAATAAAATATTATTTGTTTTTACATAATATATGTGGGTGCACTGTATATAATTATTTTATATATAATACACACACATGCTTGTATATATTTAAGAAATATTTCATGTATATACAGTGTATAGATTTATATATAATTTATATTATATATAAATGTAAATATTTTATATATAAATAATATTTTTTTCTTAAATATACAAGCATGTGTGTGTATTTATATATATATACAAAATAATTATACACAGTGCACCCATATATATTATGTAAACACAAACTTTTATTTTGGATGAGATTAATCGCGATTAATCGTTTGACAGCCCTACAAAATGTTAATAAATACTATAATATTCTATAAATAAAACTGAATGAAAATTATTCTGAAAAGCCACTGGTGACCCATTGACGCCACATTTGTGGGTATACGGCCTAAATAAAGTACCTTACACTTATTTCCCTAAATTTGTGAATTCCCTGTAAGAAACAAAGATTTTCAGCAGATTTGCATGTCCGAAATGGCTAGCAGAGTGTTTTCATCTAGTCTGCAGTGAACCGAACTGACTTTTACAAATCTGAGCAGTGCCTAAAGTGATGTGCTTTGCATGTTTTGCATGCCGGTGTCTAATTTGTTTTTTGCTCGAGTAGTTTGTGCTTGTGAGATGAGCTGCATCCTGCTGTTTGCATTTACATTTGACAATATCAGTAATTCTGTATCCGTTCAAATAGAAATTATTTTTGCACAGTGACCGTGTGTAATATATTCTTCATGTTGTTCACAGATGTGTGCAGTCCCAGCATCCTTCATTCTGATGGACTCCCAGACACAGTGTAAGCATAATAAATAGAAGCATAAATATACTCCTGCATGTTCTGCATTCAGATAGTGTTTAATTTTGTGCGCAGTAATGAAATCGATCCGTCTGTGGAGGAGATGCACGCGGAGCAAGACGAGGAAGACGACAGAGAGGTGAGACGCGTTGATAATATGATAACGCTCCCGTCGCTGCTCAGAAAACTCATAGTGGCGGGTTCCTCTTGTTTAGGAACTGGAGGAAGAGGAAGAAGAGGAAATAGAAGCTGAGGAGGAAGAGGATGTAGCGGTGGAAGAGGAAGAGGAGGAGGGAGAGTTCGAGGAGGAGGATGATGAAGAGGAGGAGGATATGGAAGAGCTGAACCCCAGCTCAGAAGGAGAGTATGAAGGAGACGAGCTGGACGACCTGCCCAGCACACGAGGAGGAACCCACTGGAAGGGTCCCATCTCCCGTAAGGCCAGTCAGACGAGCGTTTACCTGCAGGAGTGGGACATTCCCTTCGAGCAGCTGGATCTCGGCGAGCTCATCGGGAAGGGCCGCTGGGGTCGGGTTCATCGCGGCCGCTGGCACGGAGAGGTGGCCATCCGACTCCTGGAGATTGACGGAAACAACCAGGACCACCTGAAGCTCTTCAAGAAGGAGGTGATGAACTACAGACAGACGCGCCACGAGAACGTCGTCCTCTTCATGGGAGCTTGCATGGCCCCGCCTCATCTCGCCATCATCACTAGGTAACAAAAATCATAATCACAGTTATTTTGGTCAATACTGACACCATTATGGGTCAGATTTACAAAACAGGGCAAATTAGTGTGAGCTGCAATCCTATAAAAGCACAGATGGGAGAGGAATGTTCAAATTAAAGGCCTGACCCGATCTTCATTTTCGGGTGACCTGTCCCTTTAAAGGAGTAGTTCACTTCTAAAAAAACTTTTGCTGATAATTTACTCACCCCCATGCCATCCGAGATGTCCATGTCTTTCTTTCTTCAGTCGAAAAGAAATTAAGGTTTTTGATTAAAACATTCCAGGATTTTTCTCTATATAATGGACTTCAATGGGGACCAAACGGTTCAAGGTCCAAATGAGAGTTTCAGTGCAGCTTCAAAGGGCTTTAAACGACACCAGACTCGTTCATCAAAATGAATGAATCTTTTTTCGAGTCATTTGGTTAATTCAACATACGAAATTACTTCGAAAAAAAATTTGTTCATTTTGATGAACTGGAGAGTCACGAACGCGCATCACAGAACAGAGCAAGGCGAGCATTTGAGCTTATGAAACTTAAACTTTGTTATTTATTTATTAAATGAGCGGTTGTTTCGCTTGATAAGACCCTTATTCATCGTCTGGAATCGTTTAAAGCCCTTTGAAGCTGCACTGAAACTCTCATTTGGACCTTGAACCGTTTGGTCCCCATTGAAGTCCATTATATAGAGAAAAATCCTGGAATGTTTTCATCAAAAACCTTAATTTCTTTTCGCACTGAAGAAAGAAAGACATGGACATCTTGGATGACATGGGGGTGAGGAAATTATCAGCAAAAGTTTTTTTTAAAGTGAACTACTCCTTTAAGATGTGCTTTTTTGCCATTAAATAATGGCGCAAATACCAGTAAATTGGCTACCCAACCCTTAGTAAATCATGTTGCATGATTTATTTATACTCTCCTGTAAATTTTGCATTTAAAAGGGAAACTCTTATAAAAGCATATGCAAAAAGTCAGGTGCAAAAGATAACCGTTTCTCAACTTTTCACCGAGTGTCTTTAGTAAATACTGACAGTGGTTTTTAAACAAAAGAGAGTTTGTGCTGCCCAAGCATTTAGTAAATCTGTTCCTATGTGTGGGCGATATGACCAAAACCTTATACAAGTCATTTATTTCATGGTAGCGATCAAGTGTGCTGGAAAAGTCCTGACGCCAAAGCATTTTGATGGCCCTCTGGTGGCTGGCTGCAGTATAGGTCATAAACCCTGCCCTCTCAATGTAATTGACTCTAAAAAAAATACAATTCCACCTCAAATAATTTTTTTCAATGACATTTGAGGTAGTTCTTATCACACAGAAGTATGTTCTTGTGTTAATTTTTCTTTAATAAGTTTGGTTTAAGTTAGTTATTTGTTGCTAAAAGGGTGTGTAACGACATGATTGACAGCTGTCATTTTTCTACAGTGGATCTTTAGTATATTTTGCTGAAGCCCCAAACAAAATCAGGTGTCAAACCGGTCGACAGATGATCTTTGACAAGCGTGTCTTTAATTTCCCCACAGCTTCTGCAAAGGTCGGACGCTTGTATTCTGTTCGTGAGGGACACGAAAAACACACTGGACATCAATAAGACTCGGCAGATTGCGCAGGAGATTGTGAAGGTAGCGTTTGTGTTTATTGCTGGATTGATTGGGCTTTGTACGAGTAAAGTCTTGCTTGTGTTTCCTGTGTTTTAGGGGATGGGCTACCTTCATGCCAAGGGCATCGTTCACAAAGACCTTAAATCGAAAAATGTATTTCATGACACAAATAAAGTCGTCATCACCGACTTTGGCCTTTTTGGGATCTCTGGAGGTGGTTCAGGAGGGCCGGTAAGTCACTGCGTTAAAGGTACGTTTACATTTACTGGTGCTGTTGTCTTTTCAGTATAGGAACCTATCGTTGGGGAGTTTCATGTAAGTTCCCCATGAGATTTGGCATTTTGCCACACTGACTAACAGAAACCAAGGGTGTGATGTGAATTCCCAAAATTTGGCTAATGTGACCACTCCTTCACTCTGATAATGTGGATTATTTTAATTAAATCAGTTGATAATTGTATCAGTTGTGTGTTTAGACGTGAAAACGAGCTGAAGCTTCCTCACGGGTGGATCTGTTATTTGGCTCCGGAGATTTGTGCGTAAAATGAGCCCCGGGAAAACAAAGGACAGACTTCCGTTCTCTAATGCTGCTGATGTTTATGCCTTTGGGTGAGAAATATACTTGATGCATAAATCTACATAGACGGCCCCCAAACAGAGTCACTGTTGACCTTCTGCCTTCATCTGCACTCTTCAGGACCATCTGGTCCGAGCTGCAGGCGAGAGACTGGCCCATCACCTGTCAGCCCGTAGAGGCCACCATCTGGCAGGTGGGCAGCGGAGAGGGCATCAGGAGGGTCTTGGCAGAGATCAACCTGGGAAAAGAGGTCACGGTGAGTGCCACATTTTTAGTTTATTTATTATCTGACACATTCTCAGTAGGATGCAGTGAAACTGCTACTCTGCATCACTTTCCATGCCAAGAATCGAACACAGGCGGCCTTAGAAATTAAGGTTTTTGATGAAAACATTCCAGGATTTTCTCCATATAATGGGCTTCAATGGGAACCAAACGGTTCAAGGTCCAAATGAGAGTTTCAGTGCAGCTTCAAAGGGCTTTAAACGACAACGACGGGCTTTATTCTTAATGTAGAATAAAATTTATTTGACAATACTTTGTTTATATAAATAATATTAGCGATTAATCGCATCCAAAATAAAAGTTTGTGTTTACATAATGATGTGTGACTGCTTATGATCTGTATATATGTATATATATATATATATATATATATATATATATATGAAGAGTTCAGATGCAAAAGCCTCTAAGTGCCATTTGAAATTTTCTTCTCAAATGATCATTTTTATCAAGCTTGTATATTAAAGTTCAGTAATTTCACTTAAATGGCAATGAAGATTACCTATTAATTGTCATTTAAGTGAAATTACTGAACTTAATATACAAGCTTAATAAAATGGTCATTTAAAGAAAATTTCAATGGATTTAGAGGCTTTTGCATCTGGGAACTCTTCATATATATATATATACACATGCATGTATATAATTAAGAAATATATTGTATGTATTTTTATACAAAATACACATTATATATTAATAATAATATTTTATATATAAATAAAAAATGTTCTTACATATATACATGCATGTGTGTGTATTTATATATACAGAATAATTATACGCAGTACACACACATTAGTATGATGTAAACACAGACTTTTATATTGGATGCGATTAATTACGCTTAATGGTTGTCTGCACTAAAAAATAATCTATAATATATATATATATATATATATATATATATATATATATATATATATATATATATCACCCTTCAGCCTCCCATTTGAACTGACTAGCTTACTTTGACAGTGATCAGTAAAGAGTAAACCGCATCAGAGATAACATTGAAACACAAAAACATGTCACATTTAGTTTAACATTCATAATCTTGTTTCTTGCTAGCCCTTGTGAAAATAGTTCTGTGTTTGATCAATTATTTATATTTAATTCTCATGTTACAACAGCGCTCTGTGAGCCACAAAGGATACAAAATGTGGTTTCCCAGAAGTTTTCCTTGTAAAAACCATCCGAACATCAGATGTTATTGCTGACTGCTCCGTTTCGTGCTCTGTCCCACAGGAGATCCTCTCTGCCTGCTGGTCATATGACCCCCGTAATCGGCCCACATTCACACAGGTGGCCGACATGCTGGAGAAACTGCCCAAACTCAACCGCCGTCTGTCTCACCCTGGGCACTTCTGGAAGTCTGCAGTAGCATGTATCCTAGAAAGCGGCACATGCAAAATGAACACAAACATGTGAAACCTGCAGAAACGACAACACTTTAGAAGTGTCATTTGTTTGGTTACTTCCTGCCTGGTCTTCAATAGTAGTATTTTTATCTTGTTCAATTCCTAATTTTTATCAGCAGGCAGCAAATGTCTCAGTTGTCTCTGTTCAGATGAGCAGTGTCAGTCCTGGTCACTTTTCTAATTGGAAAAATCAATCAGTAATAATTCTTCCATCCATCTGTTCATTAACCTGTTAAGTGTCACCCGTGGGCCCAAATCCATTCATTTTTAAAAACAGGAATATCCTACACTAAACCTAAATTAATCCTGACAAACTATATATCATTTGAAAGCTTACAATCTCTGGTTTTCATATTTGGTGATTGATTTTGAAAATATGTTACAGAGGAGCCGTAATTTATCAATTTGCATCAAGAATATTTTCATACACCTAAGGCGTGTTTATTTTGAAATAGTGATGAACATGAAAAATCATGAAAGAAGGGTAGAAACCTAAAAAAAAAGGTCAAAAGATTGCATCCATTCAATTATTTTTAGAAAAAAAAAAAACGTCTGAAATTTTTTTAAATGTAAAGAAAAAAATTATAGATTCACCATTTGTGATGTGGCAGGAAGCTATAACGCACTTACTTGTTATTTTTATGTTTCTTAGAGGTTGAATTCATCAAAATCTGCCAAACGTCTCATATTACTTCTGAATTGGATGTCTACTTCATAAACGGTATGAAAATTGTGTAAATGATGGTTCAGATGACTCAAACACACATGGAAATAGAGGCGCCCTTATATGGGCAGTGATGGAGTCTGGTTGTGCCCTAGTGGAAGCGTTCGGTACTGCGGCCAAACAACATCTCACTGAAAGCTCATTTTTGAGATATCAACCTAAAACTTGTTCAGATTTTTGCCTTTGATTTTTCTGCAGTTTTAGAGTCGCCCAGGTTTTAAAAACATATATTTTATATAAAATATGAATAATAAATTGTTTTACATTGTACATTTTCAAAACTCTAAAATCCAAAGCATTCTTGAATTACAACCATTTTAAGTTCGAAATGTGCATTTTCATGTATATTAAAAAAATGGTGACACTCCACTTGTCCTATGTAGCGTGACAGGGAAACAGTGAATCACCCTGGATGGATGGGCAGTTAATAATTAATAAAAAATTTTTTTTTTTTTAAATACATAATCTCTCGTCTTGGGATATGAGGGTGGAAAGCACCCTCATAAAGGTTTTCTTCTAATACAAAGCTTAATGCTAAATCCTGAAGTATCCCTTTAGTGCACCTTTATCAAATTCGATCCTGACTCTTGATTTCCTCTCCTACTGTAAATTCATAACTCTAGAACTATTGCTTTCTCTCTTAATCTGCTTCTTTCTTTTTTGTCTATCATTTATTTCTTGTTGTCGTAGGTTGTAGCCCCGTGCCTGAAACATGAGCAATGCAAAACACAATTCCTGGCCCTGCCTTGCATGCCTGCTGAAAGCCTGACCTCTTCTGGACTTACAAACTAACATCGCCTGCTGTTCCGTCTCTATCTCTCTTTGGTTCTGTGGGTGGTGGGATGGGCTCTGCTGTGGCGATGCGTAACATGAAACGCTTTGCCTTTTTAAAATCCTATTCCTACTATTATTTTCGGAGTGTGCGACTGGTCTCTCTTCCCATCCTGCTCCGGTTTGTGACATCACGTGATGCATTTCCTTTTGGATTCAACGACACTGCAATGAAGATGTTCTCCTTCTCTCTCTCTCTCTCTCTCTCTCTCTCGTGGTCTTGGTGCCTCTTAGTCCTGTGTGACATGCGCTGATTCTGTCTCTGATTGGCTCGCCTGGTTCATACTAACACACCTCCAGTTGTCACTCCAGTCTCCATGCTGTCCAATAGTAGACATTTTGTTTCGCAAAAGATGAAAAATGATTGAGCTGTGAGGTTCTAACAAAAATGTGGTGTGTGTGTGTTATAGAAGGGCCATTTCTGAGTACAGATCGCGAAAATGAGCCAAAGAGAAGCATGTGAATCTTCTCACCTGACTATAGGTCCTGATTTTCCACTGCGAAGATGCTGAGCGCTCGCATTAAAGTGAGATTTCGATGAACCCAGCAGAACAGTGTTCCATAAGTTGTGTAAACATGAACTCTCATGTGTGTTTGTGTGTAACATGCGTGTTTGTAACGTGTATGTGGAAGGGTGTGTGTTTTGTGAAGGACTGGAAATATCAATGACGAATGTAAAATATTTATGTATAAATATGGTTTATTTATTGTACATTCGATTAACAGAATTCTTTTAATATTTATATGGACATTTTATATAAATATAAATAAATATATATATATACTGTACATCATGACATTTTGAATAGGTACTGCTGTGCTATCCCAGATGTAAATATTCTTTATATTTTTTCATGTAAAAAAAAAAGCAAAACAAACAACATGGAAAACTTTTTTTAGAATGGGTCGATACATGTTATGTACAGTCATATTTTTGTATTGCATGTGGCTACTGTACACAGTGTCTGTTCTCATCCTTGAAAGACAATAAAATCGAGCTTGTCACGTGACTGTGTTCAGATCTATACACGTTAGAAATTTTTGAAAAGGATCCCGGGGATTTGCATTGACTTGTGATGTGACGTTGGGGGGTGAAATGGGAAAAGTAAAGTCATATTGCATTACACACAGAACAGGCTTAAACCTGAACTACACAAGTGTAAGATGGCGCAAAGATGGCAATATCCAAAATCCTTGTCCCCATGAGGAAAACAGCTTATAAATCATATTAATTGATGTTTTTTGAAAATGTAAACATGCAGATCGTTTTCTATAATGGGTAAAGTTAGTGTAAGGGGATGGAATATGCAGTTTGTACAGTATAAAAATCTTGTTAAGGTTAGGTTACTTTTTATTATGCTTCGTAAGTAAATTTGTTTTACAGTTTAATGACATTCTATGGCATCAAAGACAAAAACACAACACAGAACACACAACACATAAAGACAGATAAATAAATACTCATAAACTAGATATTTGCAATTTTCTCCCGCGCGCTCGTGGCGCCATTTCAGAGCGCGGCCGACGGTTTTCGGTGCTAATATCTCCTGCGAATACTCCATCAAAAAATGACGAAACGCATATGGTTTTGTTCAGTTCAGTGAGGCGATTCAAGCAGCCCGATCTCTGATGGAGACCTTGAGCTTTCGCCGAGATATTTCATTTTTTCGCTTCCGGAGGGCCTTTGGCGGACTGTATCTCGGGGGCCCACGAGGCTGGGGTGGTCTGTTTCGAAAGGTCTCGGTCGTTCTCCATCTCGATAAGAATTGGCGTCGAAAATGTTGATTTTTCCCCGAGATATTTGCAATTTTCTCCAGCGCTCGTGGCGCCATTTCAGAGCGCGGCCGACGGTTTTCGGCTAATATCTCTCTCGAATACTCCATCAAAAAATGACGAAACGCATATGGTTTTGTTCAGTTCAGTGAGGCGATTCCAGAGAGCCCGGTCTCCTACAGATAGGCCTACGTTGAGTTTTCGCTGAGATATTTGTGTTTTCCCTTCCGGATGGGCTTTGGGGGACTGTATCTCGGGCCCCGGGGGCCCACGAGGCGGGTGGTGGTCTCTTTCGAAGGTACTCGGGCCGTTCTCCACTCGATAACAATTTGGTGTCGAAACGTTAATTTTTCCCCGAGATATTTGTAATTTTCTCATGTCGCTCGTGGCGCCATTTCAGAGCGCGGGATGAGAGGGATGTACTGTCTGAGTGTGGATGGCATCAAGATCTTGTCCTGAAGAATCACAGGGTCAAATGATTGATATCTCATCTGGTAAGAAGAGCATAGGCCTAGCCATAACTTTAAAAACTTAATGTTTTGGTGGATATACATGCAAACATTTTAAAGGCTAAGGCATTTTTAAGGATAAGGCTATTTTTAAAGGCATTTTTTAAGGCTAAGGCTATATGTCTGTCTCATTGGCCAACATAATTAAAAACACACCTAGAGAAATATATAAATTATATATATATATAGCCTATATATTTTTTTAACTCAATTTAAAGTCTAAATTGTTCTAAATAACAACGAAACGAGTTTTTTTTTCAACATTATAAATGTATATGATATACATTTAATGATGTAAATGACAGTATCGTTTGGAGACGGTGCGAGGAACAGTGTTTATGCCAGTAATGACCTCTAGGGGTCAGTGTTACACTGTTTAACTGCAGGAAGTCCATTCCAAAACTGGAAACAGGGTCAAGTGTACCAATGCACATGGTCACACAACTTAACTACCACA
The DNA here is from genome assembly GCA_030378365.1 of Hybognathus amarus. Lineage (NCBI taxonomy): Eukaryota > Metazoa > Chordata > Actinopteri > Cypriniformes > Leuciscidae > Hybognathus > Hybognathus amarus. The sequence goes on along the minus strand of JAQIUQ010002549.1, from coordinate 240,661 downwards.
GTGGAAGCCCTAAAGTTGCTTAGATAATTCTTTAAAAGGCATTTTCCTCTTTCAAGACTGCAACTATTTAGAGTTTGAGGGAACTGTATCAAGTTTAAGACCGTTCTGCTATTGATAAACAAAAAAAGTGACAGAACCTCAGTGTCCATGAAAGATATAACCCTGCAGTTTTATATACTGATTAATAAATAAAGACAATTTTGTTTTTATTTAATAATTAATATGGCCTATCATTCAAGAGCAGTGCAGTTTGCATGTTTAGCCCATATCAGGGCATTCAGCCGTCTAGTGACTGTCAAAACCCCTGTGAACTCAGCAGCTTGTTGCCAGCAGTCCATATTCTTGTGAATACCATGACCACTAGATCTGGAGACTCTTGAGAAACTGTCCATTCACTGTTTCCACTGTGGAGATTTGAGCTTCAGGGCTCTTCACAAAGGTTTGCTTTGTGTCTCGAGGCAGCTTCTAATTTTCTCTGTGTCTGAGAGCATTCACTGTTCTGCATCGACCATGCTGTTTCCGGCATCTCTCCGAGTTTTACTCACACTGCGCCTCGCACTGCCTGCAACAAGCTGCTCTTTCTTCTGCCTCTCCTCTCTCTCTCTCTCTCTCTCTCTCTCTCTCTCTCTCTCTCTCTCTGCGTTTCCCCAGATTCATGAATCTGTTTCCTTTACAGCATGTGACTGGTAAAAAGAGACTTGGAGTGTGCTTTTACACAAACTAAAATATATTTTACTTAACCTATAAAGTGGCTTTATTTAACATTTCATAAAAAAAGACATAACACAAACAAGCTACATGTTACATTATTTGTTTACTTAATTTGTATATGTTTGTAATTAGGTCCTATAAAAACATTGCTCAGAAAGTGTGTAAATGAGGGGTTGTTAGATTTAGAGCTAAAACAGACTATATGTATTTAAAAAATCATTAAAAATAATTCTCAAGTCATTTTCTGATTTGTGACTGCTCTCTCTATATATATATATATGAATTATAGTTCTCAGTTGTAATGAATAATGACATTTTATGGTATAATCTTTTTCAACTTCATGTCCAATGTTATTCTTATTATAAACAATAGTCATGGAAATACAATCATAGGAATACTTCTGTATATTTAGTAGGCCTATAGTTTTATAAATAATATATAGAAAGATATATAAAGAATAAAATACATGAATACAAAATCTCTGTAAAATCTCTGACTCTCTCTCTCGCGCGCTCTCTCTCTCTCAATCGCTCTCTGCTGGCGCATGCGCACTCGTGTTCTCATCTCTCATCTGCACCGCTGTGCTGCTGCTGCTTCGCTGGATCTGAGGATTCAAACTTCCGGCACTGTCATGGCGGCATGCTGCTGTTTCTGACACCGACCAGACCGAATACCAAGCCGCCCCTCGTTCGGCCCTCAGCGCGGCACGGATCGAGGAGCGCAGGGGTCGCGGACCGCGGAAAAGGCGTCCTCTCCTCCTCCACTTCATCATCATCTTCATCATCATCAGTGGCGGAGGTGCAGGCGTGAGCGGCCATGGCGGCGCAGAAGCCCGTGGAGTGGGTCCAGGCCGTCATCACCCGATTCGACGAGCAGGTCAGAGCTCCTCTAAACCTCTCCGAACGCTTCGTCTGCACGGATGCGCAGTTACGCAGCCGCCGCCGCCGCAGAGCATCCGTGCAGACGCTCATTCTGATGCTGTCATGTTGATGTTTATGTCCCATAACAATGTAAAAGGCATGGGACGGGACTAATCCAGTAGGACATGTTGCTCAGGATCCCTTTCTAAACCTGGAACCACATTCATGTCAACCCTAAACCTGAACAACCCTTAACCTAAAATCAGAGGGCAAGGGTTCCTTTTGGAAAATCCTTATCAATGAAATGATTTAGAGAGTTGCGTTTCTGTCAACCAATAATTATAAAGAAATAATAAAAAATAATTATAATAAAAAAAACATTATTGACCAATCACTGTCCTTGGACTATGTGCCCCCAAGCCAAAATTTGACCACCATAACCTTAATCGCATTTTATTGTAACTTACTCTGTCTCGATAAAGATGTAGGCTACTAAAAGCAGCAACTTTTTTCTTTGTGCGAAACGAAACGGTCCCTGTCACACAGATGACAATTAAAAACGCTGTATTACTCAACCCAGTCTAGTAGTTGATGATGTCACTTTGTTTATAAACACCACACGCCTGAACACGTAATACGCATGCGCATGACTTCGTCGTTTTCACAAATTCACGTTTTTGTAGTTTACACAGAGATAACGGTACCGTTTTCAAAAACGTGCACTTTGGAACCCTTTTTCAAAAGTTTGTTTTCAGGTGGTGTAATTAAACGGGCAAAACACATAAAAAGTTTGACATTTTTAGTTGTAAATGAGGTTGTGTAAAGGTGAGAAGAATAACAATAAAATATGAATTAATGTCGGAATGAAACTGAAGTCGCGATAGCAAGCAAATGAAAAGGCTTCTCAAACAAGAAAAAATTTTTTTATTCCTGAGCTTGATTTTGATTTGATTATTAGATTGTTGTGGTTTGCTATTGCTGTGATGTCATTTGAGTGACAGCTGGCCCCGCCCTCCGCCAGTAAATGTGTCATTAGAGAAGAGATGTCACTGCAAGAGGGCGGGGAATGTAATTTGATTTATAATAGCACGTCATGTACTATGTGTGCAGTATTATAAAAAATAAGAATTTTAATTTCATGATGACATGATGACTGAAAAGTATTAAGACATTTTGTCAAACATGATACATTTTCTAGATGTTTTGATTGCTTTCTTATAATAGACTTTGAGATTGTACCTAAATACAAATTCAGTTCTTGCTTGAAGAAAACAATTCTTAGAGTTTTGGATAACACAAACAGAGCAGGAGGTAAATTTCGATATTTATTTATTTATTTATTTATTTTTATTTTTTATTTTTTGTAATTTTTTTTGTCAAAATTGTACAAATTTCATAAAAACAGTGTATTCACATGCATAGTGTATACTAAATAGTAAATGTCACAAATAAGGTTAATTCATAAGTCAGGGACTATTTTAATGCTGAACAAACACTAGAAAATCTTCCAGATAAAAATGCATGTATGAAACACGTCTTGTTGACATACATTAGCTATAGAGGGTCAAAGATAGCGGCTAAGATTGCTTGAACATGTCCTGTTTTGTTGCTCCAGGAACATGTTGTCACATCGTGTGAGAGGAAGGTTAGCGTTCATACTACTTGCACTTAGTTTAATATACTTTATGTTGTGTTATGTTCATACTTTACATATTTTGTGTCCCACAAGTGAACCAACCTCATTGCTGACCCTTGATTGATCCACACAGCTTCACTTTCTCATTTTAAAAGCTGAATCATCAGTTTATTATCTCTTCAGAGTTATTAGGTTTCTTCATGGTTTCAGTGAGGTATGTTTTATCTTATGCAATGACTCTCCCTCTTTAGTGTGGTGGATTCTACTGGTTTAAACCTGCAATCGAAAGTTTCAAGTTAGAAATAACCCATTGTTTCCCACAGATAGGTGAAAGTCTGTGAATGGTTATATGTTTTCGTTTCATCTCATTTTGGTAGTTTGGCCTCTGTGAACTATGTTTTAACTGCAGAAACGTGTTACATGATAGATTCTAGAAGTTTTTGACCAGACACCAAATAAACATTGACAGACTTAACTGACTGCCATTTTTAAAACAGAACGATGTCGTTTTGAAAAGATTTCGTGTCATTATTACTCCTCCTCATGTTTCAAATCCACATGACTTACTTTCTTTTATGGAGTTTCTGGTAGGATTTTCTTCAAAAAGTCTCAGATTTACATTTTGTGGGGTGAACTGTCTCTTTAAATGCAGAAGTGTGTGAGATTTAGGAGAAATATGATGCTTATGAGCAGGTTAAACTGGCAACACGTATGACAGAAGATATTAGTTTAGACGGTACTTCAGTTTTGCTGCCCCTCAATGGTTGCTAAAGGTACTGCAACAACAAACGCTTTTGAAAATGGTCTTTCCGTGAGTCTTAGCTAAGTTACCCTTATTACTTTTGGGTGGTAAATACCAGATTTAGTGGCGTACAGTATATACACACAGATCAGAGGGTTTGAGAGTTTCAGAGGGCGTTCAGCCAGCATGTGGAGAAGGATTGGTCTTGTTGAAGGGGTCAAGGGTGGCTTGTGGCCTGTGTTGAGATCATTGCAGTTTGATTGAGGTTCAGCGGAGATTAGTGATGCTAAGCCTAAACACTGGATAATCCCAAAAAGAGATTTTGTGCCACTTATTGGTTTTTAGCAAGTTCCAGACCTGCTCTTTGAAATCGAGAAGTGTTTAAGTTTTTTTTTATATGTTCATATTGATTTTAGGAAATGTTTTCACCTTCTAAATGATTCTGTCATCATTGTGAATGTTTGAAGAATATCCTGGCTACTTTTTTACATACACTGGAGGTCAAAAGTTTGGAATAATTATGTTTTAAAATAAGTCTTGTGTTTATTTGATCAAAAATACAGATATACGGAAATTTACAGAAATGCAGATAAAAACAGTGACATTGTGAAATATTCTGTTTTTTTATATTTTAATCTATTCTATTATTTAATTAAATGTATTTTTAATTTTTTTCTTGTGATGGAAACCTGAATTTTCTTCAGTCTTCAGTGTCTCATGTATCCGTTAGAAATCATTGAAATATATATTCAGTGTCAAATGTTATCAATCATGATTGCTGCTCAATTATTAATAATGGGTCTTACTATTATCAATTTTGAAAACAGTTTTAACTTTTCAGGATTCTTTGATAAAAAGAACAGCATTTATTTGAAATATAGGCTAAATCTTTTGTATAATTAATAATGTCTTTACTTTCACTTTAATCAATTTAATAAATCCTTGTGAAAGTATTAATTCATTTTTGCTTTTACAAGAATAAATTACATTTTGAAATATATAAAAACAGAAATATATTTAATAATAATTCACAGTATTACTGTTCATACTGTATTTTTAATAAATAAATGCAGATTTGGTGAGCAGAAGAGACTTCTTTCCAAAAATTATTCCAAACTTTTGACCATTTATAATGAAAATAAATGGTGACTGGACTGTAAAACCTCCAAAATTACAAAAAAGACAACCATTAAAAGTGGTTCATATGACACATGCAGTATGTTACAAATCTTCAGACCATTATCATCTTGTGTGATTAATAGACCATAAATGAAAGTCACTATTCACTCTGATATCTGAACACAAACACATTCTGAATGCATATGTTTGTTCATGAACACAGTCTAACTGTGCATGTTTGTTTGTTTTCAGCTTCCTGTGAAAGTCGGCTTGCAGAACACACACACTAAAATCAGCACAGAACACAACAAGGAATGTCTGATAAACATCTCCAGGTACAAATTCTCCCTGGTCATCAGTGGACTCACCAGCATCCTGAAGAATGTCAATAACATGGTGAGTGCATGCACACAATACACATTTACAAACAGGCTTGATGCATATATATGTATATGTGTGTGTAGGGATGGCTCGATACCACAATTTTGGCTTCTGTACGATATCAGAACCTATACCTCGGTATCGATACTAAATCGATACCGCAGTCAAAAAAAAAAAAAATATTTAAGTGAATTGAAACAACTTTATTAAAAAAAACACTGATTGAAACTCTCCACTACCAAATGTGCAAAGAAAAGTATAAAAAAACCTAAAAAGCTTAAAAATGTAAAAAAAACAATATATATATATTCAGTCAAGGAACATACAGTAGGTAAAAGTTTGATTTTGAAAAAAAAAAAAAATTATACAATTAAAATAGGTTAATATCTATAATAATAGATGCATATATAATAATAATAGAATAATGAAATGACATGTAAACCATTAGCTGTCATGCATCAACAGAGAATTATTAACCATTTACATGTATATAATTTATTCATCTTGGTTTGGTTACTGTTTGTGTTTGGCTTCATATTATGCATATAATAACATTGCATAAAGTAATGTTAACATGCTAAACATGTATTAGCATATAAATTTTTTAGGTCATTTTATTACTGTTTGATCTAGATTAAGAAATGCTATAGGCCAGGTTACCACATTGTCCCATCAAGTTCTTTTTTTGTTTTAGATCACAACCTTTGCATGGGAAACTGGCTTACGTACCCGTTTTGTGCATATGCACGCTTTATAAATGAGACCCCAGGTGACAACACAAAACAAACGAGGACTCGCTAGACAAGAGAGCGTGGTACAGAGAAACAAGGAGGCAAACAAAGACAGAACCATATAGAGCCTGACATAGTCTGTCATCTCTCTCTTACAGCGAATATTTGGGGATACTGCGGAGAAGAACCTTTACCTGTCGCAGCTTATCATCATGGACACACTAGAGAAATGCCTGGCAGGGGTGAGAGACGAGTGCAGAGCTTTCACTGTCTCTCATGATCTGTCACTGTTGTCTCCATTATCTGCATCATTTTGATGATCCCGTAAATGTCTCTCTCATTAGCAACCAAAGGACAGCATGCGTCTTGACGAGACGATGCTGGTGAAGCAGTTATTGCCCGAGATCTGTCATTTCATCCACACGTTTCGCGAGGGAAACCAGCACGCGGCGGAGCTGAGGAACTCGGCGTGTGGCGTCCTGTTTCTCTCTGAGCTGCAGTAACTTCAGCGCCGTCTTCAGCCGCATCTCCACCAGGTGCGTGTGACTGGATGAGGGAATGAATGAGTCCATGATGGATTTGATCTCTCTGACGTCTGTCTGTCTGGTTCTCTGCAGGTTGCAGGAGCTGACCGTCTGCTCTGAGGATAACGTAGACGTGCACGACATTCGAGCTTATCCAGTACATCAACGTGGACTGCTGTAAACTCAAACGCCTGCTGCAAGGTTTGATAGACTCAAGCTCTAAAGGCCTGTTCGCACCGGCGAATTTCCCTCGCAATTTAGGCTATGTTTACACGGAAACGATTCTGAAGAGAAAACGCAAAAGTGGCGTCGCGTTATCACTTTTTATTCTGCGTTAGACGAGCTTTATGGGTGGGAAATCCACGTGCATAGGGTGATGCAAAAGTGTGTGAAATTTAATGTAGTATGCACTCCAGGCAGCTAGGTGGCAATGTGGCGGTGGAGCGTTTTTAAGATTTCCACTCTGGAGGGTGGTTTCACTTTTTTGCGTTTTTAAGGCCCCAAAAACGCCATCGCCGAGTAAACGAAAGGCACATCCGATAAAATATTTTTACGGTTTCCCGTAGCGTTCTCGTGTAAACATAAATCATAGAGTGCCGAAGTTACGACGTCACTCTGTAGGCGAAAACACAGAAGTGAGTTAGCATTTTAGCATTTTCCCTTGCTCTAAAGCTCTATGAGTTTTTTAATGGGTTTTTGCTAAATCGCCTGAAATAAGGTCTGTGGTGAACAAAGCCTCTAAATATTTTAAAGTTTTGATCTATGACATAAAACACACAGTTATAACCTGCTTGTGCTTTTTTAAACTTTATTGTGTCTGCTTGTGTTTTTAAAAAACTTTATATAGGCTTTAATTTATACATTTTGGATTAACTTGTAAAGATTATCTTGATATACAAAACGTGTCAGGGTCACAACTCTTTGTTGAACACAGATCTTATTTTTTGCAGTTTTCCAAAAGTCTATGGGGAAAATGCATAGCTTTTCAATCAAGGGAACCCATGCGCCGCTAACTTACGAGTTGTCCTACAAAGTGACGTCATCACTTCGGCACTCTATTCACCGACGTTTAACGCCTCATGAGTGACTAAACAAAGGGCACCAATGTGAGCGTGCACACTGACGCGAAAACGCCACGCGTAAAAGCGCAATTTTTTTTTAAAGGCCTCGGGTTCGTTTTATTTCGGTTTGACGCGTCGCGTCAAAAACTATCCAACCAATTAGATTGGCGCTTTTGCTCACGTGTCTGGAGCTTCAGAAGTTACAGTAAAACACAACTTGGGGGCGCTCAAACACAAAACGGTCTCGCTGAGCACACATACGTAACGGCGAAGAAGATACACGCCGCGTCTACACTGCCGGAAGAAATAAGATGAGGCAAGATGAATGTAGAGCTGCTGGTCTGGTTGGTGTCGGAATATAAAGAACTATATGACAATTGCAACAGCTACTACAAAATAAGACTATTTCTGTTTTACATTAAGCGCCATCTACTGTCAGGAAATGAATTTACATGTTCATTCGACTCATCGTCAGCGAAAATCGCTTGGGTGTGAACACAAAAAACGCGTTGAAAAACGCTGGCGGATGTGTACGGCCCTTTAAGTCCATCGCACACTGAATCCGAAATTTTCGTATGTGTTTTTTCGTATTCGTGATTCGGTGGCTCTGAATTGTCAAAACTCCATTCAAACTGCTTGATACGGATGCGAAAACGCAGAAAATCAATCCCGACGAAAGTTTCGTAGGAAGTGTGCAACCGTGATTGACATAACTTCATCGTATCGTATTTTTTTTTCAACGTGCGAAAATTTTGTACGTGAATTTCGCACTCTATAAGGGCCTTAATACTATAAAATGTTAGAGGAAGCAGAGAAAATGACTTTTTTTCCTTTTATGTGTCAAATAGTTATAAAAATACCTTTTCTCCTTGCAGAAACTGTGTTCAAATTTAAAACCTTGAAGAAACCAGCCCAGTTGAGTGTCATTTACAATTTAGAGAAGGTAGGTGGAATTATTATTATTATTAACATATGAAAGCACATTGCAGCTATCTGACTCTTTAATAACAATATAGTTACTATTTTAAATTGTATTATTATTATATTATAAAGAATTGCATTTTATTGATTTATAACAAGAGCATTATAGTTTATACATTATTATTATTATTAGCTACTCCCAACTGCCTTGTCACCTGATGCATGAAAACATTTCTGGCATTTAGAGAATTAAAGGTACAGTTAGCAATTTCTGGGAAACTCTGTTGAAAGTGGATTGAACCGAGCGCCACAACACACTTGTAGCCAATCAGCAGCAGGGGGCGTGTCCACTCATGGTGGAGGAGAGAGAGAGGGAGATTTGAAGACTATAGAAAGAGAGACATTACAAAAGAGAAATGAGAAAATGGTTATGATCAGGCAAGAGCTTCAGGAGCTGTGTTGATATTAGAAAAGCTTTCCAGCGCTGGCAAGCTCGTTTGCTCATCATCTTCGCTTTATTTCTCGAAGCCTTATTTTGCTTTCGCTTCAGCTATGATAAAGAGACATCCACTAATCATGCATGTGTGTTTGTGCAGATTAAGGGAGGGGTATTATTTCAGATATCAACAGTGTTTCTCAGAAATCGCTTTAAATGTTTGTGTTCTGTGGGTTTTATGATTTAGTGGTGTTTGTATGAAATTCCCTCTGCTGCCACCTAGTGTTGTTCTGTCTCAGTGCAGCAAACATCTCCTGAGTGTTTTTAAAAAATAAATAAAATATATCGATTGGATTTGTAGGCGTTCTGGAACTGGGTGGAGAATTATCCTGATGAGTTCACCAGGCTGTACCAGAGGCCTCAGGCGGACATGGCTGGTGCGTCCACTGAAAACTCAATGTAACTGTGCCATAGCAATATGCTTTGGACAGGGTGTGTGAATCTGATGTGTGTGTCTTTTAGACTGTGCTGAGAAGCTGTTTGATCTGGTGGATAGTTTTGCTGAGAGTACGAAGAGGAAAGCAGCTGTTTGGCCTCTGCAGATCATCCTCCTCATCCTCTGTCCGAACATCACGCAAGACATGTCCAGAGACTCTGCCAGTACGACTCCAAATACAACAAGGCAAGCATAAAAAAATATGAACTTGAGAAGATCTTCATTTAATTTTTAATGTTCTTAACCCTAAAACCGTATTCTGGACAAATGTGGGCAAAATAGTTTTGATTTATTTTTAAAAAATACTTCCCTTGATCTGAGCGGTACAAGATTTGGCTACTTTTTGCCTCCTGAACACATATACATTTTTTTGACTCAATTCTACAATTTTAAGTGGGTGAAAAAAAAACTCCTTAATCTTGTATTTGGGTCAAAAATGGGCACCCATAGAAATGAATGGGAAAAAACTGTAATTTAGAGCATTCTAAAATAAGCCAAAATAAGACACCAGGTGACAGCAAAGTTACTTCATCTTTAGGTTTTAGCTCTTAATGTAGTAAAAAAAAAAAAATTAATCCTAAAAATAAGCATCATTTACATAGAAAATATGGTACTTTTTGAAGTAAATAAATTCAAAAATACCCCCAAAATAAAACAAAAACTTAATGATAGACAAAACTTTATCGAAGACAGTGATATAACATTTATAATAAATAAAAATTAGGATCACACCTGAGTCCTCTGTGCCCACATTTGTCCACAATTACAGGATTAAGGGCTATAAAGTGAATACAGTTTGAGGGCTATATTTATAATACCCACTGATAGACAGATTAAATATGCAATTATATTTTAAATATTGTTGTATTTTGCTAAGCAAATGTAAAAGTAAAATTCTAGTAAATCTAAAAGTAAATTTAGTCACCTTTAAATGATTTTGGTTATTTTCTTTTCTATGGCACATAGAAAGAAATTAATGGAATTAATGAATGTTTTTATTTTTATTTTAATATTTTTATTTATGAACACATACACATACACACACACACACATACACACACACACACACACACACACACACACACACACATATATATATATATATATATATATATATATATATATATATATATATATATATATATTGGCATTATTTCAGCCTCTGACAAAACCCATATCAGGAATTTGAGCCTCACTAATATAGTAAAAACATGCACACACACACACACACACACACACACTCACACATGTTCAACTTAGACAGTTACATCACATAGTTAACAGTTTATAAACAGTTGGATGGCCATACCTTTTTGTAAAATGAATATCTGACTAGTAACTATCATTAGATCCTTCCTAAACTATTAATGTGCTGTTGTTTTCTCCCTGTAGAAACAGTTTTTGGAGAATCTACGGAAAGCCTTGACCGGTCACGGAGGAAGCAAACAGCTGACCGAGAGCGCAGCCATCGCCTGCGTCAAACTGTGCAAAGCGTCCACGTATATCAACTGGGAGGATCACTCGGTTATCTTCCTGCTGGTGCAGTCCATTGTCATGGATCTGAAGGTATGGACAAATATGGCTCTCAGATAGAGTTTGGACCTTTTTTATTTTATATATATTTTTTGTTTGTTTTTGGGTTGGTTTGTATAGTTAGGGAATTATTAACTTTGCAAACTTGACATAGAAATAAAGTCGAAAAAAAATATTTTTTTTAAATATGAATTTATTGAATCTTTATACAAAATAAAAATAGATTTATACATAAAAAATATAGTTTAGTTATGTGTTTTTGTTGAGTATATTTGACACATCAGCCGTTTATGGCTCATATATAGTATGTTATAGGAGAATATGGCGCTCATACTCGAACATTTTACAATAAGGTCTGAATCTTTGAATGTCTGAATCTTTCTTGTTGAGTCTGTCCTCTTCACTGACGGCTGTGTCTCTGTCTCCAGGGGTTGCTGTTTAACCCAGCTAAGCCGTTTTCCAGAGGCGCAGGAAGCCAGAGTGCAGACGTGGACCTCATGATCGACTGTTTTGTCTCCTGTTTCAGAATCAACCCACACAACAATCAGCAGTTTAAGGTTTGTGGACGAGTCAGGTCAAATTCAAATACATTTATGGAGCGCGTTATACATATTGTGAAAAGCAGCGGTACAGAAAATCATGATTTTAATGTTTAGAATTTCTTAAAACCTTTCTGCCATATTCATGAGCTGGGCGATAATATAGTTTAATTTTTGCAACAATACAAGCAATAAAGCAGGCTTATGCTATATAGTTTATATATAGTTATTGTATATGTCTAACTTTTTACAAAGAGCTATGCAATAATATTAGAGCAAAGATTAATTGCGATTAATAGCATCTAAAATAAGTTTGTGTTTACATGAAAAGTTATTTTTTGTATATATAAATACACACACATGCATGTACTGTATATATTTAAGAAAATGTGTTATTCATATATAGAATATTTATAAATAATATAGATTATGCATATATTAAGTATTTATGTTCAAATGTATACATGCATGCACTTGTATTTATATATACAAAATAATTAAACACAGCACATATATTATGTAAACACAAACTTTTATTTTGGATGCGATTAATCGCAATTGACTTTCTTTGCACAGCCCTAAATAATATAGTGCATTTCACACTGACACAACTGAATATATTGCTTTACATGAGTTAAGTTTATGTATGTGGTATAAAGTTTTATATAATATATATCCAAATTTGTATATAGAGCTGTGCGAAACACAATTTACAAAATATTAGAGATTAGCTATGTACTGTAATATAAATTGCTTATGTTCATTAGTTATCTGGTGATATTGAGAATTGTGAAACCTGTAAGGTTTTGTCAAATGTATACACTGTTCCAAGCACATGCACCAAATCTCTTTCTTTTTCTGTAAGGTGTGTCTGGCCCCGTCCCCGCCTCCTACCTTTCATTTTGTGCTGGTGAATTCTCTCCACCGAATCATCACTAATGTAAGAGCCTCTGGTGTCCTTAGTTCACCTCAGAGAGATAGGATGTCTGACTCACTCTCAGGGTGTGCAAATGTCCTCTGTGTGTCTTCTGTCATGATCTAGTCCCCGCTGGACTGGTGGCCGAAGATTCGAGACCGTGTACGGTTACTCGGGAGAGCTGCGGCTCATGTTCGCTGAGACTCTGGGGAGAGTGGTGCAGGGATGCAGCAGTCACGCCCCCTCCGTATGACACCGGTGAGACGCCCACAACCACAACACTTCTCTACTGTCCTGCTTGCTGTATTTGCACACGTTTCTACTTTCTCTCTGTGTCTTCCTCTCAGAGTTGGACGTTCAAGGACAGAATGAGCAGTCTGAAGTTTAAAGAGAAAACCACTGATCTAGACACCAGGATTCATAAGTATCTGCTCTTGGCTTTGGTGAAACTCATCCATGCAGATCCCAAATTGATGCTACATGTGAGTGAGGACGTTTACCTCTCTCTTTCTCTCTCTCTCTCTCTCTCTCTCTGGCTTTAGTGTGATACTCATGGAAGCTTGTTTCCACCACAGAATGAAAAGTAAAAAAGGTAATTGCGAATTTTCATCTCACAATTCTGACTTTTTTTCTCACAATTGCGAGATATAAAGTCAGAATTGCGTGATATAAAGTCAGAATTGCGAGAAATAGTCGCAATTGCATAACAGTCAGATTTGCGTGATATAAAGTCAGAATTGCGAGAAATAGTCCAATAAAGTCGCAATTGCGAGAAATAGTCGCAATTGCGTGATGTAAAGTAAGAATTGCGAGATATAAAGTCAGAATTGCGAGATATAAAGTCAGAATTGCGAGATGTAAAGCCAGAATTGTGTGATATAAAGTCAGAATTGCAAGAAATAGTCTCAATTGCGTGATATAAAGTCAGAATTGCGTGATATAAAGTCAGAATTGCGTGATATAAAGTCAGAATTGCGAGAAATAGTCCCAATAAGTCGCAATTGTGAGAAATAGTTGCAATTGCATGATATAAAGTCAGAATTGCGTGTTATAAAGTCAGAATTGTGAGATTTGAACTATTCTGAGGGAAAAAGTTAGTTTTTTTGCCCCTTAGAATTGACCTGATAACTCACAATTGCGAGTTTATATCACAATTCTGAGAAAAGATGTCAGAATTTCGAATATAAACTCGCAATTATGTGTTATAAAGTCAGAATTGCGAGATGTAAACTCGCATTGTGAGAAAAAGTCAGAATTGTGCAATATAAAAAGTTGCAATTCTGTCTTTTTTCTCACAATTGCGAACTTTATTTCTCAGAAGTGCGACTTTATTTCTCACAATTCTGACTTCATATCTCGCAATTGTGAGATAAAAAGTCGCAATTATTTATTGAATTTTTTTATTCAGTGGCAGAAACAAGCTTCCATAGATACTTCTAAAGATGCTCTTCTGTAAATTTAATGTCACTTTTGTGTGTTTGTGAATCAGAATCCTGGTAAACAGGGTGTGGAGGTCCACAGCAGCACAGCAGAGCTCATCACAGGCCTGATGCAGCTTGTGCCTCTTGCTAACATGGGAGATATTTCCCTGGAGGCCATGGAGGTGAGATCATTGTTTCTCTTTCTTTATTCAGCGAGTTTAGTTAGCCTTTCTGTGAGTTATCCGTCATAATCTATCTCTATATTAGGCTCTTTTGGTTCTGCATCAGCCTGAAAGCATCGAGCTGTGGAACCCAGACGCTCCTGATGGAAACCTTCTGGGACATCAGGTAACTCCTCAGTACACTTCAATCCAGTGAACTGGTGCCGATAGAAATGAAACCCTGCCCGTCTGATTGCGTATTTGTTGTTGGTCCAGTTCTCAGGTGCTATACTTCATCTGTAAGAATGGTCATCAGCTGATCAACAGCACTGAGGTTCTGAAGTGGCTGCGAGAGATTCTCATCTGCAGAAACAAGTTTCTCCTCAGGAACAAGGTGAGTCGGCACTCTCAGCTGTATTTGCTAAAATGTGAAGTATTTAACCAAACCACACTGCGTGGGTAATATTAAAAATATAAATTATTATATATTTGTATAATATTATTATTATTAAATTATCACTCTATCACTCTAATATGATGATTTTATGCTCCAAAAACATGTATGATTATTATCCATGTTGAAAACAGTTTTTTACATTTTTATTTCAGGATTCTTTGATGAATAGAAAGTTCAAAAGAACAGCTTTTATCTGAAATGGAAAGCTTTTGTTACATTAAACACTACCCTTTAAAAAGTTTGGGGTCAGTAAGAATTTGTATTTTATTTTTGGGGGAAATAAATAAGAAATCAATACTTCTATTCATCAAGGATGAGTTACATTGATCAAAAGTTACTATCCTAGAATCCTGTAATAAAAATGTAAAAAACTGTTTTCAACATGGATAATAATCATGCATGTTTTTGGAGCATAAAATCATCATATTAGAGTGATTTGTGAAGGATCATGTGACACTGAAGACTGGAGTAATGATGCTGAAAATTCAGCTTTTTTTCAGAGGAATAAATTACATTTTAATATATATTAACATAAAAAAGTCATTTTAAATTGTCATAATATTTCACAATATTACTGTGTATTTTTTATCAAAAAATTGCAGCCTTGGTGAGCAGAAGAGACTTCTTTTAAAAACATAAAAAATCTTACCGATCTTAAACTTTTGACCGGTAGTGTATATCGGGCCATGGTTTCTAACACTGTTGTTTCTCTCCTATAGGATCGGGCCACAGCCGGCAGTAACATCACCAACTGCCGACAGGCCCAAACCAAGCTGGAGGTGTGTCTCTACATGTTCCTGTGGAGTCCAGACATGGAGGCGGTTCTGGTGGCCATGTCCTGCTTCCGCTACCTGTGTGAGGAGACGGACATCCGCTGCAGTGCCGAAGACATCCCCGTGCAGTCCCTTCTGCCAAATTACCACACGTTCATGGAGTTTGCATCTGTCAGTAACATGATGATCACAGGTCTGTCTGATCTACTAGTTTGAGTAGACCGATTCAGGATTCAGATATGTGCCTTCATTGTTTGAGATTTGGTGTGGTTGCCACAAGGGGTCAGCGTAGTCTATGTGATCTTTATTTTTCTAGGTCGTTCGGCTCTACAGAAGAGAGTAATGGCTTTGCTTCGGAGGATTGAGCTGCCCACTCCGGGAAATACAGAGGTCAGAGGTCACACATTTACGATATTTAATGGCACTGGACAGGGTTTAGCGAGCACATTTGCATTGTTCTGATTGTGAGCTATTGTATTATTTAACGTCGAGTCCTTTTAGCATATGTGTTGATTTTTCACAGTTTGGTACTTGTGTGCTTTTTCTGTTGTTTGCTTGAAGTCAACTTGATTTAATTTGCAGATAACATGGATGACATCATTTAACTGCTCTGTTTGGTCATTTCAGGCCTGGGAAGACACACATGCTAAATGGGAACATGCAACCAGATTAATCTTAAGCCACCCGAAAACAAAACTGGAAGACGGTCAGGTCAGACACACAAACACTCATCACCAATAAAGGGCCTTACAGGAGAAAATAAAGTTTTGTCTACATTCTTGATTCTTCAATTTAGGGGACATTTCTGTCCATTTTAGGTTAATTTTAATCATAAAACGATTATGTAATTATTTTTATCTTTAAAATAACTTTTCCTAATTAGTGGTGTTAAAAAGTTTTGGGAAATATTTTTTTTCACAAGAAAGTGAATGAGTTTTTTTTTGTCATTATCAAATCAGTTATGATTTTAGAATTTTGATGTAGAATTTTAATTCAGTTGAAGTCAAAACATACATTTTTCTTTTTAATTTAAGTATATACATATATATCTTTTTTGTGTATATACTGTTTATATGTGTGTGTGTGTGTGTGTGTGTGTGTGTGTGTGTGTATATATATATATATATATATATATTTCTTGTTCGACAAGAAATATATATATTTATATATTTTGTTCCGAATAAAAATTTGTTCAAATAAGTATTCATAAAAAAAACATGTTATTTGTGCCTTTACGAATACCGTATTTTTTATTTAGATTTTTTCCTGTGAAAATTCTTATGCTGGTCATACTTCCGAAAAGAATAATCTGTGATTCTGAATGCAAGTATCGACATCGGCACTGGTGACTGACACACACACAGTCCTCAAACATTGTGTTCATCCACGCTGTGCCATGCCAAAGTACAACCCTTGTAAGTTGATAATTCCGCAAATGACTGCAGTTGCAGATTTCGAACAGAGATGGCGACAAAGAGGAAAAACACTGGACTGCAGCTTTAAACTGAATTAAAATTCTAAGTTAAATTTCTCAAATCATTCCCACATTCACATTTTTAGAAAAACTAAAACTTATCTACACTACAAATTAGACAAAGAAATTAAAAAGATCAAATAAATTATGACTTTAAAATGTTGGCTTTTTACATTCAAGCTCCTCAATCCTGTGTCTCATCCTTCAGGAATGGATCAATATGACTGGCTTCCTGTGTGCGTTGGGTGGTGTGTGTTTGCAGCAGAGGAACACGCCTGCTCTAGCCACCTACAGTCCTCCCATGGCACGTCAAACGACCGCAAGAGCTCTATGGTGTCCATGGCCTCGTGTGAGGGCAGCCCAGAGACGCCCCTGAGTCGGTTCCTGGACCGTCTTCTGTCGCTGATGGTGTGCAGTCACGAGAAGGGCCATCAGATCCGCACTAACGTCAAAGACCTGGTGGGGCTGGAGCTCAGTCCAGCGCTCTACCCATGCTCTTCAACAAACTGAAGAACAGCATCAGCAGGTTTTTTGACGCCCAGGGGCCGGTGAGAGCGCTAGAAGCCACAGTTGATTGTGGTAATCCGTTATGAGCAGTGTGGATGTCAACAACATCAAACCTCATTGGTGCTCATGTCTCTGTGCTAATATTTTAGGTGCCAATTAATGAGACCAACACGCAGTTTGTGGAGCAGACCATCGCCATCATGAGGAACTTACTGGACAACCATACGGAGGGAAGCTCGGAGCATCTAGGTCAAGCCAGCATTGAGACCATGATGCTCAACCTGGTCAGGTCAGTCATTTGCTTGCTTGTTAGTAGAAACTTTATTGTGAAGATCATTCTCTTAATAAATGATTTTCCTGATATGTTTGTCTCCACTGAGAAAGAGGATTTTGAGAAATTGTTCCACAGATTTTTTTCTGCTTGCCCAATTATACCATTTGTTTAAATTTCTACTGTAATATAATTTTATTGATTTATAATACTTTTTTATCCATATGTATAGAAGATAATCTGTGGTTCTGGTAATTGTATTTAAAAATTATATATATATCATAGATTATCAGAATCATATATTATATATATATATATATATATATATATATACATAAATATATATATATTTACATTATATAAACATATGGGGTTATATAAGATTATAAATATATAAATATAATATTTTTCATTTTAAAAGTTTGGCGCCGTAAGATTAAAAAAAATATATATATGTAATATATATATATATATATATATATATATATATATATATATATATATATATATATATTTTTATTTTTAAAGTTTGGGGTTGGTAAGATTTTAAAAATATTTTTTATTTTAAAAGTTTTTTTTTTCATTTTAAATGTGTATATATATATATCATATATATATATATATATATATATATATATATATATATACATATATATATATATATATATATATATATATATATATATATATATATATATATATATATATATATATATTATTTTTTTTATTTTTTTTTTTAATTTTAAACATTTGGGGTTGGTAAGATTTAAAAATATTTTTGAAGGAAGTTGATCAAAAATACAGTAAAATGGTAATATTGTGAAATATTACAATTTAAAAAAACTGTTTTCTATTTTAAAATTGTAATTTATTCTGTGATGGTGGAAACTTATAAATGGTACTATATTAATAAATATAATTTTTATATTTACATCTATAGTTTAACATTTAATATTATATTTGTTTTATTTAGTAATTTAGTACTTTTTAAAAACTTTATAAATAAACGAAAAGCTTTAAAAAAAGTGAAAAATATCAAAAAATTATACTGTTATTATAATTATACAGGAAACACCAAGACTACAAAAATATATTTTTGCTGAAAAAATGATGGCATACAAGACAGACCTTTACTGTTTAGTTTGTAATTTCTAACCTATTTTTATGCTACCAAGATTATCATAATAAGTCCATTTTGCAATTTTGACAGCCTCATCCATGTTATCTTTATTGTTGGTTCCTGTGTGCCCGTTGGTGTGTTGGCAGGTATGTACGTATTCTTGGCAACATGGTTCATGCCATCCAGATTAAAACCAAACTGTGCCAGCTGGTAGAGATCATGATGGAGCGCAGAGATGACCTCTCGTTTCTGCCAAGAGATGAAGTTCAGGTACAAGTTTATTTTTATTGTCAGATTAAGGGTATATGTATATCGTGAAATGAATGTTTGCTCATATCGCCCACCCCATGTCAGATTATCTGGCATGTTTTATTCCTGCTCTGGAGATGCATCAGCTTTTTGTTTGTCTCAGGAATAAGATGGTGGAGTATCTAACAGACTGGGTGATGGGAACATCCAACCAGGCCACTGATGATGATGTCAAATGCCTCACCAGGTAACACCCTCATGAACACAGGAGTTTTATTCAGACAGACATTATGTTTAAATTAGTTAGCCCAACAAAAAGCAACTTCCATTGTACCTTGGTTTTGAGAAACTTTCCAAATCCAGATCCAAGTCCTCCCACCTTACATATACCTAAACCTACCCCTCTCCGCCCCCTGATCCCTAATCCACCCATTTCACCCCTGATCCCTAACCCCACCCTTAATCCGAGCCCATCTCCACCCCTGATCCCTAACCCCACCCCTAATCCCACCCATCTCCACCCCTTAGATCTGGATCCAGCTCCGCCCCCTGGATCTTGTGTACTGCAGTGAGGTGCTACTGGATTTTTTTGCTCTGAGCTCTGTGGTTTTGATTGACAGGGATCTGGATCAGGCGAGTATGGAAGCGGTGGTGTCTCTTCTAGCCGGGCTGCCACTCCAGCCAGAGGAAGGGGACGGTGTGGAACTGATGGAGGCCAAATCTCAGCTCTTCCTAAAGTAAGACTCAAGCTCCATATCAAACCCTTCGCCTTAATAATGTCCCTCCATTAGGTTTGTACTTCACCCTGCCCCCTGCTTTACTCCCCAGGTACTTTACTCTGTTCATGAACCTGCTGAACGACTGCAGTGAGGTGGAGGACGAGGGTCAGCAGGTCATTGGACGCAAGCGGGGGATGTCCAGGCGATTGGCGTCTTTACGGCACTGCACCGTCTTGGCCATGTCCAACCTGCTCAATGCCAATGTGGACAGTGGCCTCATGCACTCTATTGGTGGGACAACTGAGCCACAAACCTCTCAACTAACACTTATAAACTTATAAATTATATTTTATATATAAATACTCTACCGGTCAAAAGTTTAGGGTCGGTAAGATTTTTTATGTTTTTAAAAGAAGTCTCTTCTGCTCACCAAGGCTGCAATTTTTTGATAAAAAATACACAAAAAACACAGTAATATTGTGAAATATTATGACAATTTAAAATGACTTTTTTATGTTAATATATATTAAAATGTAATTTATTCTTCTGAAAAAAAGCTGAATTTTCAGCATCATTACTCCAGTCTTCAGTGTCACATGATCCTTCACAAATCACTCTAATATGATGATTTTATGCTCCAAAAACATGTATGATTATTATCCATGTTGAAAACAGTTTTTTACATTTTTATTTCAGGATTCTTTGATGAATAGAAAGTTGAAAAGAACAGCTTTTATCTGAAATGGAAAGCTTTTGTTACATTAAACACTACTCTTTAAAAAGTTTGGGGTCAGTAAGAATATGTATTTTATTTTTGTAAATAAGAAATCAATACTTCTATTCATCAAGGATGAGTTACATTGATCAGATTACAGTAAAGACATTTAAAGATGTTAGAAAAGATTCTAATTAAATAAATGCTGTCCTTTAGACTTTCTATTCATCAAAGAATCCTGAAATAAAAATATTTTCAACATGGATAATAATCATACATGTTTTTGGAGCATAAAATCATCATATTAGAGTGATTTGTGAAGGATCATGTGACACTGAAGACTTCTTTTAAAAATATACAAAATCTTACCGATCTTAAACCTTTGACCGGTAGTGTGTATATGTATGTATGTATGTATATATATATATATATATATATATATATATATATATACATACATATACACACTACCGGTCAAAGGTTTTAAGATCGATAAGATTTTGTATGGTTTTTTTATTTCTCACAGTATATAGTAAGCAAATGATCAAGCTTTATTTCTGCTCTCCTGCAGGACTGGGCTATCATAAGGACCTTCAGACCAGGGCTACTTTCATGGAGGTCCTCACTAAGATCCTGTCAGCAGGGGACAGAGTTTGACACGCTGGCCGAGACCGCTCTGGCCGATCGCTTCGAGAGACTTGTGGAACTTGTCACAATGATGGGGGACCAGGGGGAGTTGCCTATCGCCATGGCGCTGGCCAGTGTGGTGCCTTGTTCCCAGTGGGTGGGTACATTATGCAAATCTTTGCAGAGATGAAGAATTAATTTCAGCTCCAATTCAAACTGTTCTTCACAATTCATGCCATGCGTCATATTTATATTATTTTATAAACGTCAACTTTTTTTATAGCTTGAAAATCTTCCAGTGACATCCAATAAAAATGTTTGCTAGTCAAAATCAAACAATGATTATTTGCATTCTGATTTGGCAAGGATCTTTTTTTTTTCTTAGACATATTTACATATTAAATAGCCTTTTTCCTACTTCTATTTATCCATCTATATTATCATCATCATTATTCTCTTTCTCTATATATCAGGCCTTGGGTTTAACATTTGTATTTCCTCCAGAAAATGCTAAACTTATGAAAAAAAAAAAAAAAAAATATATATATATATATATATATAATATATATATTTAGTCATTGAGTATCTGCTGATACAAGAGCTCAAAAGTAAAAAAAGGGGCATCTATTACTACAATATCCGATATAACAATAACTACAGTAATATTTTATATATATGATTCTAATAATAAAACATTGGCAGATGTAAACATCTTTTAACGTTGTAAACAGACTGTGGTCACAATTATGAATATGGGATGACTGTTATAAACTTCTTGATGTAAAACAAAGGATCAGGTTTAGGATAGAGGATAAAAAAATGCTTAATTGGCCCCAATACCGATCTTTGAGTTCCCTAATTCTTTATTTCTTTATTATTGTGACAATTATAAAATGAAAAAAGGTGCGTAGGAAAAAACGACCAAAAAATCTGTGCCAAAAACGACCAAAAAATGTGCCAAAGAGAAGATCCCTGCACACTATCCAAACTTGCATATCACAAACTTTTTATTCAACAATGTTTCGGCCTCACGACCTTCATCAGGTTTGTTGAATAAAAGCATTGTTGAATAAAAAGTTTGTGATATGCAAGTTTGAAAAGTGTGTGGGATCTTCTCTTTGGCATATTTATTATTGTGACAAAAATATAGGTCTGGTCACAGACAGATCTTAATTTAAGTCAGGATTAGTTAAGTTGATTAAGTTGAATTAAGTTGATATGTAGTTACTTTAAACTTTAAGTCAGGGGGACCATCAACATAAAGTGTTAGCATTTTAATCAAAAAGTCTAATGACTGCTAGTAGACATGTGGGGCCTCTATAATTTCTGCGATCACGGAATAAAAAGCACACTCTTTTTACAACTAAAATAACAGTAAAGGGTAAAAAAATAAATTCCCAAAAATTAAAACAGAAAAAATGGAATTTGCAAAAATTAAAACGGAAAAAACGGAATTTGGGAAAAAAAATGGAATTTGGGAAAAAATAAACGGATTTTATAGGGCCCTAGACATGTAGTTGCAAAGTTACTTATAGTTAGTAGAATGTCTAAAGTGGATCGTCAAAGTATTACCAAATATAAATTGCATTTGCAAATGCATTAATATTAACTATTAACACTCACCATTAAATTTTTTTTAAATATCAATCTGTGTATGATTTTACTCGTATTCTGATGTTTGGTCTTTTCAGGATGAACTGGCCCGTGTTCTGGTGTCTCTGTTCGACTTGAGACATCTGTTGTATCAGCTTCTGTGGAACATGTTCTCCAAGGAGGTGGAGTTGGCCGATTCCATGCAAACGTTGTTCCGGGAAACAGCCTGGCTAGTAAAATCATGACGTTCTGCTTTTAAGGTGCCTCTACTCTTCCCCTGGCATGCACTGAAGTCAAATCACCATTCACAGAGGCAAATGATCCAGATTAAGTTTGGCTGTGAATTTCCCTCTGTGTAATATGAAAACTTCTCCTTTCAGGTGTATGGGGCCACGTATCTGCAGAAGTTATTAGAGCCGTTGCTCAGGGGAGTGATCACGGGTGCTGATTGGCAGGTGTTGAGCTTTGAGGTGGATCCCACAAGGTATCAGTGCATCTCAACTGGGGTGTTGGTGCAAATTCAACTGTCACTTGATAGAAGCTAGCCAAATAAGGCAGAGGCATTATGCACAGGTTGCACAACACAGTGCCATTCTCAAACCATGTACAAAACTAGCCAAAGTGAAAGAGAATTTAACCCAGGCTAATTTTAATAGAGTTTAATGAGAATAAGCAGGTTTGGGCCAAGCACAGTCATTGTGTTTCATGTGGGGGATAAATGGCCACAAAATCCTCGAAATTCAAGAAATCTAGATTAACCCCTTAACTGTCACGTCCCACAGGTGGGACGATTGCCATTATATTTTTTGAAATCAATAATATCTTAGAAAAGACCTTAAGTAATATTGACAAACTATATATTATTTGAAAGCTTACAATCTCTAGTTTCCATATTTGGTGACTAATTTTCTAAATAAATTACACAGGAGCCATAATCAATTTGCAACAAGAATATTTTCATACTCATAAAGCGTGTTCACACCTTTATTTTGAAATAGCAATGAACATAAAAAATCATGAAAAAATTTTTCAAGTTTGTTTTCATGCCAAGAGTTCAAAAGATTGCATCCATTCAATTAGTTTTGAAAAAAAAGGTCTGAAAATGTTAAGAAAAGAATCTTAAATTCACTATTTGTGATGTGGCAATAAGGTATAACACGCATGCGTGTTCTTTATATGTGTTGAATTCATATCAAAACTTCCTATACTACTTCTGAATAGGATGTCTACTTCATAAATTGTATGACAATTGTGTAAATTATGGTTCAGATCACTCAAACACATATGGAAATGGAGGCGCCCTTATATGGGCAGTGATGGAGTCTGGTTGTGCCCTAGTGGAAGCGTTCGGTACTGCGGCCAAACAACAGCTCACTGAAAGCTCAACCTAAAATTTTAAACACTTTTTCAGATTTTTGTCTTTGATTTTTTTTTGCAGTTTTAGAGTAGCCCAGGTTTTGAAATTATATATTTTATATAAAATATGAATAATAATTTTTTTTACATTGTACATTTCCATAAACTCAAACTTCTATAACTTTTTTTTCACTTTCTTAATTTATTTCACTTCGACAAAAATCGTACGTCTATATTCCAAAGCATTCTTGAATTACAACCATTTAAGTTTGAAATGTGCATTTCCATGTCTATTCAAAAAAAGGGGGTGACCGTTAAGAGGTTAAACATATTAATAATTATGCATAATATATGCTATATTTTAATTTTTTTTTATTTTTTTTTTATTTTATGTAAGAAATTAACCATTTTGGTATTTTGGTGTTTTGACACCCAAAAATGAAAATTTCTGTCATTTTACTCACACTCAAGTTGTTCCAGTCCTTTCCATACCCCAGTTGGGCCCATAGACTGTTTGGTTACCCTTATTTTACCCTTAGCATAAGAAAAAAAATCATACAAGTTTGGAACAACTTGAGGGTGAGTAAATTATAAATGAAAAGAATAAGTTATAACAGTGATGTTATCCAGTAAACACAGCAGACTTGTGATGTTTAGCTTAATTGGGTTGTGTTCTTCCCTCAGACTCGAGACCGGTGAGAATCTGGAGGAGAACCAGCGCAATCTGTTACGGATGACGGATCGCTTCTTTCAGGCCATCATCACCTCATCGGGCGAGTTCCCTCCTCAGCTCCGCAGCGTCTGTCACTGTCTCTTTCAGGTGAGACTGAAGAAACCCATGAGGAGTTCTGTTTGTGGAGTGACTTCCTGTGGATGTCCATGTTCATGTGTATGATGATGTCACTAATGTCAAATATGCTTCAGTTTTGCTGTGAAGACTGATTGGCGAATTAAACGGTTTAAAGTCAACATGAAATAAAAATTGACTTACTGTAAAACTTCAAATAATAGAGTGCCGAAGTTACGGCGTTTAGCATTTTAGCACTCCTGCTTCCCTCGCTCTAAAGTCTGTGGGTTTTTTGAATGGGTTTTTGCTAAATCGCCTCAAAATATTTTCTTGTTTTGATCTATGACATAAAACACACAATTATTTAAATTAAACATGATTTAATGACTTATTCGAGGCCGGCCTTTATTTACCCAAACCTGCTGCCACACCAGGCGTGTAAAAGAGACGGGCGTCTACTGTATTTGGGACTCGACTATTATTTGAAGTTTTACGGTAATAAACGTTTCTGGCACAATTTATCACAAATAAGACCAAAAAATGGCCTCATTAATCTAATTAAATATAATAACTTGTTTAAAAAATGGCATGTGAAGAGCAAATCATGTTGACTTTAAAATCTGAAGTGGTTTATTTCACATATTTGACATAAGTTTCCAGTGTGTGATGAGAAGGCCCATGCACAATCTGCAAACCTTTTTCTCATTTTTTGTACTGAACGAATTTGTGTGGTTCGTAAACCATTCTTAGATACATTTTTGCCTTGAAGTGTGAAAGCATAGTGTTTCGTATAGTTTTTAATGGTTTATTAAGATATTCATTTTACATGCGTTTCATAAATGAAGCCTGTTGTGCAGGAACATCTGTGAAATTCTGCAGAATGGATTAAAATGGTAACAGGTTGAATAAACAAAAGTTTATTAAAGAAATCAATACTTTTATTCAGCAAGGAGATGTTAAATTAATCAAAAATGACAGTAAATACATTATAATGTTATTTCAAATTATTGCTGTTCTTTTGAACATTTTATTTATCAAAGATTCCTGTTACCCCAAATTTTTTTTACCCCAGTTCAACCCTAATCATTTGAATAGTTGTGTTATATACTGCTGGTCAAGAGTTTAAGATCGGTAAGATTTTTTTATGTTTTTAAAAGAAGTCTCTTCTGCTCAACAAGGCTGCAATTTTTTTTATAAAAAATACACACAAAACACAGTAATATTGTGAAATATTATGACAACTTAAAATTAAAAGACAATTTTTTTTATGTTAATATATATTAAAATGGATGCATGATTTTTTTTATTTTTTTATTTTATTTTATTATATGCATGATTTTATGCTCCAAAACATGATTTTATGATTTTTTGCATAAAATCAAAGCATGATCAAATCAAATCAAAGCATGATTTTATGCTCCAAAAACATGTATGATTATTATCCATGTTGAAAACAGTTTTTTACATTTTTATTTCAGGATTTATTTAATTAGAATCTTTTCTAACATTATAAATGTCTTTACTGTAACTTTTGATCAATGTAACTCATCCTTGATGAATAGAAGTATTGATTTCTTATTTATTTCCCCCAAAAATAAAATACAAATTCTTACTGACCCCAAACTTTTTAAAGGGTAGTGTTTAATGTAACAAAACGCTTTCCATTTCAGATAAAAGCTGTTCTTTTGAACTTTCTATTCATCAAAGAAACCTGAAATAAAAATGTAAAAAACTGTTTTCAACATGGATAATAATCATACATGTTTTTGGAGCATAAAATCATCATATTAGAGTGATTTGTGAAGGATCATGTGACACTGAAGACTGGAGTAATGATGCTGAAAATTCAGCTTTTTTTCAGAGGAATAAATTACATTTTAATATATATTAACATAAAAAAAGTCATTTTAAATTTTCATTATATTTCACAATATTACTGTGTTTTTTGTACATTTTTTATAAAAAAATTGCAGCCTTGGTGAGCAGAAGAGACTTTTAACCGGTAGTGTATATTCATTGATAATTAAATTAGATACAACTATTTACAATAAGCTTTTTATTTAAACCTACTTTGTTTAAATGTCGGATTATGATTAGAAAAACATTTTTTCTTTGCCAGCGTTTCAAGTTGGAGAAGCCCATTCCACACGAGCCTGGTATTAAGGGTGCGCGTGTGTGTGTGTGTGTGTTAGCTTGTGCCGTGACTTGTTTGTGCTCATTTCTGTCCTGTAGGCTAC
Organism: Hybognathus amarus; assembly: GCA_030378365.1. Taxonomy (NCBI): domain Eukaryota; kingdom Metazoa; phylum Chordata; class Actinopteri; order Cypriniformes; family Leuciscidae; genus Hybognathus; species Hybognathus amarus. The sequence continues at coordinate 213,587 of JAQIUQ010002549.1, read as the reverse complement.
TTGTCACTCTCTCCTGTCTAAAGCATCTGTCAAAGACAGAAAGGAAGTGAGGAAAGCAGTAAGTGTGAATGGCGGATGTATCTGCTTCCTGTCCTGATTCACTTCATTAATCTAAGACTCTTGTGCACCTCTGGCCTGCATTACTGTCATTACATCCAATCATATCTACTAATTTCCTGATTTTTGGCAAGCTGAGATTTCACTGAATGTACCTCTGAGCACCAACACCAACAAAACACAACAAACTTTGTAGCTCCGGACATCATCTTTGCATGGGCCGTAACTCTCAGGACTGGAAATTACCACGCCACTGAATGCAAAGTATTGTGGGTAATGTAATCCGTTAACAAATTCCACCCCCTCTTGAATGCCAGTATGATTTTATGCTTGATCGTTCAACCTGAAACGTTCATTCTGAGTAAAAGGCATTTCTCTGTAGTGTATTTTTAAATGCTTTGCTTTTTTCTTCCTAACACTCTTAAAGGTCACTCACCGGTGAAGACCTCCGCCATCATTAGACTGTTTAAGGTGCCTTTTCATTCAGATAGTTCCCTCACAGAACCTCATGTGATCAGATATCATCCTATAATCAACTAGACCACTAATCCATGACTTTAAAATCACTCAAGAGATTTTGGTTCTGGTTTATAACTATCTAAATGAAATAGTGCCATGTGACCCCAGCCACAATACCGTCCTTATATGTTCCTGTGTGTGTTTGTGTGTCCTGGTTTCAGGTCGTGAGTCAGCGTTTCCCTCAGAACAGTATTGGAGCTGTCGGTAGTGCCATGTTCCTGCGTTTCGTGAACCCAGCTATCGTCTCTCCTTATGAGGCCGGGATTCTCGACAAAAAGCCTCCGCCCAGGATAGAAAGAGGCCTCAAACTCATGTCAAAGGTGAGAGTTTTTGGCATAGAGAATGAGATCATGCTAGTTAAAAAAAGAAATTGTCCATGCTGTAAAAAATATAACAGCTTTTTTCTAATATCGTCAAAACTAGGTCCATGATTGGGAAAGCCAACTGATCAGCAGGGTTTATTTAAGCAAAAAAAACACTGAAATAATACCTAAAATAGTTGTACAATGACATTAAAGGGATATCTCAAGGACATTCAAGATGTAGGTGTCTTTGTTTCCGCAGTAGTTTCAATTTTGATATTTTTAGGTCAAACCGTTCTTGTCTGTCAGTCATATAATGGAGGTCAATGGTCACCACCTCAAAGAGCATGCACAGAGAAGTCCAAATTAAACATGATTTAATGACTCGTAAATGTAAGTACACATTGATGGCCTAAGACACGAAACGAGCTGTTTGTGTGAGAAAACGAACAGTATTTATATCGTATTTACATTTATAAGTATTTATATCGTTTTAGTTGGACGTGGCTGTGGTTACAAGAGGTAAAACGATATATAAATACTGTTAGTTTTCTCACACAAACCGCTCATTTCGTGTCTTAGGCCATCAATGTGTACTTACATTTATGAGTCATTAAATCATGTTTAATTTGGACTTCTCTGTGCATGCTCTTTGAGGTGGTGACCATAGACCTCCATTATATGACTGACAGACAAGAACGGTTTGACCTAAAAATATCAAAATTGAAACTACTGTGGAAACAAAGACACCTACATCTTGGATGCCCTTGAGGAAAGCTAAAACATACCAAAAATTAATTTCAAAGTGAACTATCCCTTTAATGCATGGCCTTAACTGTACTTTACTTTGATGTCAAGATATTTCATCATGCTTCCACAAATGTACAATATAGTTGTAGAGAAAACAGAAAGATTTGGACTGTTTAATAAAGACACGTTCAGTTAAAGTTGATCTTATTTCATTTTTCACCTGTCTGCAGATCCTCCAAAGTATTGCCAACCATGTTTTGTTCACAAAAGAAGAGCACATGAGGCCTTTTAATGACTTTGTGAAGAGTAATTTTGATGCAGCCAGAAGGTAAGAAAGCAATCGGTGGGTTTCAGGATGTGATTCCTGCCACCAGCAAAGGTTACCTTTGGGTTTTCTTCTAGATTTTTCCTGGACATCGCCTCTGACTGCCCAGCGAGTGACTCGCTCAACCACAGCCTGTCCTTTATTAGTGATGGGAACGTTTTGGCCCTGCACAGGCTGCTGTGGAACAACCAAGAGAAAATCGGCCAGTATTTATCTAGTAACAGGTGAGCTGGGCAGTGTGTGTGACGTGTGTTTTCATCCGGCTCATAGGGCCAACATCCATGAGACTGTTACTGAAAGTGCAAGTGCAGTTTGGAGTGCAAGAATTCTTGAATTTTTTTTTTTGCTCATTCAAATATCAAAATTTCATTTCGATTTCACTTTTACCCCTCAACTCGTTTCTCTGTGATCTGATTAGTTTAAAAATATGCTGTCTTTAAAGAACAGCTGATTTATTGTACAAATATTAATCTTCCATCATTTTGACTGACTAGGTTGTACAGTTTTCTGTTACGCTTTATATTTATCCATCAGTAAAATATTGTAATATAAGCAATAGAATTATTGAAGTTTCAGCCAATCTGACTATCATTTTCCTTAATCTTCAGGGATCATAAAGCTGTTGGAAGGAGGCCCTTCGATAAGATGGCCACCCTGCTTGCTTACCTGGGTCCCCCAGAACACAAACCTGTGGCAGACACTCATTGGTCAAGCCTGAATCTCACCAGCTCCAAATTTGAGGAGTTTATGACAAGGTAAAAATTAAACATTAAACCATTAAAAAGGGTGTTTTTAAAGGGATAGTTCACTTTTGAATACATTTTTGGTATGTTTTAGCTTACCTCAAGGGCATCCTAGATGTAGGTGTCTTTGTTTCCGCAGTAGTTTCGATTTTTATATTTTTAGGTCAAACCGTTCTTGTCTGTCAGTCATATAATGCAGGTCTATGGTCACCACCTCAAAGAGCATGCACAGAGAAGTCCAAATTAAACATGATTTAATGACTCGTGAATGTAAGTACACATTAATGGCCTAAGACACTAAATGAGCGGTTTGTGTGAGAAAATGAACAGTATTTGTACTGTTTTTACCTCTTGTAACCACAGCCACAAAGAGCCCACACCCTAAGATCACTTGGACGTGGCTGTGGTTACAAGAGGTAAAAACGGTATAAATACTGTTTGTTTTCTCACACAAACCGCTCGTTTCGTGTCTTAGGCCATCAATGTGTACTTACGAGTCATTGAGTCATTAAATCATGTTTAATTTGGACTTCTCTGTGCATGCTCTTTGAGGTGGTGACCATAGACCTGCATTATATGACTGACAGACAAGAACGGTTTGACCTAAAAATATCAAAATTGAAACTACTGCGAAAAACAATTACACCTACATCTTGGATGCCCTTGAGGGAAGCTAAAACTTGCCAAAAATTTATTTCAAAGTGATCTATCCCTTGAACATTTATACTTAAACCCCAGAAATGACTATTTGACACTAGAGTAAGAAAAATACACACAAAATTTCTGTAAAAAAAAAAGATATATACTGTATATAATTTTGTTTCTTTGTAAATGCACCTTGCTTTAGAAATGATTTGTTTTTCTATTGGAAAATAAGACCAAATAATTATTTATTTATTTATTTATTTGCTTTTTTGCATTGTACTTCCCTGTTTTTTCTTTAAACTGAAGTTGGTAGAACAGTCAGATTGTGTTGCACATTCGATATGTGATTCCCTTCACTTTTGCAAGTTCCTTTATATATTTGTTTCTTGCATTGTCAGTAAATGATGCCGTTCTGAACTGTTTTTCTCCTTCTTTAGACACCAGGTGCATGAGAAAGAAGAGTTTAAAGCCCTGAAGACTCTTAACATCTTTTACCAAGCGGGAACCTCAAAGAACGGAAACCCTGTGTTTTACTATGTGACTCGCAGGTAAGCCTGACATTATAAAAAAAAGCAAAAAAAAGCACATGTTCTTTTGTCCAAAGTTTTATTGCTTCTAAGAACAACCAATAAAGTAATAACAGATCATTTAATCAACAAAGGGGATATCTATTCTTATTCTAATTCACGTTTATTGTCATTGTCATCCAACGAAATTGTGTTCGGAGCATACAACAACCACACATGGTGTATTAAAGTGCACTAACAAATAATACATTTATCTATGAAGATATTACAGCATTTTACAACAACAAATTAAAGAGACCCTGACTGCCAGCTGAATAGTGCGAAAAGTAACAATATTTGAAATATTCTTTTTGTTTGTAACAAGCTGCACAACATCTATAAAAGCTTTGTAGCGTTTCAGAAACGGACTCTCTGATGAATCTTACATGATTGTCTACCTTCGAAGCACGAGTTGATGGTCATTGTATGATCTGTAGAAAGCCCAGAGCCATGAACACAGACAGCAGAAGCTTGAAGAAGCAACTCACGGAGGAAGAGGAGGAACTGCTAGCGTAGGGGATAGCAGTCGTTTCTTTAGCGTTCTGGTTGGTGCTGCCGTTGAAGTTTGGTGACGAGTTGTTCATAATATCATTTGCGCTGCCGGAGGAACTGGTTGTAGTGGCGCCGTTCTGGTTATTGCCATTCTTGGTTGGGGCTGTTGTGGGTGAAGTAGAGGTATTGCGTATTTGGCTTGTGCTGTTGGTGGTAAACACGGTAGTGTTCTGTGAATTAGTCACCTGCATTTGGACCATCATACAGCCAGACATCACAACCAGCAGGACCACACAGATGTCCACCTTTAGAGCCATTTCTCTGATCTGAGGACAGCATACCAAAGCACAAAAATCATGTAAATTTTTTTTTTACTCGCTCCACAGTTGTGTTTAACACAAATATCATCAAATGAAATTATTTTCAGATTTAAAAAAAAAATAGTCATATATATTTATAGAAGGTTAAAGGGATACTCCACTTTTTTTGGAAATAGACTCATTTTACCACTCCCCCAGAGTTAAACAGTTAGAATTTTACCGTTTTCGAATCCATTCAGCTGATTTTCTGATATTTAAAGGAATATCAGTAACCAGACAGTTTCTGGTCTCATTGACTTCCATAGTAGGAAAAAAAAATACACTATGGAAGTCAATGAGACCAGAAACTGTCTGGTTACTGATATTCTTCTAAATATGAGAAAATCGGCTGAATGGGTTCGAAAGCAAGTAAAACTCTAGGGGAGTGGTAAAATGAGCCTATTTCCAAAAAGTGGAGTATCCCTTTAAGCATCAATCAGAATTTAATGTTTAACACTTTGCAAATAAATCATTTAAAGCTGAAATGGTTCCCGCATACTCACCAGCTCCAGCAGTGTTCAGCTTAAATGTTTTTTCTCTCCGAGTGGGGATGTGCAGTGTTTCCTAGACAGATGCAGATGCTTTTAATAATGACACCGGAGTAAGAGGTCACATGATTCTACAGAAAAGGAGGGTCAGTGATGGAAAGATCATGTTCACAAGATTTCCTTTTGTTTAACAAATTGTTTGTTTGCTTTTCATGATGAAGTATCATGGTAACATCACGGAAGACTGGCTTGTTTACTGCAAAATATATCCAAATCGGTTTTTTTTTTTTTTTTTTTTGTTTTTTTTTTTTTTTTCATTGGGTAACCTGACAGTTTATCAGTTTCAAAAATGTTTCCAGCCACGATTGTGAAGTCATCCTGTCAACATGATCAGTGGTTTCTCCAAACTGGTTTAAGGTGATGTCAAACTATTTGTGACCATCTTGATCAAGTGTATTATATTTTATAACATGGTAGGTAGCTTTCTGGGCATTTCACTGACTGATTTATTTGTTTAAAGGGATACTTCAGGATTTAGCATTAAGCTTTGTATTAGTCGAAAATCTGTAGTATTTTTCGAATTACCGTGCTTTCCACCCTCATATCCCCCTGAGACGAGAGATTTATGTATTTTTTGTCTCCGATGACGCAAAAATCATAATTTTGAGAGGCTAAAGACCTCAACTCGCCCATAGAGGGCGATCTCACTCACAGAATGAACACATAGTGTCGGCCATCTTTTTTTGGAAGCTAAGCTAGCAGGCTCTTGTTCTGTGGAGAAAGCTGAGTAGTCGGGGTCACCATCCTCTTTTTCCCGGACATGTCCGGCCGTCGATGTCTGGGATTCAGCTTTTGCTTTTTCATTGTTTACATGCACAGCTTTTGTTTCAATCGAACTGAATTGATTGCGATTGGTGAATCTGAATGTAGTGTTTACATGAACGCTAAACAAGTGATCGGTTGATGTGCGTTTTAACATCGCTAAGAAAATCCCCGCTCCTCCGTGAGAGATACGAGACCGGTGCGTCTCACAGGTGTCTCATGGGTAATCACGCCACCGGCCTCGCGCCGTTCTCCCGCGGCCCTCACTCGTCCCGCTCGCCACAGGAAACACAATGAATGGCGACTGTAGAACGCAAAAGCCCAATCCCGGACATTTTGGGCGATCTCCAAACACATTTTCGGGCAGACTCATCACTAGTAGCCTAGACTTGTTGTTTAACGACTGCGGTAGGCGTGGCCTCCTAGGGCAGTGAAGCAAGTGCATTCTGGGAGTTGTTGTCCAAAAACTCTGGCTTTTCTCACTCTAGAAAGCTCCAAATTCGCATTTCTTCTCCATAAATGACCAATTTTAAATGCACATTCATCTTTCCATTGGTGAAGTATCCTTTTAAGTGAAATTTTACATGCAAATATAATATAACCCACAAAGAACAAGATTTTGTTGATGTTTATTATTTAACTTTTAGTTTTGTCGTAGTAATAACATGCATTTTAAATTAACAGAAACGTTTTTAAACTAATTTGACCGTCAGTTAATCGGATTAACAAATGACATCCATTCCATGTAAACTTGTATGTTATGATCCAGATGGAGGTTATACTGCGAGACCATTTTTGAAGTTCATTTTTAAGTTTTCATGATATGTCGAACACAAAAGTGAAAAGTTTATCCATTTGTCAACCTGATTTTTAGTATGTTCAGAGCCCGTCTAACGGAAAGTCTTGGCACTTCCTATTAGCCGCATTGTGTATCATCTTGGTTGCAGTTCCATTAGAATTCCACTGGAGGTGATCACGAGCGAGAGCAGAATGAATGGGAGTCTATGGGGCTAAACGGCTAAATGTGTCTCTTTCTCCTGCTTGTCGTTAAATCAACATAGATTTTATTGTTGATTCCGCAAGTTCAATGTAGATTATAGGCCAAAAGTCAAATGAACGAGTACTTATGTCCTTTTGAGTTCTTACAGGTTACGCATTCTGCTATTGTGTGACGTCATCACATTTTTGAACGGATTTTTTTAACAAAAAATGCCATTTTCAGCTGAGTGTATTATCTTACCCCTCCCTTTTGAATGCAACTTTCAAATTACTTGACAAAAAATTACATCCTGAGAAAAGTGGATTTCCTGGGGTGAAACCCCATAGACTCCCATTCATTCTGCACTCGACCTGCGAGCACCCCCGCATGGACAGAAGTGTTACTGCAGCCAGTCCAGAAACCGGAAGTAACCAGCCAGTGCCAATTCTCTTCAATTAGACATGTTCCTGTTTAGAAGCACCATGTGGTTCTGGTGACCCTCAGAGCCGTTGTGTCACGGCCACCAGGAGGAGCAGACACGACACTGATGTGTAGAGTGAGCCGCCGCCGCGTCCCGAGCTTGTGTTTCGGCTGAGGTTCTGATTGGGTCTCTTCACGCTCCTTGTGCGTAGAGTGGTGGTCCTGCGGGTGGTGGAGATGGTGGTGGACTCGTCGACTGGTCTGATTGGGCCTTCAGAAACCTCTGAAGTTGAGTCGTTCTTGGTGCTTCGAGATCCTTCCCAGGTGTTTAGGAGTGACGTCCCAGTCCAGGAGTGTGTGGTGACCGCTTGCACATACGGATGGCTTGGCTCCTCTGTTCCAAAGACGTACGGGGATAGTGTGTAGGTGCCAAAGTGCCTGGACAGGTGAGCTTCTCCGCAGGTGTGCCAGGTGTGGCAGGGGCAGCCCAACACTCTGGCGGAAGTGTGTTTGGTCCACAGCAACAGGTGGCTGATGTTAGCGGTTTCTTCACAAGCCCATGGATTGTCCCCGAGAGTAATGAGCTTCAGACCTTGCAGATGCTCAAATGCACCTTCGCTGACCGTAGTAAAGTGATTTGCATGCAGGTAGAACCGAGCCAGCCTGTGTAGCCGGATCAGGGACCCCGGCAGAATCTGGACCAGAGTGTTATGGGATAGATCCACCACCTCCAGGTTTTGGGGCATGTTGGTAGGCACGGTCCAGAACTTGTTGTGACTGAGGTTGAGAGCCTTCAGGTTGGGGAGTGTGTTGTTGATGAAGACCACACGCTCCAGCTTGTTGACGGACAGGTCCAGAACTCTGAGGTTCCACTGGAACGCCGTGTCATCCTTGTTTAGGACACGTAGGCGGTTTCCCGAGATGTTGATTTCCCACAGCGCCCGTGGCAGGGATGCTGGGAAATGATGAAGACGGTTATAGGAGATGTCCAGGATGCGCAGATGCGTGAAGGAGCTCAGGTGGTGGTCGAGGTCAGGTAGCCGATTGTGAGTCAGGTTGAGGGATTGAATGTTTCTCTGCAGGCCCGTCGGCAGATGCCGAAACCCCCTCCAGGAACAGT